>NC_069471.1:30691650-30729222 GCF_026875155.1 Cherax quadricarinatus | reverse complement strand
AAACATCCAATCCCCTAAAACCCCTAATAACCCAGCAAAAGGCAGCAGTAAGAATGATAACAAATTCTCACTCCTGCCAGCATACTCCACCAATTTTCAAAAGTCTGAATCTGCTCACCATTAAGAACATCCATACTTATTCATGTGCCTACTACATACACAGAACAATACACGGAAATATGAACCCCCCACTCAAACTTCTCCTCACCAACCTAAACAGGACACATGACCACAACACAAGACACAGATCTCTTTTTGATATACCTCGTGTCCATATCACACTGTGTAAAAACTCTATGCACATAAAGGGCCCCAAAATATAGAATTCATTACCAGAAGATATTAAAGTAACTCAGTCTGAAAATAAATTTAAGACTCTTCTTAAAAGCCACTTAATCACCCTAGACTAATTGCTAAATACTCAGTACACACTTCTCACCTATGTACTCCCACATCATAACTGAAACAATCACATTGAACCTTTTATCCATTGTTGACAGGAATATAATTGAATAATTGTTTTCACAAAAAGCATTTTCGAATATAAATATATCTTTGTATTATTCAAATTTTGATTCATTTATAATTAATATTCTACTCTACACCTATGAAATAATTACTATCCGACTGTACAACTATGATATACTCCTTAGTATTAAGTAGACTGTAAGCCAATAATGTTAAGTTGGCCCATAATGCCTAGGCATAATAGAGGCTGTCTTTGCATTGCAACCCACTACTGTAAATACAAAATCTCAATGTACTGTTTGCAAAGACATAAAATAAATAAATAAAATAAATAACATGTATGTGTAGTGTGACCTAAGTGTAAGTAGAAGTAGCAAGACGTACCTGAAATCTTGCATGTTTATGAGGCAGAAAAAAGACACCAGCAATCCTACCATCATGTAAAACAATTACAGGTTTCCGTTTTACACTCACTTGGCAGGACGGTAGTACCTCCCTGGGCAGTTGCTTTCTACCAACCTACTACCTAGGCAATAATTAAATATGTAGTCTTAATTTCATTTTTTATATAGTACAGTGGAACCTCTACTTGCGAGTTTAATCCATTCCATGACCTTGCTCGCAACTGGATTTCCTCGTTTGCAGAGTCAATTTTCCTCATTTAAATTAATTGAAATGCAATTAATCCATTCCAGTGGAATTCTGTCTTCAATAATTTCACTAATATCAACTCTACGGCTTTTTTCTATCTCGTTCATCAAAATTTTTGGTAATAAACAATATAAATAAAAAGAAACCTGATTCTTAAAAGAATAAAATATGTCATTCATTTGGTATGGGCGGTGCGCGTGGAGGAGTTTGGGGCCCCGGGTAAAATCTTCTGAACAATTTCGCCTAATTAACTGCACAGTTCATCTGAATGACATAACAAATAATATAGCTAAATAGAAACACGATATTACTCTAAAATGAAAAAAATATTCATTATGTACAGGTGGAGGGGGGCCACAACCGCCCCTCTTTGTTGTGGAAAACCTGCCATCTATGAGGCTTTTGAAGCCATCTATTATTATAATTTTTATATGTGTACTTTATTATATATGTATTTTTTTATACGGGGAACTTCAAAATCGAAGATCACATATAGAAGTTTCGAAAATAAGACCATTTTTTGGGACAAACGTGTTCCTTTATGAACGCGCCCATATTTTCGGACCGGGGGTTAGGGGGACCTGTCCCTGCCCCGCTTGTCCACGTCCCCCGCAGGCGCCGTAGCATTAGCTTTGTTTATGCTTGAATGAACCTAACCCGCGATTTCATTCACACATTTTATGATTTTTTAATTGTGTTTAGTGCTTGGGGGCTGTGAATAAGCTGCCATGGGCCCAAAAAAACTTGCTAGCGGACCCTGTGGTAAAGAAATGAGAAACACCATGATGTGAAGAAGGGAAAAAATACGAAGTATGAGATGGTGGGGAAATTGCTGAGCTTGCCAGGATGTACAAGGACTGTGGACAGTTATTTTGTAGACAGAAACAGACTGTGGACAGTTATTTTGTGATACAGAAACAGACGCTGTGGAGTTTTTTGTGAGAAAAACGACGATTGTGGACGTTTTTTGTGAGACGAAACAGACGACTGTGGATAGTTTTTTTGTGAGACAGAAACAGAGGATGTAGACATTATTTTGTGGGACTGGGGTCCAGTGACTAAGCGGTCCTAGGGGATTAAAATAAAAGGAAGGGCACAACCCAGAGAGGGCTTTGATCCCGGGAAGTTCATGGGGGGAATTCCCCCAAACACAAACCCCAACTCCCCTCCCTCCTCCCTTTTTTCCCATGCCATCACCTCTTTCAATAAAGGAAAGTAAATTGTTTTTTAATGTTTTACTATACATAATCAAAAACTTTAGTATTTATTGTATGTAAAATTAATTAATCTAAATTTAAAATGTTTTTTTTTTTTTGTGAATATTTTTGGGTAGGTTTGGGGTAGACAGTACCACCCGGGGAAGTACTCCCGTCCTGCCAATGACTGTGAAACGAAACCTGAACTTTTTTGCAGATGGTAGGATTGCGGGTTTCTTTTTCTGTCTATAAACATCTAGAAAAAGGGGATATTTTTCTACCCCACTTACATTTTTGGTCACACTTCCAGAACTACAGCATTATATATAATACACTGGGTTTTTTTTTCCTTTTTTAAATAGCTCTTGTTTCCTCTTTATTTTTTATTGTCCAGGGGGGAAGTGGAAAGAATCTTTCCCCCGTAAGCCATGCGTGCGTAGAGGCACAAAAATCCCGGGGCAATGGGTAGAAACCCCCTTCTCCTGTAGAAATTTACTAAAAAAAGAAGAAGAAAAACTTTATAAAACGGGGAGTTTAAATGTGCGGGATGTGTGCGGATGACAAGAAACAATGATTGCTGTTGTTATGAATGAAAAGAAGTTGGAGTCCGGCCCTTAAGTGAAACAAAGCTAAAAAAAGGGGTAGGAGAGTTTCAGTGGGGGGAAAAAAAATGGGATTAAATCGGGTATCTAGAGATTAGAGAAAAGGGAAGGGGTAGCAGTAATGTTAAAATCAGTTTGGAAGGAGAAAAGAAAATATGAATTTTAAAATTCAAGAATTATGGGGGATTAAAGAAAAGGTTGGGTGCGAGAAGTGGGTATAATAAGCGTGTTGCCCTGGAGAAGAGAGGAATGCAAGGAGAAAAGAGAGTTTTGGGAGATGTTAAGTAAATGTATGGGAGCCTTTGAACCAAGTGGGGAGGTAATTGGGTAGGGGACCCGAATCAAAGTAGGGGAAACTTTTAGAGGGGTTGGTAGGTAAGTTTGGGGTCCAGGTGTAAAGTAATGGGGGCCCTTTGAACTTTGTATAGAAAGGGGGTTTTGTTTAGTAATAAAATTTTAAGAAAAAGAGGATAAATAAGTATACAAGATATGATTTAGGGTGAAATGACAGTAGTTTTTTGGATTTGTATTGTGATACAAGACTGTTTGGAGACTTCAGGTGTAATTTTATAGAGGGGCCACAGTATAAATCACTTTCTAGTTGTACTACACTGAGAGTAAAGGTAGATGGATACAAGGAAATAAAGCATCAAAAGAGAGAGGTAACAGTAAGTGAACAGTATTTAGATAAGGCTAAAGAGGTCTTTGTGGCATTTAGGATTTGGAAAAGGCATAGACAGGGTGGGTAGGGGGGCAAAGTGGCAATGTTCAATGTATGGTGTAGGAGGTAGGTTATGAAAAACAGTGAAAAAGGTTTTTTTCAGGATATGAGGCCCCAAATTTGAGTAGTTGGAAAAAAGGGAAATTTTTTTCCAGTAAAAGTAGGGCCCTTTGAAAGGATGTGTGATGTCACCGTGGTTGTTTTAAAATTTTTTATAGATGGGGGTTTTAAGAGAAGAAAGCGGGGGGGGTTTGGCAAAGGGTGGGGTTAAAAGTAAAGAATCACACACAAAGTGGGATTGTCAAGCTGCTCTTTTTGAGACACTGTGCTCTTGGGGGGATTTTGGGAAAAGAATTGCAGAGATTGGTGGATGAATTTGGTAGGGGGTGCAAAAGAAGAAAATTAAAGGTGAATACAGGAAGGTAAGGTTTGAGGATAACAAAAAGATTAGGTGATGAAAAATTGGATTCAATTGGGGGAGAGGTATGGAGGAGGGGAACGTATTCAGATTTGGGAGTGGACGTGTCAGCGGTGGGTTATGAAAGATGAGGTGAATCATAGAATTGATGAGGGAAAAAGAGTGAGTGGTGCACTTAGGAGTCTGTGGAGACAAAGAACTTTGTCCTTGGAGGCAAAGAGGGGAATGTATGAGAGTATAGTTTTACCAACGCTCTTATATGGGTGTGAAGCGTGGGTGATGAATGTTGCAGCGAGGAGAAGGCTGGAGGCAGTGGAGATGTCATGTCTGAGGGCAATGTGAGGTGTGAATATAATGCAGAGAATTCGTAGTTTGGAAGTTAGAAGGAGGTGCGGGATTACCAAAACTGTTGTCCAGAGGGCTGAGGAAGGGTTGTTGAGGTGGTTCGGACATGTAGAGAGAATGGAGCGAAACAGAATGACTTCAAGAGTATATCAGTCTGTAGTGGAAGGAAGGCAGGGTAGGGGTCGGCCTAGGAAAGGTTGGAGGGAGGGGGTAAAGGAGGTTTTGTGTGCGAGGGGCTTGGACTTCCAGCAGGCATGCATGAGCGTGTTTGATAGGAGTGAATGGAGACAAATGGTTTTTAATACTTGACGTGCTGTTGGAGTGTGAGCAAAGTAACATTTATGAAGGGATTCAGGGAAACCGGCAGGCCGGACTTGAGTCCTGGAGATGGGAAGTACAGTGCCTGCACTCTGAAGGAGGGGTGTTAATGTTGCAGTTTAAAAACTGTAGTGTAAAGCACCCTTCTGGCAAGACAGTGATGGAGTGAATGATGGTGAAAGTTTTTCTTTTTCGGGCCACCCTGCCTTGGTGGGAATCGGCCAGTGTGATAATAAAATAAAAAAAAATTTGGGTTTCTGGAACGGATTAATTGTATTTCCATTTTTTCTTATGGGAAATATTGCTTCAAATTTCAGACTTTTCGAATTTAGAACTAGCTCCTGGAACGGATTAAGTTCGAAATTTGAGGTTCCACTGTAAATTATATTATTATTATTATTATATTATACTATTATTATACATATTGTTATTATTCATATTATTATTATTATACATATTATTATTATTATCATTATTATTATTATATAAATTATTTGTAATTTTTATTCACACAAAAAATATAAGATTTACTGTTATTCCTTATTGCAATAATTGTATAAATATGTCAACCCATTCACGACTGCATATTGGAATGGACAGTGACGTCATTTGTTTACTCTGAAACAGCTAAGCAATGGACCATTTCTCCTAGGTTGAGCTCAATTTCAAGGCACTTTTCGTCATGAAAGCAATCAAAATCGTATCTATTTCTGTAATATATCTTCCATTCTATCAAATGAGACCAAAAAAACGAGAATACAACCATAAAAACCAAGGGGTGGCTAATTGCTGAGAAGTGAACTCTGTTATTTATGCTTAGATTTCTTTCATTTTAGGTGTTGGTTAAGAAGCATCTTTCCATCATACATTGCCCAAGTTTCAATAAGATAGTCCAACAAACAAATGAGATACAATTCCCGGACCCAAGAGCAAGACCCCCTCACCAGTGTAAAGGGAAAAACCTCCTTGAGGGTCTGCTCATTTGTGGAAATTTTGCCGCGTAGGGGAAAGAAAAAAAATGGGCCCCTTTCGATTTGCTGTTTTGGAAAAAACTCGCCCGGGGACACGCTGCAAGTAGGGTTTTCCACTGTATAAAAATATTGAAGGGATTTTTAAAATTTAGGGAAAGGCATCATTGTTTACCCCAAAAATCCTCTTCAGAAAAATGCTTCCCCCACTTTCAAGTTTCTTTTTTAAAAGGGGAAACAATTAAAAGCTTTTTTCCAAATACCCAAAGGTTTCCCTCAAGTAGTCCTCCCAGTGTTAAGTATTTTATCTTAAAGTTCTTCTTAAATAAATACTATTTTTTTTGGGGTTTTTTTCCCTATAAATTTTGGGTTTCCCTTTCCGGGCAGCCCTTTTTTGGGCAACCTCTTGCGTTTTTCATTTGCATCTTCAAACTCCTCTTTAATTTGGTTTTCCTTGCCAAAATTCCAAAATTTTCCCCTAAACCCTTTCCTCCACCCTTTTACTTGGGGGGAAAATGAAAAAAATTATTCACCATTTGAAGGTCAAAATTTAAACCCTACCCTTCATTTAAAAAGGGAACTTCTGGGGATTTTTAAAATTTTAATTCCATTCTTTGGCGCAACAGTTCGGAACCCACCATCCATTACTCTGATGAGTTTTTACTTTAACGGGGCACATGTATTTGTGCTGAAATGTTTTTTCTGACTTCTCCATTATCAAGAGTGAGTGAGGAGAACCTGAATACAAGATTATCTTTCTGGCCGGTATACCCTTGATGCAGGAATAAAAAAATTGTTTAAAATTAACAGACAGGGTTTGTCTTGATGTTTTACAGCACTGAAAAAATTAAAAACCCTTTGCCTTGGGGATTGGAACTGTTCTTTTGGTTCAGAGAAGAAAGGGTTAATGTTTTTTTCCCTTTTGCAACAAGCTCCCATTTTTATTTTGCTGTTAATGTGGGTTCTTCATGGCTTTGCCCCTTAAAGGGTTTTGTCCTATCTTGTCCCCTTTAAAACATCTTTTAGATTGGAACCGTTTTTCAAAAATTTAATTTTGGCTTAGAGTATACAGGGAAATTTTGCTGGAAAATATGATCAGTGCTTTTACTTTGGGACTCCAACCTTGTATTTGAAGTTGATTGCCCTTTTCCTAATGTTTTAAAAATTGTCCAAAAAACTTTACTTTTGTAAACACTCTCCTTAAGCAATGTTTTGCAGTACTGAAAATGGGGGTTTTTTGTGTCTTACTTTCTGGGTATTAAGGGGGGGGACCCCCTTTCCTTGCTTTCTTTTAGTTTTTTACATTGTTAACTTTTCCCTTTGTTTCTGTCAAATTTGTATGTTTGGGGGGAATTATTTTTATTTTTTTTTTTACAAAAAGGGCCCGGGTTTCCCACCAAGGTGGGGTGGTTTCCCCAAAAAAAAAAAACCCCTTTCTTAAATTCACCCCCCTTTCACTTTTTCTTGCCAGGGGGGGTGCTTTCACTACAGTTTTAAAATGGAACTTTAAACCCACCCCTTTTCAGAGTGTAAAACCACTGAAATTCCCATCTCAAAGACCCCAAGGGCCCAGCCTCCCAGTTTCCGGGAAATCCCTTCATAAATGTTACTTTGTTCACACTCCAACAGCATGCCCGAGTTTTTAAAAACCATTTTCTCCTTCCCATTTCCTTTCCCCAAATACGTTTGACACATTTTTGTGGAAGTCCAACCCCCTGCACAAAAAAACCCCCCTTTTTAACCCCCTCCCCCCAAACCCTTTTCCCTAGGTGCCCCCTTACCCTGCCTTCCCTCCACTACGATTTATACACACTGAATTTCTTTCTGTTTTGTTCCATTCTCTCTACATTTTCTGAACCACCTTAAAAACCCCTTCCCCCGGGCCCTCTGGAAAATTTATTTTTTGGTAATCCCACACCTCCCCCTTTAATTTAAAAAACTACAAATTCTCTGCATTATATTCACCCCACACATTGCCCCAGCATGACATCCCCACGGGCCTCCACCCCTTCTCATTGCAGTTTTTAACCCCCCCAGGGTTTCCCACCCCCCATAAAAGAGTTTTGGGGTATAACTTTTATTTCTCATACTTTTTTTTTTTCCCCCTATTTGCTTTACGGAAAAAGGGTTTTTTGTCTCCACAGACTCCAAAATTTCACCACTCATTTTTTTCCCTTCATAAATTTTTTTTTGTGTTTCCCACCTCATCTTCAAAAACCCATTTCCTGAAAATTTCCACTCCTAAATATTGAATCCCTTTCCCCCCCTCCATATTTCCTCCCCCCAAATTTGATACCCGGGTCTTTTTGTTTTTCCTCCCCACCTTATCTTTCCTATTTTTCATTTTTGAATTTTCTTCTTTTACATACCCTCCCAAATTCTTCCGGGGAAAAAAATACAAGAATTATGCATCACATATGCATTTTTAAAACCCTTTTGATTTTTACGCCGTAAAAATTACGTCTTCCCGCCACTGTTTCGGGATTTATTTTACAGGGGGCCCCCCGGTTTAAACCCGATATTTTTTCATCCGGGAAGTATGTTCGGGATCCAGTCCCCGGCCCGAATTTGTTCCCAAAAGGGAAAATTTTGGGAAAGTAGATTAGTCCATTTCGGCCCCTCAAACTTACACATTAAATGCACTTACAAAAATACACTTACAAAATTGGCCCACATTCGGAGGAAATTTGTTATGCGGGGGGCCACTGTATACTCAAAAATTTTCTTAGGGCTTCAAATCAAGCGGGGGAAAAAAATGGTAGGCCCACAGTGAGAGAATGGGGTCTGTGTGGTCGTGTGCCCAAAAAAAAAAAACCCTGAAAGCACAAAATGCATAATGAAAAAAAAAAAAACTCTGACCTTTTTTTTTTTTGGTTTTTAAAATGCCGACTTTGGGGGGGCATTTTATATGGTATTTATCTTTTGTATTCTCGTTTTCATGGTTTTTGGTAAATAAAAGGGAAAAAAACTTTGTTCAAAAATTTGAGTTGATTTTCATTACTTTCACGTTTGAAAACGCCCTTAAAAACTGGGGCTCAAAGTAGGGGAAAAATGTTGGGTTTTTACAATGTTCAGGAGTAAGCATAGCACACCACAAGGGCCAAAACACGTCAAAATGGGGGGGTCTGTATTCTTTTTAATAGTGCAATGATATTATTTTTACCTTTTTTAAAAAAAAATGAGTAGTCTGCATACCCGAAAAATTTTTTATTTTTTTTTTTGAATAAAAAATCAAAAAAGAAAAACAAAAGTAAAATAAGAGGGGCCTTAAAAAGATGTGACTAATGAACAGAGGATGTTTTTTTAGTGCCAAGAATTTTCTACCTTGTTTATTTTGGACCCTATTTTTAAATTTGGGATCTTTTTTGATTTGCGTGAAATTGGGAAAAATTTCCAAAATTTTTGACCCCTTTATTGGGTAGTCAAAACGGTAAATAGATGGGTTTTTTGTACTCAACTGATAGAAAAAAATGGAGTTTTTAAAGAAATAGTTTTGGTTTGGCCCAAATGGAAAAAAAAAAGGAAAATTTTCTAAAAAAAAGGGCTCAAGTCGGCGAAATTTAACCCATTCGTTTTATGGGCGCCGAGACCGCCCAACTTGCGGGAGTGTAATTCCGTAGTTTTTTTGACCAAAATTTTTAAATTTTGGTTTCATTACCATCGGAGAAAAGGGTTCTCTATCATTTCATAAGAAAAAAAAAGTTTTTTTTTTTCAAAAAATTTTTTCGGCATAGAATGACAGTTTCCCGAAAGGGGGCCCCGCGACAGTTTAAAGGGTTAAAATTTCCCTTTTTCTGTACCCTTGGAGGGTGATTATTATTTTTTTGCTTGATAACCCCTAGCATCCCTGATATTCCTCTTGGGTGCCATGTTTTGGGAAAGTCCAAAAATAGAGATGATGTGAGAAAAAAAGGGTTTTTAAAAAAACTTTGATGACATGTGAAAGGAACAAGGGAAAACCCCAAAATTTTGTTGAAGGGGGAAAGGGAAAACAACTATGCAAACTTAAGTGATTTTTACTATAACTTGAGTATTTTGTGCCTTAAAAAAAAATTTTTTTAAATGGTAATCAAAAAAAAGGAATTTTAGTTAAAGGTTTTTATTTACCAGAAGCCCTTTCTACAAGTTTGGTTTTATTTTTCTATTTTTTTTAAACAATTTCAGTGATAACTCTGTACTGACTTTTTGATCAAACTCCTTTAAAAAAATTACCTTAAATTTGGAAACTTCATGAACCCCTGTACTTCACCTCTTGTTTGGCTCTAATAATCTTTGCCCGGGAAATTTAAAACCCCATGTTTCATTCAGTTTTAAGCCTAGAGGTCTTCCCCCATAGTGTAGAGTTTTTAATTTCAGGGAAAAAGGGTTTAATGGGTTTGACCCCTCAAATTGCTTTTTTTATATGGAAAATAAACCCACAGGGCTGCTTCTTGAAGAGGTATCCCTCAAATGGTACCCCCAAACCCCCACCCAAAGATGCCACTGAACACCAAAATAAACCGATTTGGGCCTCACTCCACAATTTATGCCCCACTGAAAACCAGCTGTCCCATGGTACCTCACCACCAAAATGATACACCCCTGAAAAACTAACCATTTGGGTAGTACCTACCCCCACAGTGATGCCCCGTGGGAACAAAATAGTTTGGGGGGAAAACCAAATCCCAAAAAAATTTGGGGGGGGAAAAAGGTAGGGAAAAACCCCAACCCGACCTTTTTCCCCGATGGTTCCACCTTTAGAAGTATGGCTAAAGATCATGCTACCAAAATTAACTAAGAAAAGGATGTTTCCCGCCAGAAATTTTGGGATGATTGGAGCATGGATCAGTTAAGTAAGTGGGGAGGGGCTGCACCTACTTTGGGTTTCAATTAATTTTCTGCACAGGAGAAAGAAGTCACTCTTATGCTGATCAGGGGCCTCAGCTGTTTGGGTGAGGAAGAGATTTTACAAAATTTTAAAAGGTTTTCAGGGAGGAAAAAATCTTACAAAGAAGTCACCCCCTGGGTTTTCCAAAATATCAAAGGAAAGGAGAAAAGGGTTTTTTCAAAAAAAATGGTGATTTTCCAGGCTTTTTTTCTGGCCCCTTTCTGTGAGAGACTGACAAGGAGAGGGATATTAAGGGCCCATCTTTATCTGCAAATTTTAGGGCCCTAGTCAAAAAAATTAAACTGTTTTTCCCCTTAGCTTTTTTTCAGCACCAAATGGAAACCCTTTTGCAAGTGGTAGTGGAATGTTGGTCCAATTCCAAGGGCCCGAATGGGAAATGTTATTTACTCACAATTTTTTGCTCCATTTCCAAGTAACCCGGAAGCAGTCCCTTTAAAATAAGTTTAACCCCTCATGTAGTCTTAAGAGCCTTGATGAAGTTCTTTTTTTCATGGGTTTGGGTTTTTCCCAAAAAGATGGGAAACCACTAAGGGGCCTAATTTTACCTCAGAGTTGTTTTTGAAATGGTTTTTAAAAAAGGGGTTTTAAAGTAGAGTTAAATTTTTAATGCCCATATCCTCAATCTCAGGGAAAAATTTGTGAAATTCCATCAAACCTTTTAAAACAATTTTCCCCTGCCCGTGGTTTTAGGGAAAAAAAAATAACAACTGGGATGGGGGGGATACCTCTTTTTGTATTTTCGAGTGGGGGAAAAACTCTGGAATTCTGAGCTATTGGCTTGGGGGGGGGGGCAGATGATGATGCTCCCCTCTAGGAGCTTTTTCTCAGTTTCAGACACTGTTTGGCTCGTATGAAGTGGATGGTACCAGTGAACGTGCCCATCAAGCAGACCAGGATGATGTGGGACCGTAATGTGGACCGTAGTGCTCTGGAAGCTGGGGAGAAGGTGCTGGTATTGAACATAAGAACATAAGAACATAAGAAAAGGAGGAACACTGCAGGAGGCCTGCTGGCCCATACTAGGCAGGTCCTTTACAATTCATCCCACTAACAAAACATTTGCCCAACCCAATTTTCAATGCCACCCAAGAAATAAGCTCTGATGTGAAAGTCCCACTCAAATCCAACCCCTCCCACTCATGTACTTATCCAACCTAGATTTGAAACTACCCAAAGTCCCAGCCTCAATAACCCAACTAGGTAGACTGTTCCACTCATCAACTACCCTATTTCCAAACCAATACTTTCCTATGTCCTTTCTAAATTTTAAATTCCCAAATTTAAATCCATTACTGCGCGTTCTCTCTTGGAGAGACATCCTCAAGACCTTATTAATATCCCTTTATTTATACCTATCTTCCACTTATACACTTCGATCAGGTCTCCCCTCATTCTTCGTCTAACAAGTGAATGTAACTTAAGAGTCTTCAATCTTTCTTCATAAGGAAGATTTCTGATGCTATGTAATTAATTTAGTCATCCTACGCTAAAAGTTTTCTAACGAATTTATGTCCATTTTGTAATACGGAGACCAGAACTGAGCTGCATAATCTAGGTGAGGCCTTACTAATGATGTATAAAGCTGCAGTATGACCTCTGGACTTCTGTTGCTTACACTTCTTGATATAAATCCCAGTAATCTATTTGCCTTATTACGTACGCTTAGGCATTGCTGTCTTGGTTTAAGGTTGCTGCTCACCATAACCCCCAAGTCCTTTTCGCAATCTGTATGGCTAAGTTTACATCATTTAATTTATAAGTATAGTGTTATGGGAAACTCCCAAGCCTCAAACCTTGCATTTATCTCATTGAACTGCATCTGCCACTTTTTGACCAAGAAAGAGTTGTTTAAATCCCCTGAAGTTCCTAAATCTACGTTTGAATCAATTATCCTACCTATCTTTGTTTTCATCGGCGAATTTGCTCATATCACTAGTAATTCCCTCATCAAGATCATTGATATATATTATAAACAACAAGGGGCCCCAAACTGATCCCTGTGGAACGCCACTTGTTACAGATCCCCACTGGATTTAACCCCATTTATGGACACTCTCTGCTTCCTGTCAGTGAGCCATGACTCGATCCACGAGAGCATTTTTCCCCCCAATGCCATGAGCTGCACTTTCTTTAACAGTCTATGGTGCGGAACTCTATCAAAAGCCTTACTAAAATCTAAGTAAATAATATCAAATTCTTTATTGTGGTCAACAGCCTCAAAAGCTTTACTGAAAAAAGTTAATAAATTAGTTAGACAAGCCCGGGCCCTCTTGTGAACCCATGCTGAGTATCATTAATCAGCTATGTTATCGAGATGGTTCTTATAATTTTCAGCTATAATTGACTCTAGTAATTTGCCTACATTGAGGTCAGGCTTATTGGGCGGTAATTTGACGGTAAGGGCTTGTCCCCTGTTTTAAAAATAGGAGTTACATTAGCCATCTTCCAATATCAGACACTACACCTGTTTGAAGAGATAAATTAAAAATATTAGTTAATGGTTCACAGAGTTCCTTTTTGCATTCCTTAAAACCCCTTAAAAAAAACCTCATCAGGACCTGGCGACTTATTTTGCTTCAGTCTGTCTATCTGCCTCACAACCTTTCTCACTAGTGACTGTGATGTTACATAATTTATCTTCTTTAGCCCACTGTAAAAATTAATTACTGGAATTTGTTAGTGTCTTCCTGTGTAAAAACTGAGAGAAAATAATTTTTTAAAAATCAAGCACATTTCATTCTTTTTGGGTCAGTAAGGTGCCCATAGTTATTTTTAAGGGGACCTATCTTATCTCTAACTTTTGTTCTATAGACCTGGAAAAAACTTTTTGGGTTAGTTTTAGAATCCCTAGCAACTTTAATTTCATAGTCCCCTTTTAGCTTTTCTTACCCCCTTTTTAATGTCCCTCTTAATGTCAATATACTGATTCAAAAGATGACCCTCACCTCTTTTGATACGCCTAAAAATTTCCCTTTCCCTTTTGCCCTAGTAGATATTTGAGCCTATTATTCATCCATTTTGGGTCATTTCTATTTGATCTAATTTCTTTATAGGGGATAAAACGCTCTTTGAGCAGCATGTATAGTGTTCAGAAAACTGTCATATTGATAGCTCTCTTCGTTACCCCAGTCAACAGATGATAAGTGTTCTCTAAGCCCATCGAAATCTGCTAAGCGAAAACCCTTGGGACTGTTACTGAGTTATCGCTACTAACGTATTCCATTCAATGCTAAATGTAATTGATTTGGTCGCTAGCACCAGTTCCCCAGAAATTTCTAAATTATTAACAAGGGATTCATTGTTTGCCATAACTAAGTCAAGCAGGTTATTTCCCCTTGTAGGTTCTGTCACAAAATGCTTCAAAAAACAATCCCGAAATACTTCTAAGAAGTCGTTTTGATTCTAAATTCCCAGTCAAGAAATTCCCTTTAACATGATAAAGTTAAAGTCTCCTAGAATTACTACATTATGTGCCTTGTGGCCTTAAAATTTCCTCCCCTAGTAGTTTCCCTTGGTCCTATCTAAGTTTGGGGGACGGTATATCACTCCTAAAATCGTTTTTCATGCCCCTCTGAAAATTCTATCCAAACAGACTCTGTAGTGTTTTCTTCAGACTTAATACCCGTTTTTATGCAACAGTTCAAGCGATCTCGGACATACAATGCCACCCCCCCCCCCCCTCCCATACTTCTATCTTCTTGGAACAATTTAAACCCTGAATATGACATTCCGCAGGCATGTCCGACTTTTTGAATTAAACCACGTCTCAGTTAAGGCAAATACATCAATGTTAAACCCACACTAGCAACTAATCTCAACTCGTCCATCTTATTCCTGCACTACGGCAATTAGCATAAAAACATTGAAAGACTCTCCTTTCTCTTTACCCTTCCTGCTCATTTCTATTTTTCTACTAACCTATTACTGTCCTTTATCACCCAAGGTCCCTGGCTTTTCAATATCTATCTCGTTCTTATTATTACAGTTCCCTAGAACTCGTAATATTACTACACTGGGGCTTCACTGCTTTCCTGCCAAAACCCATTACCCCTAACTATTCCTAGTTTAAAGTCCCTAACTGCTCCCTCCACTGCAGTTGCCAGTGCTCCCCCCCCCACACTAGATAAGTGAACCCCATCCCTAGCAAACATGTCATTTCTGCCATAGAAGAGGTCCCAGTTGTCAATGAATGTTACTGCATTTTCCTTACAGTATTTGTCCAGCCAGCAATTGACACCAATTGCCCTGGACAAAACCCTTCATTTCCAACTCCCCCCCTTGGCAAAATACCACATATGAGAGGGTTCCCACCCTTACTTCTAATTATTTCTATTGCTGACCTAAAACCTGCTAATCAGGTCCTCATCCTACGTCTGCCAACATCGTTGCCTCCAGCACTGAGACAGATAATAGGATTGCTCCCATTACCTTTCATGATGTCATCCAGACGGCTAACAATATCCTCCATCCCAGCCCCGGAAAGCAAACTCTCTGTCTCCTACTCCTGTCCTTCAAGCAGAACGCCCTATCCATATACCTAACTTGGCTATCCCCAACAACAACAATATTTTACCTTCCTTAATGTCTTTCGTCGTCTCGTTCCCAGTAGTCGACTCACATTCGTGGGTAGCATGAGAATGTATTGGATGTTTCCACAACAGTTTCCACGGCAGTCTCTTTCTTCTTCATCGTTTTACCTTTCCATTCACTTCTTGATCGTCAACTTCTTTCCCTGTGTCCAGCCACTGACCAGTTTCCCTTCTTGACCTGAGGACTCAAAAACAGGAGGACTGCTACGAATCTTCTTGTTTTCCTCGGTCAGTCGCCGAATTTCCATATTCGCCAACCTCAATTCTTCCTTAAGCTGTTGGTAAAGTTGCTCGATGGAGGGCATCTTGCTTCAATTCTAGAGAGCGCGCAAACAGGTCTTCACAGAGCCAAGTACACGTCAACATTGGAGCCAGTTCATGTGAAAATCTGTATGGCAAGTTGCTGTGACCTGAACATGGTGTGGGGAAAGTTTTCAGGTGTAAGATATAAAATCCACACATGTGAGCAGGAAAAGAATGAGTGTAAAGTACACAGTAACCAGTTAAAGGGTTTAAAGTTATATCAGAAATCCAGAGAGATGAATATTTTAATGGAATGTAAAGGGGTGCAAAACAGTAATCTTATGTAATAGCAAAGGTGTATTTAACCCTTTGACGACTGACTGAGGAAAACAAGAAGATTTGTAGTAGTCCTCCTGTTTTGAGTCCTCAGGTCAAGAAGGGAAACTGGTCAGTGGCTGGACAGCAGGGAACGAAGTTGACGAAAAGGGACGAAGGGAAAAGGTAAAACGTGAGAAGAAAGGCTCCCAGGAAAAACTGTTGGGGAAACACTAATACATTCTCAGTGCTACCCAACGAATGTGAGTCGACTACTGGGAACGTCACGACGAACGACATTAAGGAAGGTAAGAATATTGTTGTTGTTGGGGATAGCCAAGTTGGGATATGGTTAGGGCGTTCTGCTTAAGGGACAGGGTAGGGACAGAGATTTTTGCTTTCCCTGGGGTTTGGATGGAGGATATTTTTAGCCGTCTGGATGAATCATGAGAGGAAATGGAGCAACCCTATTATCTGTCTCAGGCTGGAGGCAACGTGTTGGCAGACGTAGGAGTGAAGCCTGATTAGCAGGTATAGGCGCAATAGAAAAATAGGGGTAGGGTGGGAAACCCTGTCAATTGGTGTTTTCCCAAGGGGGGAGTTGGAAATGAAGGGTTTGCCCGGAAAATTGGTGTCAATTGCGGTGGACAAATACTGAAAGGGGAAAATGGGGTAAATTCATTGACAATGGGACCTCTTCTATAGCAGAAATGACATGTATCCAGGGAGGGGGTTTCATTATCTAGGCTGGGGCGGTAGCACTGGCAACTGCGTGGAGGGAGCAGTTGGGATTTTTAACTAGGAATGTTAGGGGTTGGGGGTTTTGGCAGGAAAACATAAAGCCCGTGTATAATTTTAACGAGCTTAGGGGAACTAGTAAAAAAGAAGAACGAGGTAGTATTGAAAAGCCAGGACTTTGGTGAAAAGGGGACAGAAAATAGGTTTAGTAGAAAAACAGAAATAGCGGGAAGGGTAAAGAAAAAGGGAGGTTTTTTCAATGTTTATTATGCTAATTGCCGTAGTGTGGGGAAAAAAAGGAGAGTTGGATTATTGCTAGTGCGGTAACATTGATGTTTTTTGCCTTAACTGAGACGTGGTTTAATTAAAAATAGATAGAAGTATGGGGAAGGGGGGGGGGGGGCATTGTATGTCCGAGATCGCTTGAACTGCTGCAAAAAAACGGGTATTAAGTCTAAAGTAACACATAAAAGGTCTGTTTGGATAGAATTTTTAGAGGGGGATGAAAAACTGATTTTAGGAGTGATAACCGTCCCCAAACTTAGATAGGGGCCAAGGGGGGACTCTTGGGAGGAAATTGTTAAGGGCCCCAAGGAGTAAAGTAGTAATTCTAGGAGACTTTAACTTTAGTCTATTGATTGGAATTTCTTGCTGGGAATTTTGAATCATACGCTTTTAGAAGTAGTTCGGGGTTGTTTTTTGAAACGTTTGTGACAGAATTACAAGGGGAAATAACCTGCTTTACTTATTTTGGCAAACAATGAATCCCCTTTTTAATAAATTTTGAAATTTTAGAGGAAATGGGTGCGGGGGCCCCAAATCAATTACATTTAGCATTGAATGGGAATACGATGTAGGATAATTAGTAACATCCCGATTTTGTTAGGATTACCCCAGGGCTTTGAGAACACTTTTTTTATCTGTTTTAATTTGGGGGAACGAAGAGACTATCAATATGACAGTTTTCTGAACACTAACATGCTGCTAAAAAACTTTTTTCCCATTAAAAAGAAATTAGACAAATAGAAAAGACCCAAAAAGGGTGAAAAAATAGGCTCAAAAATCTATAGGGGTAAGAAAGGGAAATTTTTAGGGTATCAAAAGAGGTGGGGTCATCTTATGAAATTATATATTGACATTTAAAAGGGACATTTAAAAAGGGGGGAAGAAAAAACTAAAAGGGACTATGAAATTAAAATTGCTAAAGGGTTCTAAAAAATAACCCAAAAAAATTTTTTCCAGTTCTATGAACAAAAGTTAGAGTAAGATAGGTCCCCCTTTAAAAAAATTAAATTGAGCCCTTACTGACAAAAGAATGAAAAGTGCTCGATTTTAAATAATTTTTTTTCTCTCAGTTTTTAACAGGAAGACACTAAAAATTTTTCCAGGGAATTATTTTTAAATGGGCTAGAAGAAGTAAATTAGTAAAAAATCCAGTCACTAGTGAAAAAGTTGTGAAGCAAAAAGACAGCTGAAACAAAAAAAGTGCGGGTCCGTGAGGTTTTTTTAAGGGTTCTTAAGGAATGCAAAATGGAACTCTGTGAAACCATTAACTAATATTTTTAATTTACTCTTTAAACAGGTGTAGGTCGATATGTGGAAAATGGCTAATGTAATTCCCATTTTTAAAACAGGGGACAAGTCGTTACGTAAATTACCGCCCCCAAAAAGCTACCTCAAATTTTAGGCAAATTCTGAGTCAATTATAGCTGGATTATAAGAAGCCTCTCGATAACCATAGCTTGATTTTAAAGGATACTCAGCATGGATTCACAAGAGGCCGGTCTTGTCTAACTAATTTATTAACTTTCTTCAGTAAAGCTTTTGAGGCTGTTGACCACGATAAAGAATTTGATATTATTTACTTAGATTTTAGTAAGGTTTTTGATAGAGTTCCGCACCATAGACTCTTAAAGAAAGTGGCAGCTCATGGCATTGGGGGAAAAGTGCTCTCGTGGATCGAGTCATGGCTCACTGACAGGAAGCAGAGAGTGTCCATAAATGGGGTTAAATCCGAGTGGGGATCTGTAACAAGTGGCGTTCCACAGGGATCAGTCTTGGGCCCGTTGTTGTTTATAATATATATCAATGATCTTGATGAGGGAATTACTAGTGATATGAGCAAATTCGCCGATGACACAAAGATAGGTAGGATAATTGATTCAAACGTAGATGTTATGGAACTTCAGGAGGATTTAAAAAAAACTATTCTTGGTCAGAAAAGTGGCAGATGCAGTTCAATGTAGATAAATGCAAGGTTCTGAAGCTTGGGAGTGCCCATAACCCTAGTACTTATAAGTTAAATGATGTAGAACTTAGCCATGCAGATTGCAAAAGGACTTGGGGGTTATGGTGAGCAGCAACCTTAAACCAAGACAGCAATGCCTAAGCGTACGTAATAAGGCAAATAGATTACTGGGATTTATATCAAGAAGTGTAAGCAACAGAAGTCCAGAGGTTATACTGCAGCTTTATACATCATTAGTAAGGCCTCACCTAGATTATGCAGCTCAGTTCTGGTCTCCATATTACAGAATGGACATAAATTCGTTAGAAAACATTTTAGCGTAGGATGACTAAATTAATACATAGCATTAGAAATCTTCCTTATGAAGAAAGATTGAAGACTCTTAAGTTACATTCATTGTTAGACGAAGAATGGGGGAGACCTGATCGAAGTGTATAAGTGGAAGATAGGTATTAATAAAGGGGGTATTAATAAGGTCTTGAGGATGTCTCTCCAAAGGGAAAACCCGCGTAAGGATTTAAATTAGAAAGTTTAGATTTAGAAAGGGAAAAGGGGAAAAATTGGTTTGCGTGGAATCTGGATTGACTAGGGATGTCCCGATCCCTCTCCGGTATCCCAGAGAGCTTTGGGTTTGTCTTTTTGGGCGAGGGTTGTATCTCTGGAAGCCCCCCACCTTTTCGGATTTCCGGGGGTGGTGGCTCTGAAGGAGGTATGCTTTGTGGCGGATATACGGCCGCCCTCTCTTTTGTCCACCGGAGGGTAAGCTCGGCAGAGTGGAGGTTGCTATCCGGATTGCTGGTTTACTGCATGAAGGGGTAGGTATGGAACGGGTTCCATGCTGCATCTGCGCTACTAGCGGTTGTCGAGTCCTTTGGGCGCGGAGGGAGATTTCCGGCCCTTTCATTCCTCCCTGGGAACTATTCCTCCCCGCCTCCCCCTTTTTTTATTCTTTTTTTTTGTTTTTATTTTCTTTTCTTCTTTCTTTTTTTTTTCTTATTTATAAAAAAAAAACAAAAAGCAAGGAGTAACCGAACCATGCAGCCCTAGTCAGACAACCTACCCCCGGGGCCCCTTCTGATACCGCCCCCATTCTGACCCTGCCTTGTGTTTAGACCACTCTTCGGACACTCCTGATGCCCCTGTACCTCTTGTGGTGCTGTTTCCTCACCCGCTTCTTTCATGGTACCGGAGGCTTCGATGACTTCCTTCGATTTGTCTGAACTCCGCTCTCCTTTGACTATGCTTCCGGCTTCTCCCTCTACGGTAGGCAATTTTTCGAATCGCCCCCCACCCACCCATTTCATGCCGGGACCAAAAACTCAGGTCCTACTCCTAAACGCCAACGTCAATCTCCTGATGATGGTCCGTCGTTACCTTCCCATTCTACTCGGAAACGACGACAGTCAAGCAAAACTTTTCCCCCTCTCCACGCTCAGTTTGGACCACACAATGGAACTAAATTCTTTACTTTAAGGACCAACTCTTTTTTTGCCTACTTCTGACCATAGTATTGCCAAAGCGCTCCTGCGTCATGTTGGCAGAGATATTTCATTTCACGCTCTCAAGAGCAGGTACGCGCATCGTTCATTGCTCGTTATGTTAGGTTCTTCATGGCATGCACCTTCAAGGTTGTCCTATCTTGTCACCATTAAACAACTTCAGTTAGATTTGGAAACCGTTCTCAGAAATAATTTGCTTAGAGTATGCAGGGAAATTTTGCATGGCAATATGATCAGCTTGCTGTACTCTTGACTCCACCCTTTTATTTATGAAGTTGATTGTCCTTTCCTAAGTTTTCAAATAGTCACACAAACATACTTGTTGTAAACACTCTCCTTAAGCAATGTTTTTGGCAGAGAGTACTGTAAATGAGGGTCTTTGTGTCTTACTTTCTGTGTATTAAGTGGGGACATTTTCCTTGCTTTCTTCTTAGTCTTTAACACTTGTAACATTTTCCTTGTGTTCTGGCATATAATTGTATGTATGGTGAATTCATTATTTTTATTTATTTTTTATTACACAACGGCTCCGATCCCACCAAGGGTGGGGTGGCTCCAAAAAAAGAAAACCTTTAATCATTCACTCCATCACTGGGTCTTGCCAGTGGGTGGGTGCTTTACACTACAGTTATAAACTGCGAACATTAACACCCCTCCTTCAGAGTGTAGACAATGTACTTCCATCTTAGGGACTCAAGTCCAGCTGACAGTTTCCCTGAAATCCCTTCATTAAAGTTACTTAGTTCACACTCCAAACAGCATGTCGCGTATTAAAAACCATTTGTCTCCTTCACTCCTATCAAATACGCTGACACATACTTGCTGGAAGTCCAAGCCCCTAGCACACAAAAACCGCCTTTACCCCCTCCTCCAACCTTCCTAGGCTATGACCCCTACCCTGCCCTTTCCCTTCCACTTACGATTTATACACACTCGAACGTCATTCTGGTTTTTTTCCATTTCTACTACATGTCACTGAAACCACACCTTAACAACCCTTCCTCAGACCTCTGGATAATAGTTTTTGGTAATCCCACACCTCCTCTAATTTCAAAACTACAAATTCTTGATTATATTTCACACCAACACATGCCCTCAGACATGACTCCCACTGCCTCAAGCCTTCTCATTGCAGTATTTAACCAACCCATGTTCACGCCCATATTAAGAGTGATGGTATAAACTATTACCTCTCAGACGTTCCCCTATTTGCTTTTCTACGTCAAAGTTTTTTGTCTCCCACAGACTCCTAAGGCACCAACTCACTCTTTTCCCTTCATCAATTATGTGATTCACCCATCCTTCATAAACCATCCTGACAATCCTCTCCTAAATATCTTGAATACATTCACCTCCTATTACTCTCTCCTCCAATCTGATATCCTTCTTTTAGTTATCCTCACCACCTTACTCTTTCCTTTATTCACTTTGAATTTTATTTCTTTTAATACCTACCAAATTTCATCCAGACAAAAACATACAGCATTATGCATCACATATGCATAATTTAACCCCTTTGACTGTTTCGCCGTATAAATTAGTTTACACGCCACTGTTTCTGTCGTATATACAGTGGACCCCCGGTTTGTTTAACGATATTTTTTCACTCCAGAAGGTTGTTCAGGTGCCAAGTACCGACCGAATTTGTTCCCATAAGAAATATGTGAAGTAGATTGTCCATTGCAGACCCCTCAAAAATACACGTACAATGACTTACAATAAATACACTACATAATTGGTACATTCGGAGTAATCGTTATGCGGGGGTCCATGTATACTCATAAATTCTAGAAGAGGCTTCAAATCAGCAGGAGAAACCTGGTTAGGCCACATGTGAGAGAATGGTGTTCTGTTGTGGGTGTAGTGTGACACCACATAAAAAAAAATCTGCAGCACTCAATGCATAATGAGAAGCAAAAAAAAAAAACTCTGACCGTTTTTTTGGATAATAAAATCGCCGACTTTGAGGTGCATTTTCATATAGTATTCTATCGTTTATTCTCGTTTCATGTCTTAGTGAGATAAATGGAAAAAATGTACAGAAATAGAGATGATTTTCATTCTTTCACGATGAATACGACCTTGTGAAACTGAGCAAAAGTAGCGGAAATGTTCGATTTTTACCAATGTTAGGAGTAGCATAGCACACCACACGTCCAATACACGTCAACCTGGGAGTCTGATATTCTTTCACTAGTGCACTGATTATTATTTATACCATTTTTAAAATAATGTAGTAGTCTGCATACCAGTTAAAATTTTGTATTTTTTTGTTTGTGAATAAATAAATCAAAATAGAAAGCAATAGCTTAGTAATATAAGAGGGGCCCTAGAGGATGTGACTTATGAAACAGAGGATGTTATTTATAGTGCCAAGGATGTTACCTTGTTATTCTGGGAACCCTATTTTGAAATTGGCATCTTTTTTGATTTGCGTGAAATTGGCCACAAATTGCAATTTATGGACCACTTTATTGGTAGTTCAAATCGGTAAATAGATGGTTTTTTGTATCAAACTGATAGATATAAAAATGGAAGGAGTTCTAAAGAAATAGCTATGAGGTTTGGCCAACTGTTTGAAGAAAAAAACGGAATTGTTAAAAAACAGGGGCTCAAAGGTCGGCGAAAATCACCGATACGTATATGTCGCCGAGGACCGCTAACTTCGCGGGAGTGTAAATTCCGTTGAAGTTTTCGACCCAAATTTCGAACTTTTGGTTTCATTTACCATCGAGAAAAGATTCTCTATCATTTCATAAGAAAAAAATAGTTTTTTTTTCTTCAAAAATTTTGGGGCATAGAATGACCAGTTGCAGAAACGGGGCCTGCGACAGTCAAAGGGTTAAGTTTCCATCTTCTGTTACCCTTGGAGCTGATTATTATAATTCTGCTTGTACCTCTAGCCATCACTGATATTCCTCTTGGGTTGCCATGTTTGAATGTCCAGAATAGAGATGATGTTGAGAAAAAAGATACAAATACTTTGGATGACACTGTGAAAGGAACAAGACAAACCCAACTTGTGTTGAAAGGAAGGAAATCAACTATTGCAAACTTAAGTGATTTATCATATAACTTGAGTTTTCTGTGCCTAAAAAATTTTTTCAAATGTGTAATCAAGAAAAGAATTCAGTTAATTAGTTGTTAATTTACACAGAAAGCCATCTACAAGTTTGAGTTCATATTTATTCCTCATTTTTTTTTTTTTTTAATCTATTTCAGTGTGCTAACTCTGTAGCTGACATCTGATCAAACTCTAAAAATCTTACCTTTAAATTTGGAAACTACATGAACCTCCTGTACTTCCCTCTTGTTTGTGCTCTAATTAACTATGCCTGTAAATTCTAACTCATGTTACATTCAGTTTTAAGCTAGAGGTCTCCTCACTAGTGCTAGAGTTTAATTCAGAATAGGCTCAATGGATTTGCCACACTCAAATGCTTTTCTTTTTATATGAATTATAAACACACAGATGCTTCTGAAGAGGGTATCCCTCAATGGTACCTCAACCACCAAATGTGCACACTGAACACAACTATCCGATGGTAACTCACTACCACAATGATGCACACTGAACACCGCTGTCCGATGGAACCTCACCACCACAATGATACACACTGAAACACTTAACACTAACCATCCGATAGTTACCTCACCACCACAGTTGAATGCACAGTGAGGAAAACTAGTTTGGGGGATCCAATGTTCCCAAAATTTGGGAGAGGGGAAAAGGCTTAGGGAAAAAACCCTACAGACCCTTTTCCCTGATGGTTCCACCTGAGACGGTATGGCTATTTCATGATCATGCTACAATAATCAATAAAGAAAAGGTTGTTCCATCAGAGCTGAGCATGATTGGGAGCATGGATCAGTTAATGTAGAGTGAGAGGGGCTGCACCTACTAGGGTGCAATTAATTTTCTGCACAGGAGAATGATGTCACTCTTATGCTGATCAGAGCCTCAGCTGTGGGCTGAGGGAGAAAGAGATTTTACAATTAAATAAGTGTTTTCAGGGGAGGAAAAAAACTCCTTACAAAGAAGTCACCTCTGTTTGCAGTATCAATGGAAGGAGAACAAGGGTTTGTCACCAGATGGTGGTGATGTCAGGCATTTCTTCTGGCCTCTGCTGTGAGAGACTGACAGGAGTAATTAAGACTATATATCTGTCTATTTTAGGGACACCTAGTCAAAGTATTAAACCTGTTTCCCTTCAGCTTATTTCAGCACCAAAGTGAACCTTTCAAGCAAGCTGGTAGGGATGTAGTTGGTTCCAATTCCAAGGACCAGAATGGGAAATGATTATTTATCCACCAATTTTTGCTCCACTACCAAGACCTGGAAGCAGTCCCTCTACATAAGATAAACCGCTCATGTAGTCTAAGAGCCTTGTTGAAGTTCTTTTTTCATGTTGGTTTTCCTAAGAGATGCAAAACATTAAGGGCCTAATTTTTCCTCAGAGTGTTCTTTAAAATTGTTTTAAAAGGGAATTAAAAGTAGAGCTTACTTTAAGCCTATCTCTCAATCTCAGGGAAAAAAATAGTTGAAATTCCATCAAACCTTTAAGGACAAGCACATGGCTGTGGTATAGACAAAATACTAACAACTGGGATGAGAGGATACCTCTTTTTGTATTTGCTGAGTGGGGAAGAACTCTGGAATCTCTGTGCTATTGGCTTGGGGGGGGGGGGGGGGGGCAGATGATGATGCTCCCCTCTAGGAGCTTTTCTCAGTTTCAAGACACTGTTTGGTCGTATGAAGTGGATGGTACCAGTTGAACGGTGCCCTATCAAGCAGTCCAGGATGATGTGGGACCGTAAATGTGGGAACGTAGTGCTTTGGAAGCTGGGGAGAAGGTGCTGGTATTGGAGCCAGTTCATGTGAAAATCTGTATGGCAAGTTTGCAGTGACTCTGAAACATGGTGTTGTGGGGAAAGTTTTCAGGTTGTAAGATATAAATCCACACATGTGAGCAGGAAAGAATGAGTGTAAAGTTACACGTAACCAGTTAAAGAGGTTTAAAGTTATATCAGAAATCCAGAGAGATGAATATTTTAATGGAATGTAAAGGGGTGCAAAACAGTAATCTTATGTAATAGCAAAGGTGTATTTAACCCTTTGACGACTGACTGAGGAAAACAAGAAGATTTGTAGTAGTCCTCCTGTTTTGAGTCCTCAGGTCAAGAAGGGAAACTGGTCAGTGGCTGGACAGCAGGGAACGAAGTTGACGATCAAGAGGACGAATGGAAAGGTAGAAACGATGAAGAAGAAAGAGACTGCCATGGAAACTGTTGTGGAAACATCTAATACATTCTCAGTGCTACCCAACGAATGTGAGTCGACTACTGGGAACGGCCTGACGAACGAATTAAGGAAGGTAAGAATATTGATTGTTGGGGATAGCCAAGTTAGGTTTATGGATAGGGCGTTCTGCTTGAAGGACAGGAGTAGGAGACAGAGAGTTTGCTTTCCTGGGGCTGGGATTGGAGGATATTGTTAGCCGTCTGGATGACATCATTGAGAGGTAATGGGGGCAATCCATATTATCTGTCTCAAGTGCTGGAGGCAACGATGTTGGCTACCCTAAAGCGTAGGAGTGAAAGGAACTGATTAGCAGGTATAGGTCAGCATAGAATAATTAGGAGTAGGGTGGGGAACCCTGTCATATGTCGTGTTTTGCCAAGGAGGGGAGTTGGGAAATGAATGGTTTTTGTCCAGGTCAATTGGTGTAAATTTGCTTGGCTGGACAAATACTGTAAGGAAAATGCGGTAAACATTCATGACAACTGGGACCTCTTCTATGGCAGAAATGACATGTATGACCCCCAGGGATGGGGTCACTTATCTAGGTCGGGGCGGTGGTAGCATGGCAACTGCAGTGGAGGGGCAGTTAGGACTTTAAACTAGGAATAGTTAGTGGTATAGGGTTTTTTTGCAGGAAAAACAGTGGAAAGTCCCAGTGGATAGTAATATTACGAAGAGCTCTAGGGGAACTAGTAATGAAGCAGAAGAGGTAGATATGAAAGCCCAGTGACCTTTGGGTGGATAAGGACAGTTATAGGTTTTAGTAGAAAAACAGAAATGAGCAGGAAGGGGTAAAGAGAAGGAGAGTCTTTCAATGTTTAATTATGCTATTGCCGGTAAGTGCTAGAGGAATAAGATGGACGAGTTGAGATAGTTGTTGTGCAGGTAACATTGATGTATTTGCCTTAACTGAGACGTGGTTTAATTTCAAGTAGATAGAAGTATCGGGAAGGGGGGTGGGTGGCATTGTATAGTGAATCGCTTGATACTGCTGCATAAAAGGGTATTAAGTCTGAAGTAAACATACAGAGTCTGTTTTGATAGAATTTTCCGAGGGGCATGAAAAACTGATTTTTAGGAGGTGATATACCGTCCCCCAAAACCTTAAGATAGGACCAGGGAGACTTACTATGGGAGGAAATTGTTAAGGCCACAAGGCACTATTAATGTAGTAATTCTAGGAGACTTTAATTTAGTCATATTGATTGGAATTTCTTGACTGGGAAATTTGAATCATACGACTTCTTAGAAAAAGTAGTTTAGGATTGTTTTTTTGAAGCAAGCAGTTTGTGACCAGAACTTACAAGGGGAGGAAATACCTGCTTGACTTAGTTATGGCAATACAATGAATCCCTTGTTAATAATTTAGAAATTTCAGAGGACTGGGTGTGCTAGGGCCACAAATCAATTACATTTAGGCATTGAATGGAAGTACGATTAGTAGCGATACTTAGTAACAGTCCCAGTTTTCGCTTCTTACATGATTTACGATGGGCTTAGAGAACACTTATTATCTGTTGAGGGGGTAACGAAGAGAGATATATTCAATATGACAGTTTTCTGAACACTATCATGCTGCTCAAAGATCGGTTTTACCCATATAAGAAAGAAAGTTGGATCAAATAGAATTGACCCAAAATGGATATTGAATAATAGGCTAAATATCTACTTAGGGGATAAGAAAGGAATTTATAGCGTATCAAAAGAGGTGAGGGGGTCATCTTATGAATTAGTATATTGACATTAAGGGGACATTTAAAAAGGGGATAAGGAAAAGCTAAAAGGGACTATGGAAATTAAGTTGCTAAGGATTCTAAAAACTAACCAAAAAGTTTTTCCAGTTCTATAAGAACAACAGTTAGAAGAGATAAGATAGGTCCCCTTAAAAATAAACTATGAGCACCTTACTGACAAAGAGAATGAAATGTGCTCGATTTTAATATTATTTTCTCTCAGTTTTTACACAGGGAAGACACTAACAATATTCCAGTAAATTAATTTTTATAGTGGGCTAGAAGGAAGATAAATTATGTAACATCACAGTCACTATGTGAAATAGTTGTGAGCAGATAGACAGACTGAAGCCAAAATAGTCGCTGGGTCCTGATGGAGGTTTTTTCAAGGGTTCTTAAGGAAGCAAAAATGGAACTCTGTGAACCATTAAACTAATATTTTTAATTTATCTATTCAAAACAGGTGTTTAGTGTCTGATATGTGGAAGATGGCTAATGTAATTCCTAATTTTTAAAACAGGGGACAAGTCGTTACGTCAAATTACCGCACAATAAGCCTACCTCAATTGTTGGAAATAACTAGAGTCAATTATAGCTGAGATTATAAAGAAAGCCATCTCGATAACCATAGCTTGATTAGGATACCTCAGCATGGATTCACAAGAGGCCGGTCTTGTCTAACTAATTATTAACTTTTTCAGTAAAGCTTTTGAGGCTGTTGACCACGATTTAAAGAATTTGAATTATTTACTTAGATTTTACGTAAGGTTTTTGATATTTGAGTTCCCGCACCAATAGACTTTAAAGGAAAGTGGCAGCTCTTGGCATTTTTGGGGGAAGGAAAAATACTCTCGGTGGATTGAGTCAGGCTCACTGACAGGAAGTGCAGAGAGTGTCCATAAATGAGGTTAAATCCGGAGTGGGGATCTGTAACAGTGGCGTTCCACAGGGATCAGTCTTGGGCCCGTTGTTGTTTATAATATATATCAAGATCTTGATGAGGTGGGACTTACCTTGTGAATGAGCAAATTCGCCGATGACACAAGAAGCATAGGTAGGATAATTGATTCAAACGTAGATGTTATGGAACTTCAGGAGGATTTAAAAAAAACTATTCTTGGTCAGAAATAGTGGCTGATGCAGTTTTCAATGTAGATAAATGCAAGGTTTATGAAGCTTGAAGGAGTGCCCATAAACCATAGTATTATAAGTTAAATGATGTAGAACTTAGGCATGCAGATTGCAAAAAGGAATTGGGTGTTATGGTGAGCAGCAACCTTAAACCAAGACAGCAATGGCCTTAAGCGTACGTAATAAGGGCCAAATAGATTACTGGGATTTATATCAAGAAGTGTAAGCAACAGAAGTCCAGAGGTTATACTGCAGCTTTATACTCATTAGTAGTAAGGCCTCACCTAGATTATTGCAGATCAGTTCTGGTCTCCATATTACAGAATGGAACATAAATTCGTTAGAAAACCAATAGAGTAGGATGACTAAATTAATACTGAGCTTAGAAATCTTCCTTATGAAAGAAAGATTGAAGACTCTTAAGTTTTTTAAACATTCACTGATAGACGAAGAATGAGGGGAGACCTGACGAGTGGTATAACGTGGAAGATAGGTATTAATAAAGGGGATATTAATAAGGTCTTGAGGATGTCTCTCCAAGAGAGAACCCGCAGATAATGGATTTAAATTAGATAAGTTTAGATTTAGAAAAGGACATTAGGAAGTATTGGTTTGGAAATAGGGTAGTTGTTGAGTGGAACAGTCTACATGTTGGGTTATTGAGGCATGGGACTTTGGGTAGTTTCAAATTTAGGTTTTGGTAGTACATCAGTGGGAAGGGGTTGGATTGAGTGGGGGACTTTCACATCAGTGCTTATTTCTTGGGTAGCATTGAAAATAAACTTGGGTTGGGCCAAATGTTTTTGTTAGTGGGATGAATTGTAAAGGGACCCCTGCCTAGTATGGGCCAACAGGGCCTCCTGCAGTGTTCCTCCTTTCTTATGTTCTTATGTTGCAAAGCCCATTTCTGAAACTGCCATTCTATGTCAAAAAATATTCGAAAAATAAAAAATTATTTTTTTTTCTTACCAAATTGTTAGGATTAATTCTTGGCTGAGTGCTTTTAAGCCTAAAAAATTTTTTTTTCCGATCAGTACTTACCGAGATATAGAGGCGTTAAAGTTCGGAAGAAAAGAAAATGAGCGGCATATGGCAACAGCGGTAAAATGCTGATCACCCAGTACACAATGGCTCTGACAGTAGTGTCACCCCCTATTTTCTTTAATTCTTTGAATTATAAATATCAAGTTACAGTGGTTCCCCCGCTTTTGTAGCTCCCCGGGCATTCGAAAATTCGCCCAATCATGGGGAGATTTTCGTATAAATCTGGAACTCGCTTTTCATAGGTTGACTCGCGAGTGAGTCATAGATTCGTCCGGACGCGTACCCATCGGCGTGAGCCGGGGGGGCGGCAGCCAGTCTGGGCACTTGTGTACAAGTGAGCGAAGGTCCCCTCACGTGCTCCAGCGAAATATTTCATAATATTCCATTTATTTAGTGCTTGCAAGTACTAAATAAGCTACCATGGCTCCAAAGAAACTCCCCTTCCCCTGTGCCAAGTCTGAGTAAAGAAGGTGAGAAAATAGATTGAATTTAAGAAACCATCATTGAACAATTGAAAGTGGCTACGGTGTGGCGAAATGTCCTGGATGTATACCCCCCGAAACCCTACACAACCTTAAGTTCCCTAGTGGCCAAAGAAAAGGAAAATAAAGGATGTTGTGATGCAAAGGGAGTAACTATGCTGACAAAATGACGATCACCAGTTTACTGGAAGAGGTTGAGAAGTTATTATTGGTGTGGAATAATGAGAAACAATTAGCAGGAGATACTCTTATGACTTCGATTATTCGTGAAAAGGTAGGCAGTTGCATGAAGATTTGGTAAACAAATTGCCTGCAAATAGTGGTATGAATGAGTGAATTTACAGGCCAGCTAAGGCTGGTTGAGAGATTTTAAGAACATACTGGCATACACAGTGTGAGTGAGGCTTGGCTGCCAAGTTCGGACCCAAGGCGGCTGCTGAAAAATACTGATGAGTTCCAGGAGTACATAGAGGCTGAAGGACTGAAACCTGAACAAGTGTTCAATTGTGAGAAACAGGCTCTTTTGGAAGAAAATGCCAAAGAGGACTTCATACACAAGAGGAAAAGGGGCAATGCCAGGGGACACAAGCCTATGAAAGACAGGCTGACGCTAATGTTCTGTGTAATGCTAGTAGGGATTTCAAAGTGAAGACCATTATTTAGTGTACCATTTGAAAAATCACAGACGTGTTCAGGAAAAACAATGTTATGAAGAGTAAATTGGTGTGTGTTTGGAAATCTAATTAGTAAGGCAATGGGGTCACAAGGGAAATTTCGTCGAGTGGTTCAATGAAGTTTTTTGGCCCTAGTGTGAAAGGAGTATCTCCTGGAAAAGAAATTGGGATACTCAAGTGACTCTAGTAATGGACAATGCACCTGACTCACCTCCAAACTTGGATGACCTAATTTATCGAGAGGGAGTTTGGGGGTTTGGGTTCATCACAGTTAAAGTTTTGCCCCCGAACACTTCTCTCCTCCAACCCATTGACCAAGCAGGTTATTGCAAACTTTAAAAAACTTACACAAAAGCAATGTTTCACAGGTGCTTGACTGTGACCACAGACACTCACTTACCTAAGGGAATTTTGGAGAGAACCACTTCAGCATCCCTGCACTGTTAATAACCCTTATAGGGTATGGCTTGGGAGGGAGAGTGACTACTAGGACTTGAACTCTGCCTGGAGAAAATTGTGACCAGATTGTGTCGACACGAGGGATTTTGAAGGATTTGGGACTGACCCTAGATGAGCCTAGTCTGTTGTTAAAATCAATTGTGGCACTGGGGAGTTACCATGGGGTTGGTGTGAGTTTGGAGGATGTGGAAGAATTGGTGGAAAGGACCACAATGACGAGTCTCACACTGAGGAGCTGCCAAGAGCTTCAGCAGGAAGAGCAACACAATCGCAGCTCAGAATCTTTGCTGCAGAGGAGGAAGAGAGATTGGAAGAAGGTTTGCCTTCTTCAGAAATTATTAAAGAGTTTTTACTTGTGGGGTAAGTAAGATGGAAAGCTTTATGGTGAAAACATACCCATAACAAGGTTGTTTGCAATGCAAGCCAGAGTTGCAACAGTCAGTGACAAAGTCTTGGGCCATTTTAGGGAAGTGTTAAAGAGATGCCAGAAACAGACTCTCTCCACAGTTATTTTGTGAGACAGGACTCCAGAGTGACTCTTAAGGTGGTCCTAGTGGCATTAAGGAAACAGAGGAAGGAAGCAAACCCCCAGAAAAGCAAATGGGTACTGAGGTGTTGATGTGAAGGGGACTTCCCTTCCAAACTTTAAATATCCACTCTCTTCTCCTCCTCCAGGTCTTCCCATACACTAAGAAGAATCTCCCAATAAAGGTAAGTGTTATGCTGTTAATGTTTCATTTCATCATTTCCATTGTATTGTTTATGTACTACATGCATATTTTTGTTTAAAAAATTTTTTGTTTTTAATACTTCTGGGTTGTCAGGAACGGATATTAATTGTATTTACATTATTTTCTTATGGGGAAAATTGATTTTGCTAAATCGTTAAATTTCATTTATAGGAACGGCTCCAGGAAGGATTAATTACGAAAAATGAGGGACCACTGTATTATAAAGAAAGATTTAAAGAAAAAAAGAATTCATATATTGTATGTTATTGAGAATATCTAATGAAAAATAGGGTGGTTGTGCTGCAGTTTCAGGCAGGACCCCTGCATGAGCCGCACTGAATTTAAGCTCGGACATCACTGGTTGTGGTGGACATTCTTTTCAGCAAAAATGAGTTACAATCTCAACTTTTATTCACTATGCACAACAACCCCCACAACACACACATCTTTACTTTCCTTAGTCAGGTTACCTGGAGTTACCTGGAGAGAGCTCGGGGGTCAACGCCCCCGCGGCCACGGTTTGTGACCAGGCTCCTGGTGGATCAAGAGGCCTGTCAACCAGGTGTTACTGCTGGGGCTTGCACGCCAAACCAACGTATGAGCCACAGCCGGCTGTCATGAACCGGCTTTAGGTGCTTGTCCCAGTGCCACAGATTGAAGACTGCCAGGGGTTGTTGGTAAACCCCCTTATGTATGCTGGGAGGCAGTTGAACAGTTCTCGGGCCCATGACCCTTATTGTATGGTCTTTCAACGTGTAGTGACACCCCTGCTTTTCCATTGGGGGGATGTTTTTGTGCATCGTCTTGCCAAGTCTTTTGCTTTCGTAGTGAAGTGATTTTCGTGTGCAAGTTGGTACTTAATACATATAATACTTAAAACGTACACTGTAACTCTTCCGTGACACAACCGTTGTGCAAAGCAGAAAAAAACACCAAACAATAACTAATTGAAAACTACTGAAAAAGTGAAAACAGTAAAGAGGGGGCAGAAAACACAGGGACTTAACTATTATTACTTTCCTTTGTGTTTTGTAATTACATAACCCTCAAGGAAGGTTCCCTTGATTTGTTGAGGGCGCCTCTAGCCACCCGGTAACTTACAATCTTGATTTAGGGGAATTGGATCTGTGCTCCCAGTCCCCGAATTAAGCCAGAATGCCTTCCACTTCCCCGCCCCCAGGCGCTGTATAATCCTCACGGGTCGTTTAGGTTTTCCCCCTTGATTATAATAATAATAATTAATTGTAATAACATGGTTTCTCTAACCCGTAAACGGTCCAAGCAGATCTACGTTCACATGTTTAGTGCTACAAAACTAGATATACGTTTTTTTTTACATATTTTCAACTAGTAAAAAAAAAAAAATAGATCAAAGTTAGTTTTTTACACATTGTCAAATGTAAAAAAACAAAAAGGAAGATCTACTTCTTTTTACATACTTTAAATGTTGAAAAAAAGAGTAATTATACGTTTAGGACCGTTTCGGGTTAATCCTGTAATATTCCTTTCCTACCTAGGAAGCCTGGTCTGTGACCGAGCCCAGGGGGGAGCCTGAGCGCCTCGGAGGTCTGTGACCGAAGCCGCCCAGGGGGAGAAATCCCCACAACAATATAATTCCAACTTTTTTTTTTATTCAGTTTTAGTGAATGATTAATGAGGCTTCCAGGCATTATTTGACATATGAAAGTCATCACAGGACACAACTTTAGATGTAATATTGGACTGTAGAATTACTGACGTATGTTAGATAAATAGACACAAGTGCAACTAATGTGACATTTTATAGTAAACATTTTGCTCTCAGGGAGCTTTGTCAAAACCCATACAGACAATACATGGACACAGAGGTATATATAGGTAGAGTATAAGGTGCAAAGTATAATATAATCATTGTAGGGCATTGGTAGTTAGTTGTAGTATATTATACCACAAATTACTTACTGCTATACTACAGTGATTGTATTATGACTTGCACCTCACAATACCTATATATACCCTGTGTCCTTGTTTGTAATGTCTTAAACAAAGTTCCTGCAGAGTGAATTGTTACAATAAATGTAGATTAGTTGCCGTGTCCTTATATCAAACACAACCTTAGATTCTGAAAATGCCTGGAACCTTGATTAATTGCAGTCGCTGCAACTGGACACAAAAAAAAGCTGGTCTTAATAACATGTGGAAAAACACCGACACATCTGATACTCAACCAAGACCTAGTCCACTACAGATGTTAGTTGTTAGTTGACCTCAAAGTTACCTGATGCTGGCTCCTACTCACTGGTCAGGTCATCACCTTACACTCTTCCAGTATGTGTTCCAAACTTGTGTTTGTTAACAGAGGATCATAGTCCCAGAACACAAATATTTTCTAGATATTCACCATTTGCTTCATGTCCTCCCCTCAAGGAAGAAAGTTCTTGATGCTGGAGGGCTCTTGATCTAGGGAATTGGACTGTTCTCCAGTTCCCTGAATTAAACCTGATACCTTCCACATCCCCCAGGCAGGTGTGTATAATCATACGGGTTTAGCGCTTTCCCCTTGATTATAACATATGCGCATGGCTCTTTTCAACCACTTTCCTGCATCTACTGAAGTTGAATGTAAGTGATGGGGCACTTTTTATGCAAGGGAATTGGACTTTTTCATCTCTTGGATCCTCACAAGGAAGGTTCCTTGATACTGGTGAGGGGCTCTTGATTTAGGGAATTGGATCTGTGCTCCAGTTCCCTGAATTGAGCTTGAATGCCTTCAATCCTCTTTCCTACATGTGCTGTATAATTCTACAGGTTTAGTGCTCCCCCTTGATTGTAATAATAATCCTCTCTTGGATTGAATTGGCCTGCCTCTCATTGACCCTTGTGGGTTTAGCTCTTAGTTATGATTATAATTGCCTCCCAATTCCCAGGCACACTATGACATTTGTAGGTTTTGTGCTTCATCCTTGGTAACAGAACGAGTTAGCATCACTTGTTGCAATAGGTATCAAAGTAAAAGTTAATGAAAATGGCACCAGGTTGCCATTTACTTTAGGAGAGAAGGAAGAAAAAAAACTAAAATAATTTTTTTGCACAATAGATGGCACTAAAATTTGAAAATGGCACTTGGATGCCATCTATTGTTGGAATTGCTGTATAGCCCTTGTGGCTTAGCGCTTCTTTTTGATTATAATAATGTTGGAATTATTAAATATAGTTTATTTTTTGCACAGATGGCCCTAAAAATTACTAATGAAAATGGCACTTGGCTGCCATCTATTGTTATAATTATTTACTAAATCTAGTTCAGTTTTTGCTAAATAGTGGCACTGTAATTAATGAAAATGGGAAGAAAGATAAAGGGTATTAGACTAAATATTTTTTTTTTAGTTCACTTTTTGCTTCATAGATGGCAAAAAAAAATTAGGAAATGGGAGGAGATGATTAGGGGAGACCAATATTAAAATATTTTTAGTTCATAATCTCACACTAGATGGCATCCAAGTGCCATTTTCATTAGTAATTTTCTGCGCCCATCTATTGTGCAAAAAATAAACTAAAAATATTTTGTTTAGTCTCCCCTAGTTTATCCTCTTCAAGGGGGGCTCCTTGGCGTGGTGAAGAGGCTCTTGGTCTGAGGAATTAGCCCTGTCGGGTCTTACTTCCTCAGGACGAACCTAATTACCCCCCATTTCTCCCCTCCCCTATCCCAATCCTCCCCATCCTCCCCTTTTTCCTTCCTCCTCATCCTCCTCACCCCTCCCTTTTGCCCTTCCTCTTTTTAGCTTGTGATTTCTCCCACAGGCGCGCTAAGTTCCTAGGTAGGGGGAAAGGACCCGGGGGGGGTCGACTCCCATTCCGTTGAGGTTTCTTGGGGTGGCGAAGTTTGCGTGGAATCTGGATTGACTAGGGATGTCCCGATCCCTCTCCGGTATCCCAGAGAGCTTTGGGTTTGTCTTTTTGGGCGAGGGTTGTATCTCTGGAAGCCCCCCACCTTTTCGGATTTCCGGGGGTGGTGGCTCTGAAGGAGGTATGCTTTGTGGCGGATATACGGCCGCCCTCTCTTTTGTCCACCGGAGGGTAAGCTCGGCAGAGTGGAGGTTGCTATCCGGATTGCTGGTTTACTGCATGAAGGGGTAGGTATGGAACGGGTTCCATGCTGCATCTGCGCTACTAGCGGTTGTCGAGTCCTTTGGGCGCGGAGGGAGATTTCCGGCCCTTTCATTCCTCCCTGGGAACTATTCCTCCCCGCCTCCCCCTTTTTTTATTCTTTTTTTTTGTTTTTATTTTCTTTTCTTCTTTCTTTTTTTTTTCTTATTTATAAAAAAAAAACAAAAAGCAAGGAGTAACCGAACCATGCAGCCCTAGTCAGACAACCTACCCCCGGGGCCCCTTCTGATACCGCCCCCATTCTGACCCTGCCTTGTGTTTAGACCACTCTTCGGACACTCCTGATGCCCCTGTACCTCTTGTGGTGCTGTTTCCTCACCCGCTTCTTTCATGGTACCGGAGGCTTCGATGACTTCCTTCGATTTGTCTGAACTCCGCTCTCCTTTGACTATGCTTCCGGCTTCTCCCTCTACGGTAGGCAATTTTTCGAATCGCCCCCCACCCACCCATTTCATGCCGGGACCAAAAACTCCGGTCCTACTCCTAAACGCCAACGTCAATCTCCTGATGATGCTCCGTCGTTACCTTCCCATTCTACTCGGAAACGACCGACACGTCAAGCACTCCCTCTCCACGCTCAGTTTCGGACCACACAATGGACTAAATTCTTTACTTTAAGACCAACTTCTTCTTCTGCCTACCTTTCTGACCATAGTATTGCCAAAGCGCTCCTGCGTCATGTTGGCAGAGATATTTCATTTCACGCTCTCAAGAGCGGTACGCGCATCGTCACTGTCCAGAATGCTACCCAAGCTCATGATCTTTCTCTCCTTTCGAATATCGATACTACTCCTATCACTATTGAAAAACATCTTTCTCTCAATTCTTGTAGTGGTACTGTCATTCTGCCCCATACCATAGTCCAACAGAATTTCCAGTCATGTGGCAATGACATTTTTGAACAGCTGGAACTCCAGGATCTCCCAATCCTCAAAGTAGACACTTATGTCCTTCCTGCCCGGGGGCGGAGACGTTACCCTTGCAATGTGGCTCGTTTAACTTTTGACAGCCGAGAACTCCCGTCCTCTGTATATGTCGCGGGACATCGGTTACAAGTTCGAAAGGTGATACCCACACCGCAACAATGTAGAAATTGCTGGCGTTTTGGTCACCCAGCGAAATATTGCAGATCTATGGCCGAATGCCCAGTCTGTGGTGCCGACAACCATTCTAATACATCTTGCAGTCAACCTCCATCTTGCCTTAATTGTAATGAAGCTCACCCTTCGTACTCCCGCCGTTGCCAGGTCTACTTAAATGAACGTGAAATCCGTTGCCTCAAAGAGGCAGAAGGTCTCCCTTATGCTATGGCAGTTACTCATCTCCGCCTCCAAGGGGGACTACCCCGTGTTTCTTATTCTCGTGTTTCCAAACATCCCCCCACTTCTGGGGTCCCATCTTCTGCAGCCTCCTCTGTTGTTACCCCTCCCATAGCCATTACGGCATCTAATCCTTTTGCTGTCCTTGGCTCTGACGTCCCGACTACAACTCAGTCTGTTCTCACATCTTCGCGTCCTTCCTCACAAGCCCCAGTATCGACAAGACCTCGTACGACACCTAATACCAATCGCCCCTCTACTCAGAAGTCCAAAAATCCACATTGCTCAAATTTTTCTTTGCCCCTTCCTTCCCTTCTTCCACCTCCACACGTTACCTTTCCAGT
>NC_069471.1:30674015-30691150 GCF_026875155.1 Cherax quadricarinatus | reverse complement strand
CTGAGGGGTTTTATGAATGAAAAGAAGTTGGATGTCCTGGCCCTAAGCGAAACAAAGCTGAAGGGGGTAGGGGAGTTTCGGTGGGGGGAAATAAATGGGATTAAATCTGGAGTATCTGAGAGAGTTAGAGCAAAGGAAGGGGTAGCAGTAATGTTGAATGATCAGTTATGGAGAAAAGAGAATATGAATGTGTAAATTCAAGAATTATGTGGATTAAAGTAAAGGTTGGATGCGAGAAGTGGGTCATAATAAGCGTGTATGCACCTGGAGAAGAGAGAAATGCAGAGGAGAGAGAGAGATTTTGGGAGATGTTAAGTGAATGTATAGGAGCCTTTGAACCAAGTGAGAGAGTAATTGTGGTAGGGGACCTGAATGCTAAAGTAGGAGAAACTTTTAGAGAGGGTGTGGTAGGTAAGTTTGGGGTGCCAGGTGTAAATGATAATGGGAGCCCTTTGATTGAACTTTGTATAGAAAGGGGTTTAGTTATAGGTAATACATTTTTTTAAGAAAAGAGGATAAATAATTTATACAAGATATGATGTAGGGCGAAATGACAGTAGTTTGTTGGATTATGTGTTGGTAGATAAAAGACTGTTGAGTAGACTTCAGGATGTACATGTTTATAGAGGGGCCACAGATATATCAGATCACTTTCTAGTTGTAGCTACACTGAGAGTAAAAAGGTAGATGGATACAAGGAGAATAGAAGTATCAGGGAAGAGAGAGGTGAAGGTTTATAAACTAAAAGAGGAGGCAGTTAGGGTAAGATATAAACAGCTATTGGAGGATAAATGGGCTAATGAGAGCATAGGCAATGGGGTCGAAGAGGTATGAGGTAGGTTTAAAAATGTAGTGTTAGAGTGTTCAGCAGAAGTTTGTGGTTACAGGAAAGTGGGTGCGGGAGGGAAGAGGAGCGATTGGTGGAATGATGATGTAAAGAGAGTAGTAAGGGAGAAAAAGTTAGCATATGAGAAGTTTTTACAAAGTAGAAGTGATGCAAGGAGGGAAGAGTATATGGAGAAAAAGAGAGAGGTTAAGAGAGTGGTGAAGCAATGTAAAAAGAGAGCAAATGAGAGAGTGGGTGAGATGTTATCAACAAATTTTGTTGAAAATTTAAGAAAAAGTTTTGGAGTGAGATTAACAATTTAAGAAAGCCTAGAGAACAAATTGATTTGTCAGTTAAAAATAGGAGAGAGAGTTATTAAATGGAGAGTTAGAGGTATTGGGAAGATGGAGGGAATATTTTGAGGAATTGTTAAATGTTGATGAAGATAGGAAGCTGTGATTTCGTGTATAGGACAAGGAGGAAAAACATCTTGTAGGAGTGAGAAGAGCCAGTTGTGAGTGTGGGGGAAGTTCGTGAGGCAGTAGGTAAAATAAAAGGGGGTAAGGCAGCCGGGATTGATGGGATAAAGATAGAAATATTAAAAGCAGGTGGTGATATAGTTTTGGAGTGGTTGGTGCAATTATTTAATAAATGTATGGAAGAGGGTAAGGTACCTAGGGATTGGCAGAGAGCATGCATAGTTCCCTTGTATAAAGGCAAAGGGGATAAAAGAGAGTGCAAAAATTATAGGGGGATAAGTCTGCTGAGTATACCTGGTAAAGTGTATGGTACAGTTATTATTGAAAGAATTAAAAGTAAGACGGAGAATAGGATAGCAGATGAACAAGGAGGCTTTAGGAAAGGTAGGGGGTGTGTGGACCAGGTGTTTACAGTGAAACATATAAGTGAACAGTATTTAAATAAGGCTAAAGAGGTCTTTGTGGCATTTATGGATTTGGAAAAGGCGTATGACAGGGTGGATAGGGGGGCAATGTGGCAGATGTTGCAAGTGTATGGTGTAGGAGGTAGGTTACTGAAAGCAGTGAAGAGTTTTTACGAGGATAGTGAGGCTCAAGTTAGAGTATGTAGGAAAGAGGGAAATTTTTCCCAGTAAAAGTAGGCCTTAGACAAGGATGTGTGATGTCACCGTGGTTGTTTAATATATTTATAGATGGGGTTGTAAGAGAAGTAATGCGAGGGTCTTGGCAAGAGGTGTGGAGTTAAAAGATAAAGAATCACACACAAAGTGGGAGTTGTCACAGCTGCTCTTTGCTGATGACACTGTGCTCTTGGGAGGTTCTGAAGAGAAGTTGCAGAGATTGGTGGATGAATTTGGTAGGGTGTGCAAAAGAAGAAAATTAAAGGTGAATACAGGAAAGAGTAAGGTTATGAGGATAACAAAAAGATTAGGTGATGAAAGATTAAATATCAGATTGGAGGGAGAGAGTAGGAGGAGGTGAATGTATTCAGATATTAGGGAGTGGACGTGTCAGCGGATGGGTCTATGAAAGATGAGGTGAATCATAGAATTGATGAGGGGAAAAGAGTGAGTGGTGCACTTAGGGGTCTGTGGAGACAAAGAACTTTGTCCTTGGAGGCAAAGAGGGAAATGTATGAGAGTATAGTTTTACCAACGCTCTATATGGGTGTGAAGCATGGGTGATGAATGTTGCAGTGAGGAGAAGGCTGGAGGCAGTGGAGATGTCATGTCTGAGGGCAATGTGTGGTGTGAATATAATGTAGAGAATTCGTAGTTTGGAAGTTAGGAGGAGGTGCGGGATTACCAAAACTGTTGTCCAGAGGGCTGAGGAAGGGTTGTTGAGGTGGTTCGGACATGTAGAGAGAATGGGGCGAAACAGAATGACTTCAAGAGTGTATCAGTCCCGTAGTGGAAGGAAGGCGGGGTAGGGGTCGGCCTAGGAAAGGTTGGAGAGAGGGGGTAAAGGAGGTTTTGTGTGCGAGGGGCTTGGACTTCCAGCAGGCATGCGTGAGCGTGTTTGATAGGAGTGAATGGAGACAAATAGTTTTTAATACTTGACGTGCTGTTGGAGTGTGAGCAAAGTAACATTTATGAAGGGGTTCAGGGAAACCGGCAGGCCGGACTTGAGTCCTGGAGATGGGAAGTACAGTGCCTGCACTCTGAAGGAGGGGTGTTAATGTTGCAGTTTAAAAACTGTAGTGTAAAGCACCCTTCTGGCAAGACAGTGATGGAGTGAATGATGGTGAAAGTTTTTCTTTTTCGGGCCACCCTGCCTTGGTGGGAATCGGCCAGTGTGATAATAATAATAAAAATAAAATCAAAGTATTTTGTATCTTTTTTCTCACATCATCTCTATTCTGGACATTCAACATGGCACCCAAGAGGATTATCAGTGATGCTAGAGGTATCAAGCAGAATATAATAATCAGCTCCAACGGTACAGAAGATGGAAACTTTAACCCTTTGACTGTCGCAGGCCCCTTTCTGAAACTGTCATTCTATGCCGCAAAATTTTTGAAGAAAAAAAACTATTTTTTTCTTATGAAATGATAGAGAATCTTTTCTCGATGGTAATGAAACCAAAAGTTCGAAATTTGGTATAAAAAACTCACGGAATTACACTCCCGCGAAGTTAGCGGTCTCGGCGACATATACGTATCGGTGATTTCGCCGACTTTGAGCCCTGTTTTTAGCCAATTCCGTTTTTCCAGTTGGCCAAACTCATAGCTATTTCTTTAGAACTCCATTTTATCTATCAGTTGAGTACAAGAAACCATCTATTTACCGATTTGAACTGCCCAATAAAGTGGTCAGAATTTGGCAATTTGGCCAATTTCACGCAAATCAAAAAAGATGCCAATTTCAAAATAGGGTCCAGAATAAACAAGGTAGACATTCTTGGCACTAAAATAACATCCTCTGTTCATTAGTCACATCTCTAGGCCCCTCTTATATTACTATTGCTTTCTATTTTGATTTTTTATTCACACAAAAAAATACAAAATTTACTGGTATGCAGACTACTACATTATTTTAAAAATGGTATAAATAATATCAGTGCACTAGTGAAAGAATATCAGACTCCCCAGTTGACGTGTATTGGACGTGTGGTGTGATATGCTTACTCCTGAACATTGGTAAAAATCGAACATTTCCGCTGCTTTGAGCTCAGTTTCAAGGTCGTTTTCATCGTGAAAGTAATGAAAATCATCTCTATTTCTGTAACATGTTTTCCATTTTATCACCTAAGACCATGAAAACGAGAATACAACGATAAATACTATATGAAAATGCACCTCAAAGTCGACGTTTTAATCCCAAAAAACGGTCAGTTTTTTTTTCTCATTATGCATTGTGTGCTGCAGGATTTTTTTTATGTGGTGCACACTGACCACACAGACCCATTTTCTCACATGTGGGCCTACCAGGTTTCTCCTGCTTGATTTGAAGCCTCTAGAACAGATTAACTCGGTGGCACTCGATGTATGCACAAGGCTTATTCCTCTAAGAAAAAGGAGGAGTAGATGTAAAATAGAAAGAGACAGGCGCTCCCTTTACAGGCGACGGAAAAGAATAACAGAGCGGCAAAAAGAGGTCAATATATCTGAAATGCGCAGGGAGACACTGGTCAGAGAAATAGCAAGCATCGAACTTAAGCTAAAAGAATCCTTTAGGAGTCAGGAATCGCGGGAAGAACTAAAAGCTATAAATGAAATCGAAAGAAACCCAAAGTATTTCTTCTCCTATGCCAAATCAAAATCGAGAACAACGTCCAGTATTGGGCCCCTACTTAACAAGATGGTCCTACACAGATGACAGCAAGGAAATGAGTGAGCTACTCAAGTCCCAATATGACTCAGTTTTTAGCAAGCCGCTAACCAGACTGAGAGTCGAAGATCAAAATGAATTTTTTATGAGAGAGCCACAAAATTTGATTAACACAAGCCTATCCGATGTTATCCTGACGCCAAATGACTTCGAACAGGCGATAAATGACATGCCCATGCACTCTGCCCCAGGGCCAGACTCATGGAACTCTGTGTTCATCAAGAACTGCAAGAAGCCCCTATCACGAGCCTTTTCCATCCTAGGGAGAGGGAGCATGGACACAGGGTCGTCCCTCAGTTACTAAAAACAATAGACATAGCCCCACTCCACAAAGGGGGCAGTAAAGCAACAGCAAAGAACTACAGACCAATAGCACTAACATCCCATATCATAAAAATCTTTGAAAGGGTCCTAAGAAGCAAGATCACCACCCATCTAGAAACCCATCAGTTACACAACCCAGGGCAACATGGGTTTAGAACAGGTCGCTCCTGTCTGTCTCAACTACTGGATCACTACGACAAGGTCCTAAATGCACTAGAAGACAAAAAGAATGCAGATGTAATATATACAGACTTTGCAAAAGCCTTCGACAAGTGTGACCATGGCGTAATAGCGCACAAAATGCGCGCTAAAGGAATAACAGGAAAAGTCGGTCGATGGATCTATAATTTCCTCACTAACAGAACACAGAGAGTAGTCGTCAACAGAGTAAAGTCCGAGGCAGCTACGGTGAAAAGCTCTGTTCCACAAGGCACAGTACTAGCCCCCATCTTGTTCCTCATCCTCATATCCGACATAGACAAGGATGTCAGCCACAGCACCGTGTCTTCCTTTGCGGATGACACCCGAATCTGCATGACAGTGTCTTCCATTGCAGACACTGCAAGGCTCCAGGCGACATCAACCAAATCTTTCAGTGGGCTGCAGAAAACAATATGAAGTTCAACGATGAGAAATTTCAATTACTCAGATATGGTAAACATGAGGAAATTAAATCTTCATCAGAGTACAAAACAAATTCTGGCCACAAAAAAGAGCGAAACACCAACGTCAAAGACCTGGATGATTATGTCGAGGATCTCACCTTCAAGGACCATAACATTGTATCAATCGCATCTGCTAGAAAAATGACAGGATGGATAATGAGAACCTTCAAAACTAGGGAGGCCAAGCCCATGATGACACTCTTCGGGTCACTTGTTCTATCTAGGCGGGAAATATGCTGCACTCTAACAGCACCTTTCAAGGCAGGTGAAATTGCCGACCTAGAAAATGAACAGAGAACTTTCAACGGCGCGCATAACGGAGATAAAACACCTCAATTACTGGGAGCGCTTGAGGTTTCTAAACCTGTATTCCCTGGAACGCAGGAGGGAGAGATACATGATTATATACACCTGGAAAATCCTAGAGGGACTAGTACCGAACTTGCACACGAAAATCACTCACTACGAAAGCAAAAGACTTGGCAGACGATGCACCATCCCCCCAATGAAAAGCAGGGGTGTCACTAGCACGTTAAGAGACCATACAATAAGTGTCAGGGGCCCGAGACTGTTCAACTGCCTCCCAGCACACATAAGGGGGATTACCAACAGACCCCTGGCAGTCTTCAAGCTGGCACTGGACAAGCACCTAAAGTCAGTTCCTGATCAGCCGGGCTGTGGCTCGTACGTTGGTTTGCGTGCAGCCAGCAGCAACAGCCTGGTTGATCAGGCACTGATCCACCAGGAGGCCTGGTCACAGACTGGGCCGCAGGGGCGTTGACCCCCGAAACTCTCTCCAGGTCTCTCTCCAGTGGACCCCCGCATAACGATTACCTCCGAATGTGACCAATTATGTAAGTGTATTTATGTAAGTGCGTTTGTACGCGTATGTTTGAGGGTCTGAAATGGACTAATCTACTTCACAATATTTCTTATGGGAACAAATTCGGTCGGTACTGGCACCTGAACATACTTTTGGAGTGAAAAAAATTCGTTAACCGGGGGGGCCCACTGTATATACCCGAAACGTGGTGTGTAAGACGTTTTTATACGGGTAAATAGTAAAAGGGTTAAAAGGGGCATTGTGACAAAATCTTTATGTTTTGTCGGATAATTTTGGGGAGGGTATGTAAAAAAGAAAATTCAAAAAATATGGGAAAGAGAAAGGGGTGGGAAACAAAAAGACGGGTATCAGATTGGGGGGAGAGATTTGGGAGGGGGGTGAATTATTCAGTATTTAGGAGTGGAGTGTCAGGAAATGGGTTTATGAAGGATGGGGTGAATCACAGAATTGATGAAGGGAAAAATTGATGGGCACTTAGGAGTCTGTGGAGAAAAAAAACTTTGCCCCGAGAAGAAAAAGGGGGGAACGTATGAGAGTTATTTATCCAACACTCTTATATGGGGTGAAGCATGGGGGGTTAATATTGCAATGAGAAGGCTGGAGGCAGTGGGGATGTCATGTCTGAGGGAAAATGTGTGGGTGAATATAATGCAGAGAATTTGTTTTTGAAATTAGGAGGAGGTGTGGGTTACCAAAACTTTTACCAGAGGGCTGAGGAAGGGTTGTTAAGGTGGTTCAACATGTAGGAGAAGGGAACAAAACAGAATACTTCGGTGTGTATAAACGTAGTGGGGGGAAGCAGTGGGGGTCGGGCCTGGGAAAAGGGTTTTGGGGGAGGGGGTAAAGGGGTTTTTTGTGTGCTAGGGGCTTGGACTTCCACAAGTATGTGTCGCGTATTTGATGGGATGAATGGAGCAAATGGTTTTAATCTCGCATGCTTTTGGGAGGTGAACAAAGTAACTTTTATAAAGGGATTCAGGGAAATGCGGGCGGCTTGAGCCCTAGGATGGGAAGTAATGTCCCCTCGAAGGAGGGGTTTATGTTTCAGTTTTAAACGTATGTAAAGCACCCCATGGAAAGACAGTGATGATGAATGATGAAAGGTTTTCTTTTTTGGACCCACCCCCCCTTTGGGTGGGAATGGGCCGATGGGGAAAAAAAAAAATAAAAAAAATTCACCATACATAAATTAGACAAACACAAGGAAATTTTAAAACAAGTGAAAAGACAAAGAAGAAAACAAGGAAAGTGTCCCCACTTAATACTCGAAAGTAAAACAACAAAACCTCATTTACAGTACTGCAAAACATTGCAAAGGAGAGTGTTTAAACAACAGTATTTTTTTGGGATTTTTGAAAACTTAGGAAAGGACAATCAACTTCATAAACAAGGTTGGGGATCAAGAGTACAGCAGCTGATCATTTTTGCCATGAAAAATTTTCCCTGCTACTCAAAGGAAAATTTTTTCTGAGATGGTTCCAACTAAACTGGGGTTTTTAAATGGTACAAAAAAGGACAACCTTTAAAGGGTGATGCCTTAAAGAACCTACTTTAAACGAGCAAGTAAAAAGTGCGCTTGTTGAAAAGGGAAGTAAACATTACCTTGCTTCTCTGAACAAAGAACAGTTCAATCGAAAAGGCAATGGAAATTTACATGCTGAAAAACATCAAGACAAACCCTGTCTGTTAATTAAAGCATTATTTTATTCCTGCAGTCAAGATATACCTGGCCAAAAAGATAATCTTGTATTCAAGGTTCTCCTCACCACCTTGATAATGGAGAAGTCAGAAAACTTTTCAGCACAAAAAAATTGCCCCGTTATGTAAAAACTCAAAAGGGTAATGGATGGTGGTTAAAAGACTGTTGCGCCAAGTAAGGGTTTAAATTTAAACACCCAGATGTTTTTGTGTAAATAAAGGGTAGGGTTAATTAGACCTTCATGGTGGAAAAATTTTTATTTATTTCCCTAAGTAAGGATGAGGTGGGTTTGGGAAATTGTGGATTGGCAAGAACCAATTAGAGGAGTTTGAAGATGAAAATTAAAACTGCAAGAGGTTGACAAAAAAGGGAGCTCCCTGGGGAACCAAATTTCTAGGAAAAAGCCAATAAAAAAATAGTTAAAAAGACTTGAGATAAACTATTAAACCCAAACCCCCCGGCCCGGGGATTGAACACTGTGGGAGCTATTTTGGGGAACCCTTGGATTTTGGGTAAATGCTTGAATTTCATTAAAAAAGATCTTGAAAAGTGTGGAAGCATTGTTCTGAAGGGATTTTGGAGAAAACAATGATGCCTTTCCATATTTTAACAGCCCCCTTCAATAGTATATACAGGGGAACCTCTATTTGCGGCGGTCCACGTGGGGTTTTTTCCAAAATACGAGCAGTCGAGGGGTCATTTTTTTTTCCATACGCGAGAAAATTTCCACAATGAGCAACCTAAAGGGGGTTCCTGACACTGGTAGGGGCTCTTGCTTTGACCCGGGGAATTGTATCTCATTTGTTTGTTGGACTTCTTATGAACGGGGCAATGTTTGATGGAAAGATGCTTTTTAACCCTACCCTAAAATGAAAAAAATTAAGCATAAAAAAAACAGATTCATTTCAGCAATTAGCCCCCCCCCCCTTAGTGGTAATTTGAAGGTTTTTTAGGGTTGTATTCCTTTTTTTTTTTGGTTCATTTGATAGAATGGAAGATATTTTACAGAAAAGATATGATTTTGATTGCTTTCTGCGAAAAGTCCCTTAAAATTTGAGCTCAACCTGGGAGAAATGGCCCATTCTTAGCGTTTCAGAGTAAAAAATGTTTATGTCCATTCCAATAGCAGTCGTGAATGGGTTGACATTTTATACAATTAGGGCAAAAAGGGAATAACATAAATCTTATATTTTTTGTGTGAATAAAATTAAAAAAATTTTTTATATAAAAAATAATAATGATAATAATAATAATATTATAATAATAAAAAAAATAAAACTTTTGTATAAAAATAGTACTGTATAATAAAAAAAAATAAATAATGTAAGGGGGAACCCAAAAATTTTCAAAATTAACCGTTCCGGGGTTTAGTTCAAAATTTCGAAAAGCTGAAATTTGAAGAAAATATTTCCCTAAGAAAAAAGGAAAACAATTTAAAACCGTTCCAAAACCCAAAATTTTTTTTTTTTTTTAAAATCACAGGGCCGTTTTTCCCACCGGGCAGGGGGGCCCCTAAAAAGAAAATTTTCACCATCATTCACCCCATCACTGTCTTGCCAGAAGGGTGTTTTACACACAGTTTTAAACGCAACATTAACACCCCTCCTTCAGAGTGCAGGCACTGTATTTCCCCTCTCCCAGACTAAAAGTCCGGCCTGCCGGTTTCCCTGAATCCCTCATAAATGTTACTTTGCTCCACTCCAACGGGCGTCAAGTTTAAAAAAACCATTTGTCTCCTTTCACTCCTATCAAACCGCTCACACATGCCTGCTGGAAGTCCAACCCCCTTGCACACAAAACCTCCTTTACCCCCCCCTCCCAAACCTTTTCCCAGGCCGACCCACCCCCGCCTTCCTTTCCACTACAGATGATATACTCTTGAAGTCATTCTGTTTCGCTCCATTCCTCTACAGTCCGAACCACCCCAAAAAAACCCTTCTCAGCCCTCTGGACAACATTTTGGTAATCCCCCACCCCCTTTAACTTCCCAAATACGAATTTTCTGCATTATATTCACACCAACATTGCCCTCAGACATGACATTCCATGCCTCCACCTTCCCTTGCTGCAACATTTATCACCCACGCTTCACACCCATAAAGAGGTTGGGAAAACTAATCTCATACATTTCCCCCCTTTGCCCCCAAACAAAGTTTTTTGTCTCCACGACTCCTAAGGCACCCCTCACTCTTTTTCCCTATCAATTTTAGATTCACCTCATTTTCATAAACCCCTCCGCTGACACGTCCACTCCCAAAAATCTGAATACGTTTTACCTCCTCCCCTACTCTCTTCCCTCCCAAACAATACCCAACTTTCATCACCTAATCTTTTTTGTTATCCTCAAACCTTACTCTTTCCTGTATTCATCTTTAATTTTTTTCTTTTGCACCCCAAAACCCAAAATTTATCCACCAATCCTGCAACTTTCTTCAGAACTCCCCAAAGCACAGTGTCACAGCAAAAAGCAGCTTGACAACTCCACTTTGTGGTGATTTTTTATCTTTTTTCTCCCCGCCTCTTGCCAAACCCCCGCATTTACTTCTCTTACAAACCCCATCTATAAATATATTAAACAACCACGGTGACATCACCATCCTTGTCTAAGGCCCACTTTTACTGGGGAAAAAAATTTTCCCCCTTTCCTACAACTCTAACTTTACCTCACTATCCTCGTAAAAACTCTTCACTGCTTTCAGTAACCTACCTCCTACCCAACACTTTCAAATCGCCACATTGCCCCCCCATCCACCCGTCAATGCCTTTTTTCCAAAACCATAAATGCCCCCAAAGACCTCTTTAGCCTTATCTAAAAACTGTTCACTTATTTTTTCACTGTAAACCCTGGGGCCAACACCCCCTACCCTTTCCCAAAGCCTCCTTTTTCATCTGCTTCCTATTCTCCCTCTTATCTTAATTCTTAATTAAACTCTACCATACACTTTCCAGGGATACTCAACGACTTATCCCCCCATAATTTTTTCACTCTCTTTTATCCCCTTTGCCTTTATACAAAGGAACTATGCATGCTCTTGCCAAATCCCAGGTACCTTACCCCTTCCATACATTTATTAAATAAATTTCACCAAACCCCTCCCAAAAATATATCCCCACCCGCTTTTTTAAAATTTTATTTTTTCCCATCAACCCGGCTGCCTTTCCCCCTTTCATTTTACCTCCCGCCTCACGAAATTTTCCCCCCACTCACAACTGGGTCTTCCCCTCCTACAAGATGTTATTCCTCCTTTTCCCCATACCTAATTACACTTCCCATCTTCATCAACATTTAACAAATTCCTCAAAATATTTCCCTCCATCTTCCAATACCTTTAAAAATCTCCCTTTAATAACTCTCCTCTCCTATTTTTAACTGACAAATCCATTTTTTCTCTAGGCTTTTTTAACTTGTTAATCTCACCCAAAATTTTTTTTATTTTTTCAACAAAATTTGTTTATAACATCTCACCCCTCCTCATTTTCTCTCTTTTTTTCATTGCTTTACCACTCTCTTAACCTCCCTTTTTCCCATAAACTTTCCCCCCTTGCATACTTCTACTTTGTAAAAACTTCTATATGCAACTTTTTTTCCCCTTTCTACTCTCTTTACATCATCTTCCACCCAATTTGTCCCCTTCCCTCCTGCACCCACTTTCCTGTAACCCCAAACTTTGCTGAAAACTCTAACACTACATTTTTAAAACCTACCCCCTACCTCTTCGACCCATTCCTATGCCTCATTACCCCCTCTACCTCCCAAAGCGTTTATATCTTACCCCAACTGCCTCCCTTTTTTGTTATAAACCTCACCCCTCTTCCTGTGCTTCTATCTCCTTGTATCCCATCTAAAAACCTTTTTCCTTTAGTGTCTACAACTAGAAAATATCTGATATATTTGGCCCCCCCCTTAAAAATGTAAAACCCGAAGTCTACTCAACAGTCTTTTATTACCAAAACAAAAATCCAAAAACTACTTCATTTCGCCCACATCAATCTGTATACTTTTTATCCTTTTTTCTTAAAATATGTATTACCTAAAAAAAACCCCCTTTTTATACAAAGTTCAATCAAAGGGCTCCCATTACATTTACACCCGGGCCCCCAAACTTACCTACCCCAACCCCCCCTCTAAAAATTTTCCTACTTTAGCATTCAGGGCCCCTACCACAATTCTCTCTCCCCTTGGTTCAAAAGGGTCCTATACATTCACTTAACATCTCCCAAAATTCTCTCTCCTCCCGCTTTCCCCTCTTCTCCCGGTGCATAACCCTTATTATGACCCATTCTCGCATCCAACCTTTACTTAATCCCCAAAAATTTTTGAATTTCACATTCATATTCTCTTTTTTCCCCTTCCCTAATGATCATTTAACAATACTGCTACCCCTTCCTTTGCTCTAAATCCTCAGATACTCCAGATTTAATCCCATTTATTTCCCCCCACTGAAACTCCCTACCCCCCCCAGCTTTGTTTTGCTTAGGGCCAGGACATCCAATTCTTTCATTATAACACGCAATCATCTGTTCTTGTCATCCGCACTACATCCCGCACATTTAAGCATCCCCCTTTTATAAACTTTTCTTTTTTCTCTTTTTTTGTAAATGTTACAGGAGAAAGGGGTTACTAGCCCATTTCTCCCGGCATTTTTGTCGCCTCATACGCACGCATTTGGGTTACGGAGGGAAAAATTTTTTTTTCCACTTCCCCCTGGACAATAGAAGAAATAAAGAAACAAGAGCTATTTGAAAAAGGAGAAAAACCAGATGTATGTAAAAAATATGCATGTACGTTCTGTGAAGTGGCCCAAAGTTAAGTAGGAGTTCAAGATATCCCTGTTTTTAGCTGTTTTGAGCAGAAAAAAAAACCGCAATCCCCAACCCTCATGCAAAACTTTCAGGGTTTCGTTTCACAGCTCGGCAGGACGGTAGTACTTCCCCCGGGTGGTTGCTGTCTACCAAACCCACCCAAAAAAACACAAAAAAAAAAAATACATTTTTTTGAGATTAAAAATTTCAGTTTTTTCATACAATAAATACTAAGTTTTTTATTATGTAATACATATAAAATAAATAATTATTCCCCTTATTGAAGATTGGTGATGTCATCGGAAGATGGGGGGAGGAAGAGGGAGTTGGGTAGGTTTGGAAGGAGAATCCCCCTCCATAGACTTTGGTATCAAAGCCCCCCTCTGGGGGTTTTGCCCTTTTCTGTATTTTAATGCCCCTAGGACCACTTGAGCACTGGACCCCAGCTCACAAAATAACTGTTTTTCAGTCCCGTGTTTCTGTCTCCAAAATAATATCCACAGTCGTCTGTTTCTGTCTCACAAAAAAAACTGTCCACAATCGTCTTTTGTCTCACAAAATAACCCACAGCCCGGGTTTTTTCTGTATCACAAAAAAATGTCCCAGTCATCTGTTTCTGTCCCCACAAAAAACTGTCCACGTCCTTGTCATCCTGGCAACTCAGCAAGTCTCACACCACTCTCATACTTCTGTATTATTTCCTTCTTCATATCTATGGTGTTTCTCACTTTCTTTACCACAGGGGTACCGCTAGCAAGTTTCTTTGGGCCCATGGCAGCTTATTTCACAGCCCCACAAGCACTAAACACAATTAAATAATCATAAAATGTGTGAATGAAATCGCAGGTTAGTGTTCATTCAAGCATAAACAAAGCTAGACTGCTCACGGCGCCTGCGTGGGGACGTGGACAGAGCGGGCCAGCGGACAGGTCCCGTACCCGGCGGTCCGAAAATATGGGCGCGTTCGATAATAGGAACACAGTTTGTCCGAAAAAATGGTCTTATTTTCGAAACGTTCGATATGTGATACATTCGATTTTTGAGGTTCCACTGTATAATAATAATACATATATAATAATGTACTACATATAATAATTATAATAATAGATGGCTTCAAAAGGCCATCACTAGATGGCAGTGTTTACCACAACAAAGAGGGAGCGGTTGTGGCCGCCTCCACCTGTTACATAATGACATATTTTATTCATTTTAGAGTATATATCGTGTTTCTATGTTAGCTATATTATTTGTTATGTCATATCAGATGAACTGTGACAGATGATATTAGCGAAATTGTTCATGAAGTATTTTGCCCGGTGTCCAGACAAACTCTCGTCCACCGCTGACACCGCCCATACCACTACATGAATGACATATTTTATTCATTTTAGAGTATATCAGGTTTCTATGTTATTTATATTGTTTATTATGCCATATTAGATGAAGCGAGATAGATAAATAAGCCGTAGAGTTGATATTAGTGAAATTATTGAAGTACAGAATTCCACTGGAACTGATTAATTGCATTTCAATTAATTTAAATGAGGAAACTTGACTCTGCAAACGAGGAAATCCAGTTGCGAGCAAGGTCATGGAATGGATTAAACTCGCAAGTAGAGGTTCCACTGTACTATATAAAAAATGAAATTAAGACTACATATTTAATTATTGCCTAGGTAGTAGGTTGGTAGAAAGCAACTGCCCAGGGAGGTACTACCGTCCTGCCAAGTGAGTGTAAAACGGAAACCTGTAATTGTTTTACATGATGGTAGGATTGCTGGTGTCTTTTTTCTGCCTCATAAACACGCTAGATAACAGGGATATCTTGCTACAGGTACGTCTTGCTACTTCTACTTACTCTTAGGTCACACTACACATACATGTTATTTATTTTATTTATTTATTTTATGTCTTTGCAAACAGTACATTGAGATTTTGTATTTACAGTAGTGGGTTGCAATGCAAAGACAGCCTCTATTATGCCTAGGCATTATGGGCCAACTTAACATTATTGGCTTACAGTCTACTTAATACAGTGGACCCCCGCATAACGATGGCATCACATAGCGATTTTTCCGCATAACGATTACTTTTATCGCAAAATTTTTGCCGCGCATACCGATTAAAAACCCGCTTACCGATTTTCGTCCGAGACGCGTCCAATGTGCCCTCACATGTGCCGGCCGTCCCATTGTTTACCAGCCAGCCTCCGCGGTAACATCCAAGCATACACTCGGAATATTTCGTATTATTACAGTGTTTTCGGTGCTGTTTCTGGAAAATAAGTGACCATGGGCCCCAAGAAAGCTTCTAGTGCCAACCCTGTGGTAAAAAGGGTGAGAATTAGTATGGAAATTAAGAAAGATTTGAAGGGTTTGGGGCTAACCCTGAGAAGCCTATGCCAGTTGTGGAATCCATTGTGCCTACTTCAAAGATTAAGGAAATGTGTGCACAGTGGGTTGAACTGCAAACCTTTATAGATGAAAATCACCCTGACACAGCTGTTGCAAGCCGTGCTGGTGACTATTTCATGACAATGTTATGGCCCATTTAGGAAAGTCTTGAAGGAACGGGAGGTACAGAGCTCTATGGACAGATTTGTTGTGCGACAGAGGTCCAGTGACTCTCAAGCTGGTCCTAGTGGCATTAAAAGAAGAAGGGAAGTAACCCCAGATAAGGACTTGCTACCTCAAGTCCTAATGGAAGGGATTCCCCTTCTAAACAGTAAGAAGATAATGCTCTCCCCTCCTCCCATCCCATCAATCATCACCAGATCTTCAATAAAAGTAAGTGTCATGTAATTGTGCATGCCTTTTTCAGTTTGTGTGTATTAAAATTAACATTTCATGTGGTAAAAAAAAATTTTTTTCATACTTTTGGGCGTCTTGCACGGATTAATTTTATTTCCATTATTTCTTATGGGGAAAATTCATTCGCATAACGATTATTTCGCATAACGATGAGCCCTCTTGCACGGATTAAAATCGTTAACCGGGGGTCCACTGTATTGAGTTCTGTTACTAAGGTATGACTTTAGGTAGTTGAGGGAGTGGCCTCTGATACCACAGTGCATTAATTTGGAGTACAGCAGTTCATGGTCGACTGTATCGAAAGCTTAACGTAAATCAGTGAAAATGCCCAGCGGGACTTCTTTTTTTTCAAGTGCGGTATATATTAGTTCTAGCATGTGTATGATAGCATCATTTGTGCTTTTATTATTCCTGAATCCAAACAGACAAGGGTTTAATATGTTGTGTGAAACGAGGTAGGAATAGATCCGTCTATGAATTAATTTTTCAAAGATTTTAGAGAGCAGTGGTAAGTTAGATATTGGTCTATAGTTATTCAAGTCAGCTTGGTCACCTCCTTTATGGATCGGAGTGACCCTCGCTATTTTGAGGATTGTTGGGAAGGTAGATGATTCAATGGATTTGTTAAAGAGCGTTGCAATAATTGGTGACAATACTTGAGAAGCTTTTTTGTACATAAAAGCAGGCAAGTTGTTTATGTCTCCTGCCTTGTTTTTAAGGGTGTTTATGATGAGCGTAACTTCAATGGGGTTGGTTGGAGCTAGGAATAGCGTATTTGGGTAGGTACCTATGAGGTAGTCTGATGGACGGGTGTTTGTGCTTGGTATTTTGTTTGCTAGATTTTTTCCTACGGTGGAAAAGAAAACATTAAGTCTGTTTGCTGTTTCGGTTGGAGTGAGTAGGGGTTAATCTGATTTTGTTAGTTTGATTGCTTTATTTTTGGATAACTTTTTAGTTCCAAGAATTTCAGATAGAGTTTTCCAGGGTTTTTTCATATCACCTTTGATGTTATGTAAGCTATTTTCATAATACAATTTTTTTTAACCTTCTTATCAGGCTGGTAAGTGCTGATGAGTAACTTTTTGACTGTTCTCTAGTTATTTGACCCATTCTATACTGTTTTTCATATTTATGCTTTGTGTTAATGGATTTGAGGATGCTTGGTGTTAGCCAGGGATTATTCAGTCTCTTTGCTGTGATCTGTTTAATTTTTCTGGAGCAATGTCTGTTATAGAGGCATTGGGATTTTTTTTTAGAAACTTATTTATACATACTTCCCTGGTTGGTTGCTGTCTACCAACCCACTACCTACACATATCAATATTAAAGTTTAGACTGATACCCCTGACATCAAAA
>NC_069471.1:30654231-30673515 GCF_026875155.1 Cherax quadricarinatus | reverse complement strand
AGTTATGATGTGGGGAGAACATAGGTGAGAAGTGTGTATTGAGTATTTGCATTAGTTAGGGTGATTAAGTGGCTTTTGAAAAGAGTCTTAAATTGATTTTCAGACTGAGTTACTTTAATATCTTCTGGTAATGAATTCCATATTTTGGGGCCTTTTTGTGCATAGAGTTTTTACACAGTATGATATGGCACGAGGGTATATCAAAAAGAGATCTGTGTCTTGTGTTGTGGTATGTGTCCTGTTTAGGTTGGTGAGGAGAAGTTTGAGTGGGGGGTTCATATTTGGTGTATTGTTCTGTGTATGTAGTAGGCACATGAATAAGTATGGATGTTCTTAATGGTGAGCAGATTCAGACTTTTGAAAATTGGTGGGTATGCTGGTGGGAGTGGGAATTTATCATCATTCTTACTGCTGCTTTTTGCTGGGTTATGAGGGTTTTAGGTGATTGGATGTTGTTGATCCCCATGCACAAATCCATATGTAAGATAAGGGTATATGAGTGAATGGTACAGTGCCAGGAGAGCTGATTGGGGAAAAAATAGTACCTTATTTTGATAGTATGCCTACAGTCTTGGAGATTTTCTTGGTGATTTGTTTGTATGTGTGTCTGGAACTTAAGGCTACTGTCAAGGTGGATACCTAGGAATTTACCCTCTGTGAGTCTTGGGGACTGATGATCCTTTTAGTGTTATGTTAACTGGTCATTTGCAGTTTTGTTTCCAAAACTAAAATGAAATAGGTTTTATCAGTGTTCAGGGTAAGTTTGTTAGTCATCATCCAGGCAGATATTTTCTGTAATTCAGCATTGACTGTGTTTGCTAGTATGACTGTGTATGGGTGGGAAAAGACATATGTAGTGTCATCTGCAAATAATATGGGTTTGAGTAGCTGTGATGCATTCCGGTAGATCATTGATGTAGATGAGAAAGAGGAGTGGCCCGGGGACGCTTCCTTGTGGGACTTCTACTGTGATTAGTTGGGTGGAAGGGGTTTGCATCATTTGCATACACATATTGAGTTCTGTTACTAAGGTATGACTTTTAGGTAGTTGAGGGAGTGGCCTCTGATACCCATAGTGCTTTTGTTTGGATTTACAGCAGTTCATGGTCGACTGTATCGAAAAGCTTAACGTAAAATCAATGAAAATGCCCAGCGGGACTTTTTCTTTAAAGTGCGGTATATATTGTTCTAGCATGTGTATGATAGCATCATTTGTGCTTTTTTATTCCTGAATCCAAATGGACAAGGGTTTAATATGTTGTGTGAAACGAGGTAGGAATGATTCCGTCTATGAATTAATTTTTCAAAGATTTTAAAAGAGCAGTGGTAAGTTAGATATTGGTCTATAGTTATTCAAGCAGCTTGGTCACCTCTTTATGGATCGGAGTGCCCTCGCTATTTTGAGGATTTTTGGGGAAAGGGTAGATGTTTTCAGTGGATTTGTTAAAGTGTGTTGCAATAATTGGTGACAATACTTGAGAAGCTTTTTTGTACATAAAAGCAGGCAAGTTGTTTATGTCCCCTTTCCCTTTTGTTTTTAAGGATGTTTATGATGAGCGAAAACTTCAATGGGGTTGGTTGGAGCTAGGAATAGCGTTTTGGGGTTTAGGTACCTATGAGGTAGTTGATGGATGGGTGTTTGTGCTTGGTATTTTGTTTGCTAGATTTTTTCCTACAGTGGAGAAGAAAACTTTTAAGTCTGTTTGCTGTTTCGGTTGGAGTGAGTGGGGGGGTTAATTGATTTTGTTATTTTGATTTGCTTTATTTTTGGATAACTTTTTAGTTCCAAGAATTTCAGATAGAGTTTTCCAGGGTTTTTTCATATCACCTTTGATGTTGTAGATGAATGGTTCAGAGAACCGACATGTTGATAAATTAGACACATGTGCAACTCTTGGGTATCTTTATTGAGGAAACGTTTCGCCACACAGTGGCTTCATCAGTCCATACGTAGGAGAAACTTGAAGAACAGGAGGAGAATGAGGTAATCAGTCCCTCAACCTTGAGTCGATGTGTTCAGTCCATCAATCTTGAATAGAATACGGCATATGAGCAGAGAAGCAGCTTATAAACCATATGGCAGGAGAGGTGCAGCAGTCATAGGTGGTGTCACATTTGTTCAATGTGGAAGTAGGTCGTGCCCAAGAAGTAGGCAAGCGAAGAATTCCTAAGTACTAAGATCCCCAAAAAGTTGCAGTGTCTGACGGTTTGTAGATGAATGGTTTGTTGATGAATGTCGGTTCTCTGAACCATTTATCTACAAAAAACCCGTCAGACACTGCAATTCTTGGGATCTTAGTACTTAGGAATTCTTCGCTTGCCTAAATTTTTGGCACGACCTACTTCCACATTGAACAAATGTGACACCACCTATGACTGCTGCACTCTCCTGCCAATACGGTTTATAAGTGTTCTTGCTCATATGCCGTATTCTATTCAAGATTGATGGACTGAACACATCGACTCAAGGTTGAGGGACTGATTACCTCATTCTCCTCCTGTTCTTCAAGTTTCTCCTACGTATGGACTGATGAAGCCACTGTGTGGCGAAACGTTTCCTCAATAAAGATACCCAAGAGTTGCACATGTGTCTAATTTATCAATCACCTTTGATGTTATGTAAGCTATTTTCATAATACAATTTTTTTTAACCTTCTTATCAGGCTGGTAAGTGCTGATGAGTAACTTTTTGACTGTTCTCTAGTTATTTGACCCATTCTATACTGTTTTTCATATTTACACTTTGTGTTAATGGATTTGAGGATGCTTGGTGTTAGCCAGGGATTATTCAGTCTCTTTGCTGTGATCTGTTTAATTTTTTTGGAGCAATGTCTGTTATAGAGGCATTGGGATTTTTTTTTAGAAACTTATTTATACATACTTCCCTGGTTGGTTGCTGTCTACCAACCCACTACCTACACATATCAATATTAAATTTTAGACTGATACCCATGCCATCAAAATTAGCTGATAATAACAGCAATAACATTAGCCAAAACCACTACTTTGGCACAACCTCAATGTTACCAGACAAGTAAACCAAATTATTATTATTCTTAACATATCAGCCATTTCCACCAAGGCAGGGTGCCCCCCACAAAAAAAAAACTTTTATCTCATTCACTCAATCACTGTCTTTCCCGAGGCATGCTTACACTACAGTTATAAAACCTGCAACATTAACACCCATCCTTCAGAGTGCAGGCACTGTACTTCCCATCCCCAGGCTCAAATATGGCCACCAGTTTCCCTGAATCCCTTCTAAAAATTTCCTTGTTTTACACTCCCCTGCACATCAAGTCCTAAAAACCATTCGATCCTATATAACATGCTCACTCATTTCTTGCTGGAAGTTCAAGTCCCTCATACAAAAACCTCCTTTACCCATCCCCCCAGCCTTTCTAGGCCGACCCCTACCCCGCCTTCCCTCCATTGCAGATTTATACACTCTCCAATTCCATTCTACAGTGGAACCTCAAATATCGAACTTAATCTGTTCCAGGAGCTAGTTTACATTTGAAAAGTCTGAAAATCGAAGCAATATTTCCCCCAAGAAATAATGTAAATCAATTAATCTGTTCCAAAACCCAAAATATTCACAAAAAAATTTCTTTTTTTTGAGATTAATTACAGTTTTACATACACACAACAAATACTATGTCTTTTAATTATGTATATAAATATAAAATAACATTTTTTTACTTACCTTTATTGAAGATTGGTGATGGCTTTTCGGAAGACGGGAGGGGAGGGAGGGATTTGGGTTTTTAAAGTGTTTGGAAGGAAAATCCCCCTCCTTGGGGCTTCTGGAAAAGTCCCCTTGGGGTTATTTCCCCTTCTCTGTTTTTTTAATGCCATTTGGCCCAGTTTGAGAGTCATTTGGAAACTTTCGTCTCACAAAAAAAACTTTCCACATCCTCTTTTTTCTGGGGGGCCTTTTTAAAACTTTTTCCCCAAAAATGGGAAAAGGGTTTTTGGGTCACTGAACTTGTTGCAAAAAATGGTTTTGTTTCATTTTGCTCGGGGTTGGGGTTAACTTCCCCAAACTTTTGGAAAATCATTCCACTTGGCGCAAATCTCCTTAATTTTTTAAGAAGGCACCTCATCCACTCCCTCTTCCCCTCCTCTGAAGAAAGGGTTTTCTCAGCTGTGGTTAAATATCCCTTCCAGAGAAGTCTTGCAGTTTTTCGGGGGGTTACTTTTTTCCCGTGGTTCTCACCCAAACTCTTCTACTTTCCTCACCATCACCTCCAGCCTCAGGGATTTCCCCTTTTCCCAAATAGAGTCCAAAAGAAGGCAGGGGGTTTAAAGTTTGGGTCAGGGTCAGGGTCATTCCCCCAAACCCTTTCCCAAAATCCCTCTTTGGACAAAATTCTGGCCAAAAACTGCCCTCCAAGCGGGATTAAAAAGCCCGGGGAAGTCACTCCCCCCCAACCCCTTTACCATAAGGTTTTTGGACTGTAAATTTGAAGTGATTCCTCCGAACCTCTTAGGGGCAACTGAGTGTCTAGGTCCCCTTAAAAAGCATTTTTAAAAAACTGCTTTTGGTAGATTTTTTTAAAGTTAAAAAATAAAACCCTGCGGGCCCAATGGGCTGGAGGAGGGGAGTGGGGGTTGGGAAAGGAAGAATTTCCCTTTTAAATATAAAAGAAGTCCCTAGACAAGGGGGTTAAAAAGTTTGGAGGTTGACCCAGGAGCATTGTCCATTAAAGGAGGAACCTTAAAGGGGCAATTTTTTTTTCCATGAGGTATTTTCACACTGGGGGCCAAACACTTCATGGACCCATTTTTAAAAATTTGTTTTGGGTGCCCCATCCCTTTAAGATTAGTTTTTCCAAAAAGGGAACCCCAAAAACTTGTTTTTTTAAAAAACAGGGTTTTTTATAGCCTCTGGGATTTTCTGAAGGAAAATAAGAAAAAGGGTTCCATTTTAAAAAATTCACCATTTAGCTTTAGCACAGAACAAAAAGGGAAAACCCTTTGGTTTTTCCCATGGGCCTTGTTTTCCTGGCATCCCTTTTCCCCCTGGGTAATGTGGGTTCCTTTTTTGGCTTTTTTTTTCCCAAAAAGGGGCCTGTTTTTTCACAAGGGGAACATTTTTTGGGGGGTTTTTTTTTTTTTAGTGTCTATGTACCCCTTAAACTTTTTAAGAAATTTTCTCAGCGCCCCGTTTGTTGAAATGGCTCCCTACCATGTCTTAAAACATTGTTTTGGGCCACTTTTTTTTAAATCTGTAAAAAACCCCTTGCTGCCCTTTAAAAATTTACTATCGCACGGGTTTCCCCAGAATTTTTTCTGTACCAGATCGGCATGAAACTTATTTCCCTTTTTCGAAAAACAATCGTCTCTAAAACCTACACCCGCCATCTCTTTATCCTTGATCCACACCGAAAAACCAATTTTCTCAACCCCCTTCAATTTTTAGGGCCCCTTTTTTTTGGTTAGCAAATTAAAAACCTTTTTAAAAAACATCATTTTTCCTTGTTTTGTTCTTTTTTGACAGGTAAAAACCCGAGGGGTGACTTTTTTTTTTTCCCTTAGACCCTGGCAAGCTAAATAAGGGGGGGGGAAACATACACGAGCAGAGAGGGGGTGGGGACCCCAGGAAAAGGGGGGAAGGGAGGGAGGCACACACACACAGACAGAAAAAAAGGGGGGGGGCAGGGGGGACCACAAAGGCAAAGGGTTATTTTAAATTTTTAAATTTTCACCATTTTGGAAAATTTTAAAATGGCTCTGGGGGGCCGGGGGTTTAAACGATTTCGCTTCCCAAAGGGCCCGGGGCCGGGGTTTCGATTCCCACCAGAGTAGAAAAAATTGGGAATTTTTTTCCCCCTGTTGTTATTTTCCCCCATAGAAAAAAATTTGGGGTTACCGGGGTGTTTTTCGCGGGTGTGGGTCGCATCCTGGGCCCACTGCCTAATTTCCCCGAGATGCTCAGCAAACAAGTGGCTTTTATGTATTTATTTATGTCATTGTTGTAAAGCTAGGATTGTTTTCCATGAAATTACTTGTAGAAAAATTAAAGTTATTTTTTTTTTTTAATTATCTTCAAGACCCAAAAAAACTGGTACTCAAATGGCCAACATGACTTAAAGTCATTAAAATTTATTTTAAAATTTGGCCAAAAAACCCAAATTCCAAAAAATATTCAACAAAGGACCCCTTTGGTTTCATCCCCGTTTGAACCTAAAATTATAACACCCAGGAAAACCTTTTAATAAATTTTTTTAAAGACATCAATCTGTTTTCGTTTTAACAATTAAAAAAATTTAATATTTACCGGGGAGCTTTTCAGGTTTCCTATTTTAGTTTCCATTTGCCCCCGGGTTTTTTCCCTTTTCTGCCTCGGTTTTGCACTTGCTCCTCGGTTTGAAACTTGCCCCCTCAGGTTTCCACTTGTTTGCCCCCCAGGTTTCCACTTGCGCCTCAGGTTTGCACTCATCCCTTTAGTTTCCATTTCCCGTGCTTTGGTTTCTTTCTTCTTGGCTAAGGCCCCTTTCAACTCCAAAATAACTTTCATAACCTTTTAAGACAAAAAACAAGGGCTTTTCCCAAAATTTTTTTTTTTTTATTACCCACACTGGCCGTTTCCCCCACCAAGGAAGGGGGGGCCCAAAAAAAGAAAAACTTTCACCATCACTCACTCCATAAATGTCTTGCCAGAAGGGTGTTTTTAAACTACAGTTTTTAAACTGAAAACATTAACACCCCTCCTTCAGAGGGGAAAACTTTTACTTCCCATCTCCGGACTCAAGCCCGGGCCCTGGGGTTTTCCCTAAACCCCCTTTTAAAAAATTTCTTTGCTCCACTCCAACAGCAGGGTTAAAAGAAAATTAAAAACCATTTGTCTCCTTTTCACTCTATCAAACACGCTCACGCAGGCCTGCTGGAAGCCCCGCACCTCCTCCAAACTTCCAAACTAAAAAATTTTCGGGCATTATATTCAAAACCACAAATTGCTCTCAGCCCATGACATCCCCCCGGGCCTCCAGCCTTTCCTCCTGAAAACTTTCATCACCCATCCCTTACACTCTTTAAAAGAGCGTTGGAAAAAAACTATACTCTCATACATTCCCCTTTTGCCCCCAAAGGGACAAAGTTTTTTGGGTCCCCACAGATCCTAAGTGCACCCCTCACTTTTTTTCCCCCCTCATCAATTCTTTGATTAAACCTCATCTTTCAAAAGACCCTTTCCGGTGCCCACCCCCCTTTCCCAAATTTATTTTGAATACATTCCCCTCCTCCATACTCTCCCCCTTTCCAATCTGATTTTCAATTTTCATAAACCTAATTTTTTGTTTTTATTTTTTAATAATAATAATAACACCCAAAGAAAAAGTTTCAAAAAAGGGCTGGCGTATTTTTGGACCCACCATCAACAAAACATTGGAAACCCACTATTTTCACCTGTTGGGGATTTAAGAAAGGTCTAAAGTATTGGGTTTAAGTGTGTGCAAAATTGTCTCGGAAATGCTTAAGTTATGATACGTAAACAACTTGAAACCCCTTGAAAAGGGAAATTTTTTATTTATTTATCAAATTTATATATTTACGGCCCTTCCCTTAAAGGGGGAAGGGAAACACATTTGAAATTTGTTACGTACCCAAAGGTTTAAAAAACGCCCCAAACGATGGTTCGTATCCTAAAAAAGTTCAAAAAGGGTGGGGGGTTGGAAACCCCGGGGTTTTCCACAGTATACTAATTTTTTTATTTATTCAGACTTCTTACAATAAAATATTTTAAAGGTAAGTATTGGGTGTACTGTAAAACCTCTCCTACTTAATAAGGGGTTTCTGTTCCAAAAGGGCCAAAAATCTTTTAAAGGGAAAATGCTTTCATTTAAGTGAGGAGCATCCCAAAATAGTAGTAAATTTTGTTTTGTCTCATCTTTGATTTTTTTGGGAATTTTCCCCTTTGAAACCTTTTAAAACCCCTTTTGGGGATTTCGTAAATGTTATACAATATTGACTGTAAAATTGGGAAATAAAAAGAAAGGGAAATTACCCTGAAATAACGTAAATATACTGGGAAATTTTCTTTGGGGGCCTTTGGTTTATTTTTTTTTGCAGTTGCCTGCAAAAAAAAAAAAAAAAAAACACTAAAAACCCCAAGGGAAAAGAAAGAAAAAATTTTTTGGGAAATTTTTATGAGCAAAAAGTTTCCTCATCACCGAGAAAACAGGGAAACGGGAACTTGAAAAGGGGCCCCCTCCCGGGGGAAACGGCCCGGGGCCGAAAGGGCCAATCCCCGAAGTAAGGGGCCCCAAATCACAGGGGCCAAAAAAAACTGGCCAAAAAGAGGGAGCCCCCGAAACATTTTTAGGAAACAATTTACTGGTCAGAGAGCCCGCTAAGTTTTTAGGCATCGGTAAACAAGTAGTCGCCAAAAAGAGTAGAGGGGGGTATAAAGCATTTTTTTTCACTTAGTTTTTTATTTTAAAATAGTAAAATTTTGTTTTTCAGGCTTTTAAATTGGTGGAAAGTGGAAAATGGCGGGTTTTAACCCTTTTCAGCAAATTTTTTTTTTTTTTTTCTGTAACCCCGGGGCCTAAAACCCGCTGTTTAAGCTGGGCCCCCATTTTTATGGAATGGGTTTTTTTTTTATATAAATGTTATAGTTAGAAAAAACAGTTATTACATTAACATAGAAAAAAACTTTACAAAAATAACAAAAAGCAAATACCCCAAACCCAAAGGGGTAAAAAAATTGTGAAATGTATAAATTCATGGGAATGTCTAAAATTTTTTTTGTTTTTTTACTGGTTTGAAAAAAAAGGCGTTGGTTGGTGTGAACAGTTTTGCGTAAGCACCAAAAAATTAAAGAAAATTTAAGCAAAGGGGGCAACGTATCCCAAAACCCCGAAGGGTTTTTACCCTTTAAAATTTTTAAAAAAAAGTAAGAGTGCACTGCATATTTTTTTCTTTAATATTTTTTAAAAGCTTTTCTAAAAATTCTCAGAACACAGGGGCATTAAATTTTTTATATTTGGGAATGTTTACTTATACCACATTTGAATTTTGTAAATTTTTTTTCAAATAAAAGACACCTGTTTGTCAAACCTTTAATTTTTGCCAATATAGGGAGGCAAAAATTTGGAAGGGGGGGTTAGTTAAGTTCATTTTTGAAAACAAAAGGGCTGGGGACTTTTTTGTGTTATCCTAGGTTTAATTTTCAAATGTTTAATTTTTTTTTCTTCAACAAACTGGCTTTTATCACACCCCGTTGGGGTGATCCCAAAAACAAAAAGGAGTTTTATCTTTTAAATTTTGTAAATTTTGTTCCCCGTTATGGGCCCCCCATGACTTGCGCAGGAAAAAAATTTTGTTTTCCCTGGGGATAAAGGGGGAAAAAAAACAAAAACAAATAATTTTTAAAAGAACAAAAAACCCCAAAAGGTGTGTAATTTCCCTGTGTTAGTGTGGGTCTAAGTTTTAAGTAGAAGTAGGGAAAATGACATGAAAAGTTGTCCCGTTTTTGGAACAGAAAAAAAAAGGGCATCGCAAAACCTGGGCGGTTTTCCCCTCTACCAACCAAATAACCGCAGGAAAATTTAAAATTTAAAACGGGGGAACCTCAGTAATTCCCAACTTACTTTATTCCAGAAGGTGGAAAGAATGCCAATAAAATTCGAATTTCAAAAAATTTTTTTTTTAACCCAAATGTCTTTTTTGTTGGCTGTTTTTCAATTTATTTTTAGGCACCCCAGGTGATTTATTTATACAAAAAAATTTTAAAAAAATTTAAAAAAAACAACAAAAAAAGTGAAAAACACAAAATAGTTTACAGGGAAGTTTTTGCACATTGTGGTTTTTTTGGTTGAGGTTTTTGGGAAATTGTCAACCACTGAGCAATGTTTTTTTCCAAAAGTAAGCATTCGAATACCGAATTGTTCAAGTAGGGGGGGGTTTTCGAGTATGGGGGGTTTTAACCCCGTGCCCAAAACTTTTTTGTAAAAGAACAGGGATTACCGTACCTCAAAAAAAAAATATTTTACGGTGGGGTTTTTAGGCTAGTTTTAAAAAAATGAAGAAGCATCAAAGGCCCCCCATTTATTTTTGGCATTTGGTAGCAAGGTCAAGGGTTTTTTAAATAGGCAAAATAAAAAGGTTTTAAAAAGCAATAGGCAAAAAAACTACGGAGGAAACCAAAAGAAAAGTTGGGTTTTGTGGGAATTTTTGTGTTTCCCTTTTTTAGTGTGGGGTTTATCATTTGGGATTTTTGGGTTTAAATTTTATTTTTAAAAGCTACAATGTTTAAAAGTAGTGGGAAATAGACAAATTTTTGATTAAAAAAATTAAATTTCTTCCACCCCTGTGGGTGGGTTTTGGTTCGATTGACCTCACACACTGAAGGGCCCCGGGGGGGGGAGAGGGTGGTCAAGCTGGAAACAATTTGGGGCGTGTTTCCCTTTAAGGAAAAACCTCTGTTCGTTTTACCTAGCAGTAAAAAAAAGGTAAACCGGGTGTTAGTGGGCTTAAGGGGGGTTGCATCCCCTTTTTTATTAGTTTAGCTGATTTTAGTTTCCCCCTGGGTTTTTAGTGGATAGTGTGGGGTTTCACCCCGGGTGTTAGGTGAATGTTGTTTGGGCGCTTTGGGTTTTTTAGTGGAGTGACGTTGGTTTTCATCCTGGTTATTTTAAAGGGCTGGTTTTGGGTTGCATTCTTGGGTTTTTAGTGGATTGGGGGGGGTCACACCCAAAGGGGTTTTTGGGTGGGTTGGATTTGGGTTAAAACCCCCGGGTGTTAAACTGATTTGGGGTGGGGGCCCCCCCCGATGTTTTGGTGACGGTGTGGGCCCCCAAATGTGGGGGATTAGGTGACTGGGGGGGGGTACACCCTGGGGGCTAGCCGAAATTGGGGTGGGTCACACCCTGGGTGTTAGGTGTTGGTTTTTGGGTTTCACCCCGGGGTTTTTAGGTATTTGGTGTGGGGGAAAACCCCGGGTTTTGGTGATTGGTTGGGTACACCCTGGGGGGGTTTTTTGATTGGTGTGGGTCCCCCCGGGGGTTAGGTTGGGTTTGGGGTGGGTCACCACCCTGGGGGTTAGGTGATTGGTGTGGGTCACACCCCGAGTTTAGGTGATTGGGGTGGGTCACAAACCTGGGTGTTAGGTGACTGGGGTTTGGGCCCCCACTGTTTGGGGGTTAGGTGAAGGTGGGGGGTAAAGTGTTTAAATTTGGGGGGAAATTCTCTGTGGGAAGAAAGGGCTTTTTTAAATAGCCCGCATGTCATGGGGGTGTTTTGGTCTGTAAACTGGGACTGGGTGTCAGCTGTGGTCCCCGTAACAGGGCAATGAATCCCCCTGTGGTCTTTTTCTGTCATGATGTCCCGCTGTTGGGTTTTGTTTTTATGTCACTGGGGTGTCGCTTTTGGGTTTTACATGGGCACTGAAAGTCAGCTTTTGGTTTTGTATCATGGGCACTGATGTCAGTTTTGGCTGTATCATTTTCCCCTGATGTCAGCGTGGTCTGTATCTTTTTACTGATTCAGCCCAAAGGTTTTGTATCATGTTATGATGTCAGCTATGGTCTGTATATGTCATGATGTCAGCTGTGGTCCCAAACATTTTCACTGATGTCTTTATATTTTTCATGATGTCAGCTGTGGTCGTATCATGTTATGATGGGCAGCTGTTGGTTTTGGGATTTATGTTAAATGATTTTCAGCTGTGGTCGTATCATGTCACTTTATGTCGCCCGTGGGGTGTAGTCACTGATGTAGGGTTTTGGTCTTTTTCATGTCCCGAGTCAGCTGTGGTCTGTTCATGGGGCCCCCTGATGTCTTTATCAAAGTCACTGAGGGCAGCGTGGGCTTTTTCAGGGTTTCTGAGTCCTGTGGTCTGTATCATGTTAATGATGTCACTGTGGGCTTTTATCATGTCCCCTGATGTCTGTTTTTTCATGTCACTGATGTTAGCTTTTGGTCTGTATCATGGGTTTAATGATGTTTAGCCTTTGGGTTGTATATGTTTGATGTCACTGTGGGTTTTGTTTTCTTTTCACTGATGTCAGCCCCCTTTTGGGGCCCTTTTTCATGTATGGGTTTCAGCTTTTTGGTTTTGTATCATGTTATGGATGCAGCTTTTGGCTGTATCTGTTATTGATGTCAGCCCGTGGTCCGTATCATGATTGATGCACTGTGGTCTGTTCCCTGTTTCTGGGTGGCGGGTTGGTTGTTCATGACAATGTGTCAGCTGTGGTCTGTATTTATGTTACTGATTTTCAGCTGTGGTTTTTGTGTCATGTTCTTTTAAAATAAAAATATTATTATTACATAAATTTGAGAAATAGTTATGGCCCCCTACTTGAAATTGGGCCTTTTTAAACTTTCCTTTCAGACACTTTTTTTTTTCCCTCAAGGGGCTTTTTTGGCTGCCCAGACTGCATTCTGCAGGGAACTTGCGGGTATTGTTTGGAAAAATGCCATTTTTGTGTTTTTTGGCAGGAAAAAAAGTTGTTTAGTCGAAGGAGAGGAAAAAATGTTTGGGCTTTGGGGTTTGGGTTTTTTAAGGGGGGAGTAAGAGGGGGAGGCTATCATCCAAAACCCAACTTGGGCGATCAAAACCAGCAAGATTTTTTGCAAAAAAGATTTAACCCGGAAAGAAAAAGAACAAAAAAAATTTTCCCAAATTTAAAAAGAAACAGGGAAATTAAAAATTTCCCAATTTTAAACAAGTGGGACTTTGGGGTGACCCCCCCCGCAGGGCCAGGGAAAACCCACCCCAACCACCTAAGTTCAAAAACCGGCTGCCCACCAAAACCGTTTTTAAAAAAATTTAAGGGCCCGAGGGAATGGCTTAAAAATAATAATAATGAAAAATAAATAATTAAAAAAAATTTTAAAAATAATAATATCTTTATTTGTTAAGTACATCACAAGGTTTACGGGCCTAGCTAATATCAATGACATATTACTACATCAAGGTACTTGTAGAGGATCTTTGTGCATGAAAATGATTTAAATATCCAAAAGGTACACATGTTGATTATCAGAATCAAGGTCCAAATTTAACTCAAGGTCATATTAAGGTGTCGGGATCACAGTATCCTGAAATCCGGGATAAGGGTTCATGTAGGGGGTTTTTGGAGTAAATTAAGGCATTAGGGATCCTGGATAAAGGATATCCGACAAAAAGGTACACGAAAAAATTCCTGAAAATGTAACTGTATTTTTTATACCTAAAAAATTTTACTACTTACTTCTTAATAAAGGTACGCTGACATCAAGGTCATTTCACCCCAGATCGGGTTGGTAAAGGAACAAAAAAATCAATTTTTTTAAAAAGACGAAGATAAAAAAATTGTTTGATTAAAAAAAGACTCACAGCCGGGGACAACCATAAAATAGTTTTAGAAACAGTGCATAAACAGAAATAGAAAATAACTGTCGTAAATATTTGCGTACAAAATAAATACTTTTGTTTGAGAAAAGATATATTAATTTAGGAGAAGGGAAAAAAAAACGTTATTATAGGAATGAAAATTTCCCAAAATGACAAGAGTTTTTTGAAACCATAGTACTCAAAAAGGTAAACAAGGGCATGGCATAGCGCCTCATGGGTCAGCGAAGGCAGGACAAGGGCCAGTGATGTTTTTTAAAGAAAATCCTAATGAATCAAATTTTTTTGTAGAAAACAATAGAGAGCAGATGTAATGAGTGTGGCATTATTTAAATTCTGATGATAGCAGAAATACACTATTAAAAATTAATTAAGAAAAAACAAAAAATAGTGTTTAAAGAATAAACTAAGTGGTAACCCCATATAGGGGACCTTCCTCTCTCCCCCTGGTAGAAAATTAGTTTTTTTCCCAATATTTTTGTGTTCTGTGGATTAATATTTGCTAATTCACCTTTAATTATTTTATAAACTTTAATTGTAAAAAAGAAAGGTTGTGGGCCTCCAAATAACTTTTTTGTTATGGGAATACATTTTTTACCCAATAAAAGAAAAAAATATTTTCTATTGCTTGTTAAAAAAAATGTACTCGGGGAGGGGGCCATATATGGTATATCCACCCCTACGCAGTGTACTAGTTGGGGTGTTGGAGCTGGGGACAGAAAACTGTCTCTGCCACCCCACCATTACTATCACCAGCAAAACACTCTTTTTAAAACCCATTATTTTGGGCATTTTTTTTGAAACTTGTATAAAAAAAATTTTTTTTCGTAAATAAAGAATAATATACAAAGGTTTTTTTTTTAAATCAAGGTCCCAAATTTCGGTGTAGAGGTCCTGAAAATCAAGGTCATATTTTTAGGCTTCAGATATAAGGTGCCTTGATATCAAGTTTTATGTGAGCTTTACTACATCAAGGACTAAAGGTCCTAGGATTTTTTAACATAAAAGTGGATTTTAATCAGATTCATTTAATTTTAAGGACACTGTGGTTTATCAATAACAAGGTCAATGTGGATAACCCTCGAAAAAAAGGTCTAGAAAAAATTTTATTTTAAAATCAACCTCAAGGGGGGTTTCCCTTGATGCTGGTTGAGGGCTCTTGATCGGGGGGAATTTGGATCTGTGCTGTATTTCCCCAAATTGGCCCCAATACCTTCATAAAAAATTTTTTCTAGGGGGGCTTCCTGTATGTCCCTCAACATTATATACTACCGAACTCATTGGGAGACAACAATGTTTACCGTAGTCACCCCGGTGTAACATTGAGAAAACTTAACACCCTGGTCGCACCAATGGTCCCTCGACCCACAATCTATCCAAAATCTATCCGAGCCCAAGGATTGGGTAACCCACAAGTACGGTGCTACTAATTAATTTTTGGATGTATAGATTATTTTTGTTTAACTGAATGAAGGGGGGGGGGGGTAGGACACACATGGATAATCCGTAAAGGAAAACATTTGTAAAAACCCACTACTTACCAGATTTTCTCTGGGGGTCAAATTTGATGTACTGGATCACCGTAACCTATCTAATTATAAAACCCACTACGGGCCAGTCAAAGTGCTATAACTAGAAGGGTTATTTTAACGTGGGTTTTGGGTTTTCCTCATTTCTTGATTCACCATCCTTTTTCGATGCCCTACACCGCAGTTCTCATTCCAGCAGGACAGGTACCGCTTTTTTGGCCTGTTTAGACTCGGACTCAAGGTTTTTCCCTTTCCTCTTCTCTTTAACAAAAGGTCTAGCGTGTTCACTCGGACAAAACACTTTTTATTCACATATTCTCTTAACTTGCTTTTATTATCATTAATTACATTAAATTCACAACCGATTTAAGTCTCATAACTATTATACAAACTAGGGGTCCCCTCCATTAAGATCGAGACCGATGGTGATGATTAACCAAGGGAAATTTTTTCCCCAGGACACAGTCCATTGTGGCGCGTCAGTCACCCCCGCTCCTTCTCTTATCAAATTTCCCACTCTATTACGTGGCCCCGTAAATCCCGTTCCCCCTCACCTCCCCCAGGAACAATTACGACACTTCTTTTTATAAAATGAGGCCTATATTAATCCTTAGGCCACCGTGAACGAAAAATTTCGTGGTTCCATGTTTTTCATTTCCTCACCACCATTCAAAAAAAATACGGCCCCCCCCCCTGCACATCCCGCATGCGCAAAGGGAACCCTTTTGGGTTTATCTTATTTTAAATACATTTTTGACCCATTAGACACAAAAAACACCTATTAGGCACTATTTTTTCGGAAAATAAAAAATTTCCACACGGGGCCGGGGGGGAGGTCGTTGCTAGACATTTTCATAATGTGGGGACAATTTTCCCATCTTCCTGGCCACCCATATTTATTGAAATCTAAAAAATGGACTTTGGGTGTTCATTCTCCGGGGCAAAAGCCTATGCCCCCCGGTTAATTTATTGGGATACTGGAATTTTGAGACTTTCCCAAATAACAATCTCTCAGTATCCCAAGTCAGCCCCAAAGACATTACTGCATATAGGCACCAATCCTGGCCATCCCTTTTATTGAACCCTAAAAAAGGGCTAATTATGTTCCATTCTCTCAGGGGGGAAAACCTACTCCCTGGATTAAAATTTTTGGGGATATGGGAATTTTTGAGATTTAACAATAACAAGTCCTCAGTATCCCCCAAACGCCCCAGCACATTACTGCTATAGGCACCAACTCCATGGCCCCATTTTATTAAAACCCCAAAAAGGACTAATAGTGTCCATTTTCTAGGGGGATAAGCCCCTCCTGGGTTAATTTATTGGGCAACTGGGAATTTTTGAGACTTAAAAATAACAAGTCTCTCATATCCCAAGCATCCCCCCACATTTCTTCTTAATTTTATTAACCCCTTCACTATCCTCATAGTTCCTTTCAGTTGAAGTCACACCCGGAAAATTTTCCACATAAAAATTTTTTAAAAAATTACTTCCTCGTGGCCCCCGTGCATTTTTAAAGGGGTGCTTTACGTCCCTGAAGAAGAACCAAATTTTTTATTTAATGCTTATTAATTTATCATTAAGCATCCAACAATTTTGGTTCTTGCTCGTTCGCAGAGCGGGCCCCCTTTTAAATGTCCTCGCCATCCTATAATTTGTAGGAATTTGGACGTCAAACTTCCCCGGAAGTCGCACCCATAATTAGATTCACATTAACATCCTTCAGGTATTGTTCCGAGTAAAGGGAAACTTTGGACTTTCCTCATTTACATTAAACCCCATGCGTCCCTCCCACAAATTAATGGTTTAACATCATTCTCGATAAAAAATACTTGTACGGGTTGACCTTTCAGAGTAAACACCGTGACCGTTTCATACTTTCCCCTAGTCATTATTAAAAGGCCCGGAGTCTGCCATATATTACTGGCCCGTACCAGTTTGAGGGAGTGACGCCGTAGGTTTTGGATTTTTGCCCTTTTTCCAATTTTTTCATCCCAAAACCGTCAAAGGCTACCTCAGCTAGGCCCCATTATTGCCCTTTGCTGAAAAATTTACATCATCCCTGTAAAAGTCAGGGTTATTAAAATTATATTTTTGTCACCATTTTTAAAAAGAATCACCAACAAAACCCCCCACATAACGTAGGGGCTTTCCCCTTTTTGCATTGATAGCAACTGTTCAATTTGGGGGAGACATCCCTTTTCATTATGTTGTCTAGACATCTGGGTAAAACTGTCAATTCTTTCATTTTTTTCCACTTTAATTCCCCTGAATTACAGGCATTACAATTTTTTGTGAAATGAGTACCCTGGCAAAAGGCATCTCTCTTTTCCTTTCCGACCCTTTTAAGGGTTAACTTACTGGGAATTTTTCCTCTTTCCCTTTATGTTGGGAAAACCCCTATTATGATTCCCGACTTGATAGGCCTATTTTAACCTTTAAAATGTTTTTACCACTGGATTAATTTTCCCTTTTGGGCTTGACAAAACTTCAAGTCATTATTGTTTTTTAAACCTTAAACTGTTTGGCTACTGGGCTGCAATTGAACAATTAATTCCGCCGACCTAGTCTGATTTCCCCAACCGTCTACGGAGGTTTTGGCAAACACACCCCTTTCATTAAAAGGTTGACAAACCCCGGCTTTCACCCTTTAATTTTTTCAAAGCCCTTCTTTTTCAAGACAAATTTTTCTTCAAATTGTAAATTTGATTAATTAAAACTTCATTTCCCTTCCATTGCACAATTCTCTACAATCCTTTCACAGTCTTTAAACCACAATTTGACCAATCAAAACACTCTCTAAAGCACAAAATATAAATTTAATTCATTTGGGTTCAGGGTTTTTTGATTCCTAAATCAATCCTTGTCACTGGCTTTTAATAGCCTGTAAAGATGCTTTCATTACTCTAAAATTCCGGACTTTCAGCCACATTAATCCATTAATCCAGTCATGGTTAGAGAATTATTAAACATGATTATACAACTTTTAAATAGGGCCTTTTAAAAATAATTCTTGCACTTTTTCTTGTTAAAACCTGCCACACAGGGCTAGCAATTAATTGGGCTAATTTCATCCATACGCGGATTTAAAATGGCAAACCCCACACCCCCTTCCTTCATCATACTTTAATTTTTAAGTAATTAATTCAAATTTATTTTTTGATTGCACCTTTTTAAAGGCCAACGGGCAATAGGGAAAATTTTTAGGGTGCTTTCCTGTATGTACCCCAACATTATATACAACCAGAAACTCATTGGAACAAACATATTGTTTACCCAATCACCCCGTGTAGACATTTTAGAAAACTTAACCACCCCTGGGCCCCAAGTGGTCCCCCTACCCACAATTTTTATCCATACTATCCGAGACCATATGGGAAAGGGTACACCCCAAGTACGGTGTACTAATTAATTGTGGACTGTATAGATATATTGTTTAACTGAATAAGGGGGGGGGGGGTAGGACACACATGGATAATCCGTCAAGGAAAAAATTTGTACTAATCCCAACACCAATGTTCTTGGGGTCACTTGATGTAGCTGGATCACTCGAACCCATCTAATTATAACTTTCCACTATGGCCAGTCAAATTTTCTATAACTAAAGGGTTACTTAATGTGGGTGATTGATATCCCCATTTTTTGATTTACCTCTCATTTTCGATTCCTGCTACACCGACACATTTTCATTCCAGCAGGCGAGGTTCCCCCTGGTTTTTCCCGCTTTGGGTCGTGACCAAGGAGTTTTCCCTTTTCCCCGTTCGTTAACAACGAGGTCTAGCGTGTTCACTCGGGCAAACGACTTATTTCACTTCACTATTCTCTTAAATTAGCGTTAATTATCATTAAAAACATTACAAATTACAAGCCGATTTAACGTCTCTAACTATTATACAAACTAGAGGGACCCATTTAAATCTGAGACCAAGAGTGATGATTAAACCAAGGGTAATTTTCCCAACACAGTCCATGGGGCGGTCACACCCGCTCCCTTTTCTTATCACACTTTTACCACTCTTTTCTGTGGTCCCGTAAATCCCCTTCCCTCACTCTCCACCAGGAAAAATTAACACCCTTTTTTATGAATGAGGGCCCATATTTAAACCCTTTGGCCACCCTGAAGCAATTTTGGGTTTCCCTTTTTCTCACTTCCTCACCAACCCTTTAAAACAAAACCCCCCTCCCCCCCGACCCGGCATCGCAAAAGGGAAACTTTGGTTCTACTTTATTTTCAAATAAATTTTTTTCCCCAAAAGACCATTAAACCCTATTTTGGCACTAAGTTTTTGGAAATCAAAAAAATTTTCCACACCTTCCATCCCCCCCCATGCGCTGTAAAATCCACGGGTTTATGCTTCCCGTGATTATAATAATCAAAAGCAATTGAATCTTGAAAAAAAGGAAAATTGAAAA
>NC_069471.1:30562376-30653731 GCF_026875155.1 Cherax quadricarinatus | reverse complement strand
CAGAATAGTCACACGCCCCAAAAAGTTCCCAGACCCCAAAAAAGCCCCCAAGCCCCTTAAATAGTCCCCCATGCCTTGAAAGGTTCACGAGGCCCAAGAAAAGGTCCCCAGTATCGAGAATAGTGTCCAGGCCCCAAAAGGACATAGTGCTGCAAAAAGGTCCCAAGCCTAAATATTCCCCCCCCATGCCTGAAAAAGTCCATAGGTCACCAAAAATGTTTGCAGGCCCCAACAATAGGTCCCCAGTCCCCAGAAAAGGTCCCCAGCCCCCAAAAAGGGTCACCAAGCCCACAATAGGTCCTCAGCCCTGAAAAGAATCCCTACGTCCCCTAAAAAAGGTCCCCATTCCCAAGAACAGCCCCATGCCACTGAAAAGGTCCCTAGCACCCAAATAGGTCCACACGCCCCCAAAAAGTCCCCCAGGCCCCAGAATAGGTCACGCTGGCCCCAAAAACATCCACAGACCCCAGAATTGTCCCCCCAGGTCCCAAATAGGTCCCCAGGTCCCCAAAAAGGTCCCCATGCCCCAGAATAGGTCCACAGCGCCAGAATAATTCCCAGGTTGCCTCCAAAAAGTCCCAGGCCACAAAAATAAGTCCAGAGGCCCCAAGAATAAATGTCCCCAGGCTTGAAAAAGGTTCCCAGACCCAACAATAGGTCCCCAGGATCCAAAAATGTCCTAGGGCTCTAAAAAGTTCCCAGGCAAAAGTAGTCCCGAGGCCGAAAACGATCACCAGGCTCCCAAAAAGATGCCCCAGACCCCCCAAAAAGCCCCCAAGGCCCTTAATAGGTTCCACATAAAGGGCCCTGAAAAGTCCGCTAGGCCCAAGAAAAGGTCCCCGTATCGAGAATAGGTCCCCAGGCCCCAAAAAGGTCCCCAGGGCCCCAGAATAGGTCCACAGGAGCCGGAATATGTCCACAGCCTGTCCAAAGGTCCCCAGGCCCCAAAATAGGTCTTAAGGCCCAGAATGTGTCCCCAGGCCTATCAAAAAGGTCCCCTAGGCACGACATAGGATCCTCCAGGATCCAAAAATGTCCCTAGCCTCCAAAAAGTTCCCAGCCCCAGAATAGGTAACCAATGCCCCAAAAAGGTTTAACAAGGGTCCCAAAAAGGTCCCCATTCCCCAGAATAGACCCCAGGCCCCAGAAAAGGAACCCAGGCCCAGAATTAGGTCCCCGGCCCTGCAAGAAGGTCCACAGGCCCACAATAGGTTCTCCAGTACCCTAAAATGTTCCTAGCCCCATAAAGGTCTACAGCCCCCCAAAAAGGTCTCAGCCACAGAATAGGTCACCATGCCCAGAATATGTTCCCAGGCCACCAGAAGATCCCCAGGCTCCAGAATAGGTTACCCAGCCCTAATAGGGTCCCCAGCCATCCAAGCAAGAAGATCCCCAGGCACCAGAATAGTACCAGGCCTTTGAAAATGTTCTCCAGGCCCTCACATAAAGTTCCCACAGGCCTTGAAAAAGGTCCTCAAGCCAAAAATAGGTCCACAACCCCAGAAGAGTTTCGTGCAGACCAGAAAAGGTCCCCAGCCCAGAATAGGTCCCCCAGCTCATCAAAAAGGACCCCAGAACTCAGAATAGTCCCCAGGCCCCAGAATAGGTCCCTGCCCCAAAAACAATCCTCAACCCCAGAATTGGTCCCCTGGTCGTAGAAATAGTCCCCAGCCCCGAAAAAGTCCCCAGCCCCAAGAATAGAGTCCACAGGACCAAATAGGATCTCCAGCCTCCAAAAGTTCCCCAGCCCTAAATAGTCCAGAGGCCCCAGATATGTCCCCAGGCTTGCAAAAAGGTTTCCCAGGCCCCGACAATAGCTCCACAGGAAGTCCAAAAAGGTTCCCTGGGCCTCCAAAAAGTTCCCAGGCCAAAGAAAGGTCCTCAGGCCCATAAGATCACCAGGCTCCAGAAAAGGACCCTAGGCTCCAGGAATATGAACCACAACATGCCCCAGAAAAGGTCGCCCAGGCCCCAGAATATGTCCCAGGCCCTTCAAAAGGTCCACAGGCCCAAAAGGTCCAAATGCCCCAGAAATAGGTCCACAGGAGGAAGAATAGGTCCCTAGCCTCCAAAAATGTCCCCAGGCCCAGAACAGGTCCAGAGGCACCAGAATATGTACCCAGCCAGGCATGCAAAAAGGTCTCCAGCCCGAAAATAGGTCCCCAATCCAAAAAGGAGGTCCCTAGGCGCGTCTGACAAGTTTCCCAGGCCCCAGAATAAGTCCCCAGTCCCCAAAAAGGCCCCCAGCTCCCAAAAGGTCCCAATGGCCCCAGAATATGACCCAGCCCCGGGAAAGGTACCCAAGTAAACCAAGAATATGTCCCCAGGCCTCAGAATAGGTCCCCCATCCCAAAAGCGACCATAGCCACAAGAATAGGTCCCCAGGCCACAAAAAGTTCCCAGGCCTCCGACAAAGTCCAAGCCCATGAATAGGTCCCCCGGCCCCGAAAAGGTCACCAGACCCACGAAAAGGTCACCAGAATTGAGAATAGGTCATAAGCCTCAAAAAGTTCATTAGGAGAACGAAAAGGTCCCCAGTCCCGTATTGAATAGGTCCCAACATGCAAACTGAAAAGGTCCCCAAGCACCAGAAAATTTCCCCAAGCCCCAAAAAGTTCCCCAGCCCCAGAATAGGCCCCAGGCGCAGAATAGGTCTCACAGCCACCAGAAGGTCCCATGCCAAGAATAGGTCCCCAGGGCCACCGGAAGTAGTTTCCCAGCACAGAAAATGTCCCCAGGCCCCAGAATAGGTCCGCCATCCCCTCAAAAAGTTCCCCAGGCCCTCAAAAATATTCCCCAGGCCCCAGAATAGTCCCCCCAGGATTCCAAAAGGTATCTAGGCCTCTGACAAGTTTCCCAAGCCCCAGAATAGGTCCCCCAAGGCCCTGAAAAGGTCCCCCAGGCCCAAGAATAGGTCCCCAGCCCCAGAATAGGTTTCCTCCAGGCCACCTAAAGGTTCCCCAGCCCAAGAATAGTCCCAGGCCCCAGAAAAAGGTCCACCAAGGCCTTGAAAAAGGTCTCCAGGCCTTTGAATAAGTCCCCAGGGCCGCAAGAACAGGTCCCTGACCTTGAAAAAGTCCCAAGGCCCCCAAAACAATTCCCCACCCCTCAAAAGGTCCCAAAGCCCCAGAATAGGTCCCCAGGTCCCCAGAATATGTCCCCAGCCCCCAAAAACATCACAAGGCCCCAGAATTGGTCCCCAGGACCAGAATAGGTCCTTATGCCCCGAAAAGGTCCCCTAGGCCCCAGAATAGTCCACGAGGAGCCAGAATAGCTCCCCCAAGCCTCCAAAATGGCCCCATAGGACCCAAAATAGTCTAGAGGCCCCCAGACTATGTCCCTAGCTTGCAAAAAGGTCCTAGGAACAACAAAAGTCCCCAGGATCCAAAAAGGTCCCTAGGGCCTCCAAAAATTTCCAGGGCCCCAGAATAGGTCCCCAGGCCCAGAAAAGGTCACAAGGGTCCCAAAAAGGCCCCCAAGCCCCCAGAATAGGTCCCAGCCTGCAAGAAGGTCCACATGCCCTCAACAATAGGTCCCCAGGCCCCCCAAAAAGGACCCAAGGCCCCCAGAAAGGTCAACAGCCTCCCCAATCTAAGGTCCCCAGGCTTCAAGAATAGGTCCCCTGGGCACCAAGAGGAACCCCATGCCCCAGAATAGATCCTCAGGCCTTGAAAAGTCCCCAGGCCCAACAATAGGTCCCCAGGCCTTGAAAAAGGTCCCCAGCCTCTGAATAGTCGTTATGGCCCAGAAAATGTCCCAAGACCAGAAAAGGTCCCAGGCCCTAGAATAAGGTCCCAGCAGCTCCTCAAAAAGGTCCTCAGCCCCAGAATAGGTCCAAGCCCCCAATAGGTCCCTTGGCCCCAAAAACATCCACAAGGCTGCAGAAATAGGTCTCCAGGTCCCAGAATATTTTCCCCCAGGCCCCGAAAATGGGCCCCAGGCCCCCAGTATAGGTCCATAGGAGCCAAATATGACCCCAGGCCAATTCAAAAGAGCCTCAGGCCCAAAAATAGGGCCAGAGGCCTCAGAAAATGTTCAAAGGCCTTGCAAAAAGGTCCCCAGGCCTGACAATAGGTCCCCATGATCCAAAAGGTCCCTAAGCCTCTGACAAGTTCCCAGCCCCAGAATAGGTCCCCATGCCCCGCAAAAAGGCCCCAAGGCTCCCAAAAATGTTCCTGAGCACAATAAATAACAACCCCAGGCCCCAGGAAAAGGAACCTGAGGTACCCAGAATAGGTCCCCAGGTCCCAGAATAGGTCCCAAGGCCACAAAATGTGTCCCCAGACTCTAAAAAAGTCCCAAGCCCAATGAATAGGTGCCCCAGGCCTCGAAAATTTTACCAGACTCCACGCAAGGTCACCAATATCAGAATAGGCCCCATGCCCAAAAAAAGGTCATTACAAATGAAAAGTTCCCAGTCCCCATAATAGGTCCCTATGCTACTGATAATTTCCCCCACCCCAAATAGGTCCTCAAGCCTCTAGAAAGGACCCCAGGTCCAGAATGGTCTCGCACACAACAAGAAGGTCCCCAGGCCATGAATAGGTCCGCCAGGCCCCAGAAATAGGTTCCCTAGACCAGAAAAAGTTCCCCAGCCCCAGTAAAGGTCCCCAGCCTCTCAAAAGCCCGGCCCCCACTGAATAGGTCCTTCGGCCCCAGAAATAGGACCCCAGATCCAAAAAGGTCCCTAGGCATCTGACAAGTTTCCCAGGCCCCAAAAGGTCTTCAGGTCCCAAAAAAGGCCCCAGCTCCCAAAAAGGTTCCATGGCCCCAGAAAATGACCCCAGGCCCCGGGAAAGGTACCCAGGTCCAATAGGTCCCCAATTTCCCCGGAATATGTCCCCATGCCCCAAAAACATCCATAGTCCACAGAATAGGTACACAGGCAACAAAAAAGTTCCCCAGGCCTCCGAAAAAGTCCCAAGCCCCATGAATAGTGTCCCCAGGCCCCGAAACGGTCACCAGACCCTCTGAAAAGGTCCATCGCAGTATCGAGAATAGGATCCCCAGGCCCGAAAAGGTCATTTAGAGAATGAAAAACATCCCCAGTCCCCAGAATTAGTTCTCTATGCCCACTGAAAAAAGGTCCATAAGCCCCTAGAATAGGTCCCCAAGGCGCCCCAAAAAAGGTTCCCAAGACCCAAGAAATAGTCCACAACCCAAAAAATCAATCACCAGGCTCAAGAGTTTGGTCCACCAGGGTCCTAGAATAGGTCACCATGCCCCGAAAAGGTCCTCAGGCCCCAGAAAGGTCCACAGGATCCAGAATAGTTTCCCCAGGCCTCCAAAAGGTCCCCAGAACGAAAAAGGTCCAGAGCCCAATATATTCTACAGTGCCTAGCAAAAAGGCCTAAGCCAGACAATAGTCCCCAGGATCCAAAAAGGACACTAAGGCCTCCAAAGTTTCCCAGGCCCCAAATAGGTCTTCAGGCTCCAAAAAGGTCACTACGGTCCCAAAAAGGTCCCCAGGTCCCAGGATATGACCCCAGGTTCCTGAAAAGGACCCCAGCCCCAGAATAAGTCCCAGGCCTGCAAGAAGGTCTACAGCCCCACAATAAGGTCCCCCGGCCCCAAAAATGTCCAAAGGCCCCCAAAAGGTTCTACAGCCTCTAGAAAAGGTCTCCAGGCAGCAGAATAGGTCCCCCAGGCCAAAGAATAGGTAACAGTCCCCTAAAACGTCCATAGTCCCCAGAATAGGTCACCAGGCAAACCAAAAAAGTTCTCCAGGCCCCTGAAAAAGCCCCCAAGCCCCTAATAAGTCCCCTGGCCCCAAAAAAAGGCCCAAAGGCCCCATGAAAAAAGTCCCCAGTATTGATAATAGGTCCCCAGTTCCCAAAAAGTCATTATTGCCTTGAAAGTTCACAGTGGCCTGAATATTTCCCAATGGCCTGAAAAAAGGTCCATAGGTCACCAAAAAGGTTTTTCCCAGGCCCAAAATTGTCCCACAGTCCCTAAAAATGGTCCCCAGGCCCCCAAAAAGGGTCACCAAGCTCCCCAATAGGTCATCAGGGCCCCAAAAAGATCCCCTAAGCACCAAAAGTCCCCATCCCCCAGAATCGGTCCAAATGACATCTGAAAAGTTTTTTTTTTTTTATGTTTTTTTTTTTTTTTTTTTTTTTTTTATTTTTTTTTTTTTTTTTTGTTTTTTTTTTTATTTTTTTTTTTTTTTTTTTTTTTTTTTTTTTTTTTCCCCTAAGCCCCAGAATAGGGTCTCCAAGCCCCAAAAAGGTTCCCAGGCCCCAAATAAGTATCCAAGGCCCCAAAAGGTCCCGAGTCCACCAAGAAGAATCCCCAGGCCCCAGAATAGGTCCCCAGGCCTCAAAAGGTCTCCAGGCCCCACAATAGGTCCCCAAGCCTTGAAAAGTTCTCAGGACCCAGAATCAGGTCCCCAGGCCCCAAAATAGGTCTACCATACCAAAAGGCCCAGAGAGGCCTAGAATAGGTCCCCAGCTCCTCAAAAAGTTCCCCAGGCCCCAAGAATAGGTCCCCCATTCCCCAGAAGTGTCCCCTGTCCTCTAGAAATCCACAGGACCCAGAATTGATGTCCAAGTCTGGTCCCAAATAGTCCACAGGCCCCGAAAATGTCCCCAGACGACCAGAAAGTTCCAGAGCCCACAAAATATAGTCTCCAGGCTTGCAAAAAGTCCCCAGGCCCGAACAATAGGTCTCCAGGATCCATGAAAAGGTCCCTAGGCCTCCAAAAAATCCTAGGCTAAATAATAGGTCCTCAGGCCCTGAAAATATTACCAGGGTCAAAAAAAGGTCCCCAGGCCCCTATGAATATGACGCCCGGCCCCAGAAAAGTCCCTAGGCCCCAAATAAGTCCCCACTCCCGCAGAAGTTCCACAGGCCCCATAAAGGTCCCCAAGTCCCCCAAATAGTCCACAGACGCAAGATTAGTCCCCAAAACCCCTCAAAAAGGTCCCCCGGCCCCAGAAAGTCCTTCAGGCCAAATAGGTCCCCAGGATCCAAAAATGTCCATAGCCTCTGACAAGTCCCAGCCTCAGAATAGATTCCCCAGGCCCCCATAATACCCCCAGGCTCCCAAACAGTTCCCGAGGCCCCAGAATACAACCCCAGGGGCCCGAGAAAGGTACCCAGCCCAGAATAGTCCCCCATGCCCCAAAAAACGTCCTAGTCCCAGAATAGGTCCCCTGGCCACAAAAAGTTCCCAGGCCTCCAAAAAAGCCCAAGCCAAGAATAGGTTCCCAAGGTCCCTAAAGATCACTAGACATACGAAAAGGTCACCAGTAATCGAGAATAGGTGTCCCCAGGCCCCAAAAGGTCATTAGGAAAACAAAAAAGGTCCCCCTCCCCAGAAAGTCCCCAGGCACAATGAAAAGTCCCTAAGCCCCAGAATAGGTCCCCTAGCCTCAAAAAGGTTCCTAAGCTGGCAGAATAGGACCCCAAGTCTCAGAAGAGTCCCACAGCCCCAACAACATCACCAGACCCCAAGAATTGGTCCCCAGGTTCCAGAATAGGTTACCATGCCAGAAAAGTCCCCAGCCCCCAAAACAGGTTCCAGAGTCCCCAGATATGTCCCACTGGTTGCAAAAGGTCCCCTAGCCCGAACAATAGGTCCCCCAAATTGCAAATGGTTCCCTAGGATTTCCAAAAAGTTCCCAGGCCCCAGAATAGGACCCCAGCCTCCCAAAAAAGGTCACAAGGCTGCTAAAAAGGTCCCCAGGCCAGAATATATTTTAGAATTTTTTAGAGGCTTGGGAGGTTTATTGAGGACTAAGGAGGTTACTAGGGGCCTGGGAGGTTATTATGGCCTAGGAGTAATTAGGCCTGGGAAGGTTATTATGTGCTTGGGGAGGTTTATTAGGGCCTTGGAGAGTTATAGGGGCCCTGAAGGAGGTTATTTAGAAGCCACGGGAGGTTTTACTGGGAAAGTTTTAGGCCCTGGTAAAGGGTATTAGGGGCCTGGGAGATTATATTGGCCATTGAGGAATATACTGGGCCTGGGAGGTTATTAGTGGCCTGGGAACGTTTTTACTAGTGTCTGGGGAGGTTATTAGGTCCTGGTGAGGTTACTAGAAGCCTCGGGAGGTTCTTTGGGGCCTGTGTAGGATATAGGAACCTTGGTAGGTTATTAGGGGATCTGGAGGTTTACAGGGCCTGGCTAGGTTATCATCTATTAGGTCAGGTTGTTAGGAGCCTGGGAAGGATATACAGTGCCTTGGGGAGTTATTATGGGCCTTGGGAGTTATTAGTGGCCTGGGGAGGTTATTAGTGCCTGGAAGGTTACTAGGGGCCTGGGGAGGTTTAACAAGGGTCCTTGGGAGGTATAAGGGGCCCTGGGGAGGTATATGGGCCTCTGGATGGTTTGTACATGGTCTGGTGAGGTTATACAGTGGCCTGGGGAGTTATTAGTGGGGTCAGGTTGAGGATATTAGGGCCTTGGGATGTTAGTTAGGGCCTGGGAGGTTATGCAGGACCGGGGAGTTTATAACCTGGGAATTGTTACTAGGGGCCCCTTAGGGATTTAATACAGGGCCCTGAGGGTTTATTAGGGCCGGGGAGAAATCAGGGGCCTGGGAGGCTATTACGCCTGGGAGGTTAATTAGGGGCCTGGGAGGTTCTATGGGGCATGGGGATATTTAAGGTCTTGGAGAGGGTATGAGGGGCCAGGGGATGTCACTGAGAGCCTGGGGAGGTTACTAGTGCCCTCTTGAGGTCATTAGGGGCCTGGGGAGGTTATTAGGGGCTTTGGGAGCTTATTAGGGGCCTGGGGAGGTTATACGAAGGCTGGGGAGGTTAATAAGGGCCTCGGAATGTTACACAGGGCCAGGGGAGGTTATAGAGGGCCTTACTAGGTTAAACAGGGCCTGGGTAGGTTATTAGGAGCATTGGGAGGTTATAAAGGGCCTATGGATTTTATACGGGGTTTGGGGATTTTTTAGGGGCTTGGGGAGGTTATTGAGGACTGAGGAGGTTACTAGGGGCCTGGGGAGGTTACTAGGGTCCTGGGAGGTTATAAGGGGCCTGGGGAGGTTATATGGGGCCTGTGGAGGTTGTACAGGGCCTGGTGAGGTTATATGGGGCCTGGGGAGGTTATTAGGGGTCAGGTGAGGTTATTAGGGGCCTTGGGAGGTTATTAGGGGCCTGGGGAGGTTATGCAGGGCCTGAGGAGGTTAATAGGGACCTGGGAATGTTACTAGGGGCCTAGGGATTTTATACAGGGCCTGGGGGTTATTAGGGGCCTGGGGAGGTTATCAGGGGCCTGGGGAGGCTATTAGGGGCCTGGGAGGTTATTAGGGGCCTGGGGAGGTTATATGAAGCCTGGGGGGTTATTAAGGTCTTGGAGAGGGTATGAGGGGCCTGGGGATGTCACTGAGAGCCTGGGGAGGTTACTAGTGCCCTCTTGAGGTTATTAGGGGCCTGGGGAGGTTATTAGGGGCTTTGGGAGCTTACTAGGGGCCTGGGTAGGTTATACGAAGACTGGGGAGGTTAATAAGGGCCTGGGAATGTTACACAGGGCCAGGGGAGGTTATAGAGGGCCTTTCTAGGTTAAACAGGGCCTGGGTAGGTTATTAGGGGCATTGGGAGGTTATACAGGACCTATGGATTTTATACGGAGCTTGGGGAGTTTTTAGGGGCTTGGGGACGTTATTGGAAAACTGCTGACGTTACTAAGGGCCTGTGGAGGTTATTAGGGGCCCGGGGAGGTTATTAGGGGCCTGAGTAGGTTATTATGGGCTTGGGGAGGTTTTACCGTGATTGGGGAGGTTATTAGGTGCCTGGAGAGGATATACGGGGCCAGGGAGGTTATATGGGGCCTGCAGAGGTTATTAGGTGCCTGGGGAGGTTATTAGGGGCCTGGGTAGGTTATAGGGGCCAGGGGAGGTTAGGTTAGGTAAGGTCAGGTTAGACTTCAGTTAGGTTAGGTAAGGTTAAAAAAGGCTAGGTTTAGGGGTTAGGTTAGGTGAGGTTAGCTTGTGGGTTATGTATTTTAAGTTAGATTAGGTTTGTTTTTGTTAGTTTTTAGGTTAGTTAGGTTACCTTTAGGTTAGGTAGGTTAACTTTGTTAGGCTAGGTTTAGGATAGTTTGCTTAGGTTTAGGTTAGTTTTGTTAGGTTAGGTTAGGTTAAGTTACGTAGTAGGTTTTGGTGTAGAAGGTTAGGTAGGTTTTGGTTATTTTAGGTTTGTAGATAGGTTTGATTAGGTTACAGTAGGCTAGGTTAAGGTTAGGTGAGGTTGAGTGAGTAGGTGAGAGTTGCGGTTAGAGTTAGGTTTAGGTTAGGTTTAAGGTTAGGTTAGGTATAGTTTTAGGTTAGGTTGGTTGGTTATGTTATGTAGTTTTGTTAGGCTAGTATTTGTTTAGGTTAGGTTAGGTTAATAGGTTAGTTTAGGGTTGGTTTAAGTTAGGTTAGGTTAGTTTTGATACTTAGGTTAGTTATGTTAGGTTAGGTAGGTTAGATTAGGTTAGGTTATGTTTAAGGTTGGTTTAGATTTCGGTTAGGTTCTGTTAGGTTAGGTTACATTAGGTTTGGTTAATTAAGGTTAGGTTAGGTTAGGTTAGTAGGTTAGTTTTAGTTTTAGGTTATGTTAGGTTATTAGGTTAGGTTTTTAGGTTTTAGGTAAGGTTAGATTAGTAAGCTTAGGTTATGTTGGGTTTGTTAGGTATACATTTGGGTTATTAGGGGCCTTGGGAGGTTATTTAGGGGCTGAGAGGTTATAGGGGCCTGAATAGAATAAATGGGGCCTGGGAGGTTAACAGGACCTTGAAGTCAATTTTCCTTTTTTTCCAGATTCATTGCTTGTGATTTATTATATCACAGGGAAGCACTAAACCCTAGGAGATTTTACAGCGCATGTGGGGGGATGGAAGGTATTCAGCTCAAAATCGGAACTACAGCACAAGATCCAATTCCCTCGATCAAGAGCCCTCACCAGCACAAGGAACCTCCCTTAGGTGATTTAAACTAATTATTTCATAGCCTTTTTTTCGAGGATTATCCACAATGTGACCTTGTTTTGATAAACCACTATGGTACATTAATAATTAACTTAATCATGATTAACAATCCACTTTCATGTTAATAAATACCTAGACCATCATGTCCTCATGTTGTGCTAAAGCTCTACATAAGAACTTGATATCAAGAGCACCTTATATCTTGAAACTTCAACATAGAACCTTGTCTCAGAGCCTTACAAACAACCAAACTTTGAGGACCATTATTTAGAGAAAAAATACCTTGTACTATTTATTCTTTATTTTCGAAAAAAAATTATTATTATACTAAGTATTCAAAAAAATTGCCAAAATTAAGTGGTGTTGAAAAGATAGTTTTTATTGGCGGTGATAGTAATGGTTGTGGTGGCAGAGACAGTTTTACTGTCCACTAGCAGCTCTCCAACACCCCACCAGCTTACCAGCTACCTGACCCATGCAGAGGGGTGGCTTCGTATACACACATATAAATGTCTGCCTCCCTGATACATTTTTTCAATCAAGACAATTCGAAAATTTTCTCTTCTTTATTGGTAAAAAACTGTATTTCCCATAACAAATAGTTATTTGTGTGGCCTCCAACCTTATTTTTTACAATTTAACAAGTTTATAAAATTAATTAATGGTGAATTAAAGCAAATATAAGCCACAGAACACTAAAAATTGACAGAAAACTACTTTTCTTCTTTCTTATCCAGAGAGAGAGAGGAAGGTAGCCTCTATAATGGTGTTAACCACTTAGTTTTATTCTTCAAACACAAATTTATCGTTTTATCTTAATAATTTTAATAATGAATAGCTGCTATCATCGAGAATAACATAAGTGCACACTCTATTACATCTGTCCTCTCTATTGTTCTACAAAAATTAACGAGTTTCAATATGATTTTCTTAAATTAACATGACTGGCACCTTGGTCCTCTCTCACCAAGTGACGCCGCTACAGGCTTGCGTCCATTGTCTTACTGTTGATAACTATGGGTTTCAAAAACAACTCTTGTCAATTTAGTGAATCTTTCATTCCTATAATCAACGTTAATATTCCTTCTCCTAAATTAATATACTCTTTCCTCAAACAAAAGTATTTATTTGTGTACGACAAATATATTACGACATGTATATTACTATTGCTAGTGTATATGCACTGTTCTCATCGGTTTTTTTCCATGGGTGTCCGGCTGTGAGTACTTTTTTGAATCAAGAACATTATTTATCTTCGTCTTTTTAAAAAGATTGATTTCTTGTTCCTTCACCAACCATGATCTGGGATGAAATGTACCTTGATGTCAGCAGTACCTTCATTAAGTAAGTAAGTAAATTTATTCAGGTATACACAATACAGTTACATTATCAGGATCTTCTTCGTGTACCTTGTTGTCAGGATATCCTTGATCCTGAGGATCCTCTACATGTACCTTTAATTTACTCCAAAACCCTCTACATGAACCTTGATCCTCAGGATGTCAGGAGTACTGTGATCCTGACACCTTAATATGACCTTGATGTAATTAGGACCTTGATTCTGATAATCAACTATGTGTACCTTGATATTGAAATACATTGACATGCACCAGAGGATCCTCTACAAGTACCTTGATGTAGTAATATGTCATTGATATTATCTATGGCCCGTAATACCTTGTGCATGTACTTATACTAAATGAAGATATATTTATTATATTTATATTATTATTTATTATTCATATCATTATTATTATTATGATTAGCCAGTTCTCGGTCCTTTAAATCTTTAACGGTTTTGGTGGCAGCCGTTATTGAACTTAGTGTGTATGTGTCTGGCAATGCTGGGGGTTAGTAAGGTGCTCCAACATCTACATTAGAACCTTTTAGTCCTGTTTCTATTAACTTAGGAACTTTTGTTTCTTTTTCTTTCCTGTTTCAGCTTGGTGCAACAATCTTGCTGGTGGATCGACCAAGTTTGGCTGATGATACAGCTTCACCTCTACTCACCCTTATAAACCCAACAAGACAAACATATTTCTCTCCGTCGACAAACAAACATTTTTCTGCCAAAAACACAATCACGGCGAGTTTTTCCTACAATACCGCAAGTTTGCTGCAAATCGAGTCTGGCACCACATAATGTTCTTGATGAAATTAAGTGTCTGAAAGCAAGTTTAAGGCCATTTCAAGTAGTGGCCAGTAACTATTTCCTAATATGTCATAATATTTTTCATTTCTATAAGAACATGACACAGGACCCCACAGCTGACATCAGTGACATGACACAGACCACAGCTGACATCAGTGACATGATACAGACCACGCTGACATCAGTGACATGATACAGACAACAGGGACATGATACAAGACCACACACAGCTGACATCAGTGACATTTTCAGACCCACAGCTGACACATATGCATATACAACCACAGCTGACATCATGACATGATTCAGACCACAGCTGACAACATCAGTAACATGAATACAGACCACAGCTAATCCCAGTAACATTATACAGACCACAGCTGACATCAGTGACAGGATACAGAACAACAGTGACATGATTACAGACACAGCTGACACAGTGACAGATACAGACCACAGCTGAGAACATCAGTGACATGACACAGACCACAGCTGACATCAGTGACATGATACAGACCACAGCTGACATCAGTAACATGATACAGACCACAGCTGACATCAGTAAACATGATAACAGACCACAGCCTGACGGATCAGTGACATGATCAAGACACAGTGACATGAACAGACCACAGCTGACATCTGTGAAATGAACACAGAACCACAGCGACAACAGTGACCTGAATACAGACCACAGCTGACATCATAACAGGATACAGACCACAGCTGACATTCATAACATGATACAGACCACAGCTGACATCAGTGACATGATACAGACATCAGTGACATGATACAGACCACAGCTGACATCAGTGACATGATACAGACCATAGCTGACATCAGTAACATGATACAGACCACAGCTGACATCAGTAACATGATACAGACCACAGCTGACATCAGTGACATGATACAGACCACAGCTGACATCAGTGACATGATACAGACCACTGCTGACATCAGACATGATCAACCACAGCAGCTGACATCAGTGACATGATACAGACCACAGCTGACATCAGTGACATGATACAGACCACAGCTGACATCAGTGACATGATACAGACCACAGCTGACATCAGTGACATGATACAGACCACAGCTGACATCAGTGACATGCTGCTATATAGAAAGTCCCTTCTTAACACAAAGCATTTCCCGCAAATTACACGTGCCCACACCCATCCCTAACACCCACAGTTGTGCCCACACCAGTCACCTAACACCCACAGTGTGCCCACACCAGCACATAACACCCAGGATGTGGACCCACACCAATCACCTAACACTCAGGGTGTGTACCACACCAATCACTCACCTAACACCCCCAGGGTGTGACCCACACCAATCACCTAACAACACTCCAGGGTGTGACCCACACCAAATCACAACACCCAGGGTGTACCCACACCAATCACCTAACACCCAGTGTGACCCACACCAATCAACCTAACACCAGGGTGTAACCCACACCCAATCACTTAACCACGCAGGTGTGACCCACACCAATCAGCTAGCACCAGGGGGTGACCCACACCAGTCACCTAATACCCCAAGTGTGGCCCTCACTGGTGGGGGGGGGGAGACAGTCACCTAACACTCATAGTGTGACCCACACCAATCAGCTAACACCCAGGGTGTGACCCATACCAATCACCTAACACCTAGGGTGTGACCCACACCAATCCACTAATAACCAGAATGCAACCCACACCAGTCCATTAATAACCAGGATGTAACCAACGTCACTCCACTAACACCCAGCATGCGACCAACAACATTCACCTAACACCCAGGGTGCAACCCACACTAGTCCACTAATACCCAGGATCAAACCAAAATCAGCTCACTAATACCCAGGATGCGACCCACAATAGTCCACTAACACCCAGGTACCTATTTTACTGCTAGTCAAACTGGAACAGCAGTGTCTTATTAAACGACTCCTAATGTTATCCAGCTGTAACCAGGATCTACACCAACCCCCCAGCCTTCAGTGTGTGAGGTCAATCTGCTACCAACCCACCACAGGGTGTGAAGAATGTTAATTATTTAATCGTATTGTCTATTTTCCACTCACATAAACATGTAGCATTAAAATAACAATTTAAAACCAAATCAGCAAATGATGACCACACTAGCAAAGGACCACCACTACCAATAGACAAACCTGTACATTGGTTCTCTCCTGTGAGATCTGTGGCCTATTGCAGTTTTACCTTATCTTCTATTTAAACAACCCTTGACCTTGCAGTCTAATGCCAAAAATAAATAGGGCCTTGATGCTCCTTCATTGTTACACATAGCCTAAGAAGACGCACCTGTAATATATTTTTTTGATGTACTGGTACATACATGTTCAGTTATACAAAGTATTTGCACTCCGTATGGTGTGAACCTCCATACTCGAACACCTCCCTACGTGAACAATTCGTATTCGATTGCTTACTTTGGTAAAAACATTGCTCAGTGGTTACAATTTGCTCCAACTCTACCAAACAAACACTATTGCCAGAACTTCCCTGTGAAATATTTTGTGTTTCTTCACATTTTTTGTTGACCTTTTTAATTTTTTTATTATTTGTATAAATAAAATCATCTGTGGGCCTAAGATGAAGATAACAGCCAACAAAAAAACAGTATGTGGGAAAAATTCATTTATATTCGGAACTATTGGCATTCGAACAGCCTTCTGTATGAAGAGTAAGTCGAGTACTGAGACCTCTGTATTAATGTATGTCCTGCGGTAGTAGGTTGTAGAAGGCTAACCGCCCAGGATTGCTGTGTATTTTTCGTCTCATAAACAGACAACATTCATGTACATCTTCCTAGCTTCTACTACACTTAGATCACACTACACATGCATGTACACACCTCTCTGGGTTTTTTTGTTCTATTTTATTACTAGTTTCTTGTTTATTCCTCTTATCCTCCATGGAATCACAATTTTTCCCTGCGCAAGTCATGCATGTCTAACTGGGGAACTAAACATTAACTAAATTTTCAACCGAGAGATAAACTCTCTTTTTGTTATGAGATCACCCCACTGGGTGTGATACAGCCAGTTTGTTGAAGAAAAATATTAACAGTGTTACATTACCTAGGATAACACAAAAAAGTCACCGCCCATTGATTCATTATGAACTTAACTAATCAGCCCCCTACTTGCTGCCTATATTGGCAGTAATAATGGTGCACACACATGGTGTCTATTATTTGTAAAAAAATACATATTCAAATGTATAGATACATTCCCTAAATATAATAATAATGTCCGAGTGTGTTCTGAGTAATTATAGAAAATGATTTTACAAAATAATAAGAACAAATTTGCAGTGCACTCTTACTTTCTTTAAAATATTAATGTCAAACCATTCGGGGTTGATAGCAGTTCACCTGCTTCATTTCTTATAAGTTTGGTGCTTAACTACAAACTACTGTTCACACCAACCAACTGCCAATTTTCACAGTAAATCAACAAAAAGAATTAGACATTCCCTGAATGATATACATTTCACAATACATACACCTTGTTGGGTATTTGCATTGTTATTCTGTAAAGCTTTTCTAATGATAATGTAATAACTGTTATTCTAAAACATACAGTAAATAATGAAAACAACCCAGTTTCCATATAATGGCGGCCCAGCTTAAACAGCAGGTTAGGTTCCAGGGTACAGATATAAAAAAAAAATTGCTGAAAAGTGAACATGCCATTTTCCACTTTCCCCGCCATGTAAAAAGCCTGATAAACAATTTACTATATCAATAGAACTAAGTGTAAAAAAATGCATATACACCCCGTCTAACACATTTTGTGACATACTTGTTTACCGATGCCTCAAACTTACGACGGGCTCTCTGACCAGTAGTTGTACCTAAATAATGTACGGTGCACCCTCGGTTATCGGCCAGTTTTTCGGCTCCCTGTGATTGCCCATTACTTCGGTGATTGGCCCTTTCGGACGCGTCCGTCACCGGCAGGGGCCGCTTGCATGTCAGTTTCCCTGTGTCTCTCGGTGCATGAGGAAGCTTCTGCTCATACATCCAAACATTTTGCTTTCTTTCCATTGTGTTTTTAGTGTTTTTTTTTTTTTTTTTTGCAGTGCAACTGCAAAATAAATAACCATGGCTCCAAAGAAAGTTCCTAGTATATTACTGTATATTACAGCTAATTTCCTCTATTCTTTTTATTTCAATATACAGTACACTATTGTATAAGCATTTACGAATATACTCAAAAGGTTATAAATGGTGCAAAGGTAACATTCAAACAATATCAAAGATGAGACACACAAACTCACTACTATTATAGTATGCTCCTCACTTAGTGATGACATTCCTTTAACGATGTTGCATTAGAACAGAACTCCATTATTAAGTGAGGAGAGGTTGTACAGTACACACAATACTTACCCTTAAAAATAGTTAATTGTAAGAAGTCGAATAAAGAAGAATTAGTATACTGTGACCCTCGTTTTAAACGAACGCCCCACCCTGTAACTTTTCAGATACAACCATCCGTTTCGGTCCGATTTTTTATCCTCTGGATACGAACAAATTTCAGAATGTGTCCTTCCCCTTCAAGGGAAGTCCGTAAATAAAAATAGGATAAATAAATAAAATATTCTTTGCAAGGGGTACAAGGTGTGTTTAACGTATCATACAGAAGCATACCGAGACTTTTCGCACACACTTAACCTAAACTTTTAGACTACTTAAGTCTCAAAACAGGTGAAAATAGTGTACTACCACTGTTTTGTTTGGATGGGGCTCCAACTACTGCCAGCCTTTGAAACTTCTCTTTGCGTGTTATTATTATTATTAATAGTATAACAAAAAGATTAGGTTGATGAAAGATTGAATATATATTTGGAGGGAGAGAGTATTGAGGAGGTGAATGTATCAGATATTTGGGAGTGGACGTGTCCGCGATGGTCCATGAAAATGAGGTGAATCATAGAATTGATGAGGGGAAAAAGAGTGAGTGGTTGCACTTAGGAGTCTGTGGAGACAAAGAACTTTTGCCTTGGAGACAAAGAGGGAATGTATGAAGTATTAGTTTAAAACCAACGCTCTTATATGGTGTGAAGCATGGGTGATGAATGGTTTGCACAGCAAGGAGAAGCTGGAGCAGTGGAGAATGTCATGTCTGAAGCAAGTGTTGGTGTGACTATAATGCAGAAATTTGTAGTTGGAAGTAGGAGGAGGTGGGACTTCCAGCAGGCAGGCGTGAGCTGTTTGATAGGATGAATGGAGACAAATTGTTTTATAGGTACTTTTTTTTTGGGGCCGTGCAGTTGGGTGTGAGCAAAGTAACATTTATGAAGGGGTTCAGGGAAACCGGCAGGCCGGACTTGAGTCCTGGAGATGGGAAGTACAGTGTCTGCACTCTGAAGGAGGGGTGTTAATGTTGCAGTTTAAAAACTGTAGTGTAAAGCACCCTTCTGGCAAGACAGTGATGGAGTGAGTGATGGTGAAAGTTTTTCTTTTTCGGGCCACCCTGCCTTGGTGGGAATCGGCCAGTGTGATAATAAAATAAAAAAAATTTTGAAATGCATTTGTTTCTGTCTTACAGGTTGATGAATGTGATTTTGGAGTCTGAGGAGCCTTAGCCAAGAAGACGTAGCCAGAAGCAGCGAGTGGAAACTAGAGGCAGTGAGTGCAAACCTGAGGCAGCAAGTGGAAACCTGAGGCAGCAAGTGCAAACCTGAGGCAGCAAGTGCAAACCTGAGGCAGCAAGTGGAAACCTGAGGCAGCAAGTGGAAACTATAATAGGAAACCTGAGGAAAGCTACCTGGTATATATTATTGTTTAATTGTTAAAGCGAAGCAGATTGATGTCTTAAAAATATTTATGAAAGGTTACCTGGCTGTTATAATTGTAGTTGTTCATACGTGGGATGACCACGTGTCCTTTGTTGAATATCTGTTGGATAGGTTTAGGACATTTAAAGTAAATGTGAATGACTTCAAGTCATGTGCTGGCCATTTGAGTACCAGTTTATTGGGTCTTGAAGATAATAATAATAATAATAATCTTTATTTACTACAAGTACATGTACATGGTATACAATCCTAGCTGACAACAATGACATACTACTACATAGAAAGCCACTTGTTATGCTGAGCATCTCGGGCAAATTAGGTCAGTGTCCCAGGATGCGACCCACACCAGTCGACTAACACCCAGGTACCCATTTTACTGATGGGGAACATAGACAACAGGTGGAAAGAAACATGCCCAATGTTTCTACTCTGGCTGGGAATCGAACCCAGGCCCTCGCCGTGTGAAGCGAGAGCGTTAACCACCAGGCCACCAGAGCCATGTAAATTTGCCAAAGTGTGTGAAATTAAAAAATAACATACGCTCTGCCTGTGTGTGTCCCTCCTGCCCTCCCCTTCTCTGTCTGTGTGTGTGTGTTCCTCCCTCCCTTCCCTCTTTGCCTGTGGGTGTCCCACCCCCCTCTCTGCTTGTGTATGTCCCTCCCCTCTTGCTGAGCTTGCCAGGCTCTAAGGGAAAAACAAGTCACCCATCGGTTCTGTCCTGTCAAAGAAAGAACAAATCAAGGAAGCTGATGTTGCAAAAGGTGTTAATATGCTAACCAAAAAAAGGCCATAAATAGTTGAAGAGGTTGAGAAGTTGTTGCTGGTGTGGATCAAGGATAAAGAGATGGCGGGTGATAGTGTTTCAGAGACGATTGTTTGCGAAAAGGCAAATAAGTTGCATGCCGATCTGGTACAGAAAACTTTCTGGAACCAGTGCTGATAGTAAATTTAAGGTCAGCAGAGGCTGGTTTGACAGATTTAAGAAGAGTAGTGGCATACACAATGTTGTAAGACATGGTGAGGCAGCCATTTCAGACAAACGGGCAGCTGAGAAGTTTCTACAGGAGTTTAAGGGGTACATAGACACTGAAAAATTCAAACCCCAACAAGTGTTCACTTGTGAGAAAACAGGCCTGTTTTGGAAGAAAATGCCAAAGAGGACCTACATTACCCAGGAGGAAAAGGCACTGCCAGGACACAAGCCTATGAAAGACAGGCTTACTCTTTTGTTCTGTGCTAATGCTAGTGGTGATTTTAAAGTGGAGCCTTTACTTATGTATCATTCAGAAAATCCCAGAGTGCTTAAGAAAAACAATGTTTTTAAGAACAAGTTATGTGTCTTGTGGAAAGCTAATCTTAAGGCATGGGTCACAAGACAAATTTTCAAAGAATGGGTCCATGAAGTGTTTGGCCCCAGTGTGAAAATACCTCATGGAAAAGAAATTGCCACTCAAGTGCCTCCTGTTAATGGACAATGCTCCTGCTCATCCTCCAAACTTATTAGACCTCTTGTCTAGGGGACTTCAGTTTTATATAAGTGAAGTTCTTGCCTCCTAACACCACTCCTCTCCTCCAGCCCATGGACCAGCAGGTCATTTCTAACTTCAAAAAACTCTACACAAAAGCAGTGTTTGAAAAGTGCTTTGAAGTGACCTCAGACACTCAGTTGACGCTAAGAGAGTTCTGGAGGAATCACTTCAACATCTACAGCTCCATAAGCCTTATAGGTAAGGCTTGGGAGGGAGTGACTTCCAGGACTTTGAACTCTGCTTGGAGACAGTTGTGGCCAGATTGTGTCCAAAAGAGGGATTTTGAATGGTTTGAGACTGACCCTGACCCTGACCCAGCTGACCCTCTGCCTGCTGTGGACTCTATTGTGGCATTGGGGAAGTCCCTGAGGCTGGAGGTGAGTGGTGAGGATGTAGAAGAGTTGGTGGAGAACCACAGGGAAGAGCTAACCACTGAAGAGCTGCAAGAGCTTCATCTGGAGCAGTATCAGACCACAGCTGAGAACCTGCTTCAGAGGAGAGGAGAGGGAGTGGATGAGGTGCCTTCTTCAAAGAATAAGGAGATTTGCGCCAAGTGAATGATGTCCAAATGTTTGTGAGAAGTACCACCTGAGCAAGCTGAAACAAGCCATCTTTGCAACAAGTTCAGTGACAAAACCATGTCCCATTTTAGGGAAATGTTAAAGAGGCACCAGAAACAGAGGACTGTGGACAGTTATTTTGAGACAGATGGTCCAGTGACTCTCAAGCTGGTTCTAGTGGCATTAAAAACAGAGAAGGGAAGTAACCCCAGAGAGGACTTTACCAGAAGTCCTCATGGGGGGATTTCCTTCCAAACACTAACCCCAACTCCCTCTCTCCTCCTCCCTGTCTTCCAGATGCCATCACCAATCTTCAATAAAGGTAAGTAAATATGTTATTTTATATTTATATACATAATTGAAGACTATAGTATTTGTTGTGTGTATGTAAAACTGTAATTAATCTCAATAAAATGTATTTTTTTGTGAATATTTTTGGGTTTTTGGAACAGATTAATTGTATTTACCATTATTTCTTGTGGGAAATATTGCTTCGATTTTCAGACTTTTCAAATGTAGAACTAGCTCCTGGAACAGATTAAGTTCGATATTTGAGGTTCCACTGTAGAATGAATTGGAGAGTGTATAAATCTGCAATGGAGGGAAGGCGGGGTAGGGGTCGGCCTAGGAAAGGCTGGAGGGATGGGGTAAAGGAGGTTTTGCGTACGAGGGACTTGAACTTCCAGCAAGCATGAGTGAGCATGTTATATAGGAGCGAATGGTTTTTAGGACTTGATGTGCAGGGGAGTGTGAACAAGGAAATTTTTATGAAGGGATTCAGGGAAACTGGTGGGCCATATTTGAGTCCTGGAGATGGGAAGTACAGTGCCTGCACTCTGAAGGATGGGTGTTAATGTTGCAGGTTTATAACTGTAGTGTAAGCATGCCTCTGGAAAGACAGTGATTGAGTGAATGATGATAAAAGTTTTTTTTTTGTGGGGGGCACCCTGCCTTGGTGGGAAATGGCTGATATGTTAAGAATAATAATAATTTGGTTTACTTGTCTGGTAACATTGAGGTTGTGCCAAAGTAGTGGTATTGGCTAATGTTATTGCTGTTATTATCAGCTAATTTTGATGGCATGGGTATCAGTCTAAACTTTAATATTGATATGTGTAGGTAGTGGGTTGGTAGACAGCAACCAACCAGGGAAGTATGTATAAATAAGTTTCTAAAAAAAAATCCCAATGCCTCTATAACAGACATTGCTCCAAAAAAATTAAACAGATCACAGCAAAGAGACTGAATAATCCCTGGCTAACACCAAGCATCCTCAAATCCATTAACACAAAGCATAAATATGAAAAACAGTATAGAATGGGTCAAATAACTAGAGAACAGTCAAAAAGTTACTCATCAGCACTTACCAGCCTGATAAGAAGGTTAAAAAAAATTGTATTATGAAAATAGCTTACATAACATCAAAGGTGATTGATAAATTAGACACATGTGCAACTCTTGGGTATCTTTATTGAGGAAACGTTTCGCCACACAGTGGCTTCATCAGTCCATACGTAGGAGAAACTTGAAGAACAGGAGGAGAATGAGGTAATCAGTCCCTCAACCTTGAGTCGATGTGTTCAGTCCATCAATCTTGAATAGAATACGGCATATGAGCAGAGAAGCAGCTTATAAACCGTATGGCAGGAGAGGTGCAGCAGTCATAGGTGGTGTCACATTTGTTCAATGTGGAAGTAGGTCGTGCCCAAGAATTAGGCAAGCGAAGAATTCCTAAGTACTAAGATCCCAAGAAGTTGCAGTGTCTGACAGGTTTGTAGATGAATGGTTCAGAGAACCGACATTCATCTACAAACCATTCATCTACAAACCTGTCAGACACTGCAACTTCTTGGGATCTTAGTACTTAGGAATTCTTCGCTTGCCTACTTCTTGGGCACGACCTACTTCCACATTGAACAAATGTGACACCACCTATGACTGCTGCACCTCTCCTGCCATATGGTTTATAAGCTGCTTCTCTGCTCATATGCCGTATTCTATTCAAGATTGATGGACTGAACACATCGACTCAAGGTTGAGGGACTGATTACCTCATTCTCCTCCTGTTCTTCAAGTTTCTCCTACGTATGGACTGATGAAGCCACTGTGTGGCGAAACGTTTCCTCAATAAAGATACCCAAGAGTTGCACATGTGTCTAATTTATCAACATGTCGGTTCTCTGAACCATTCATCTACAACATCAAAGGTGATATGAAAAAACCCTGGAAAACTCTATCTGAAATTCTTGGAACTAAAAAGTTATCCAAAAATAAAGCAATCAAACTAACAAAATCAGATTAACCCCTACTCACTCCAACCGAAACAGCAAACAGACTTAATGTTTTCTTCTCCACTGTAGGAAAAAATCTAGCAAACAAAATACCAAGCACAAACACCCATCCATCAGACTACCTCATAGGTACCTACCCAAATACGCTATTCCTAGCTCCAACCAACCCCATTGAAGTTATGCTCATCATAAACATCCTTAAAAACAAGGCAGGAGACATAAACAACTTGCCTGCTTTTATGTACAAAAAAGCTTCTCAAGTATTGTCACCAATTATTGCAACACACTTTAACAAATCCACTGAATCATCTACCTTCCCAACAATCCTCAAAATAGCGAGGGTCACTCCGATCCATAAAGGAGGTGACCAAGCTGACTTGAATAACTATAGACCAATATCTAACTTACCACTGCTCTCTAAAATCTTTGAAAAATTAATTCATAGACGGATCTATTCCTACCTCGTTTCACACAACATATTAAACCCTTGTCAGTTTGGATTCAGGAATAATAAAAGCACAAATGATGCTATCATACACATGCTAGAACTAATATATATACCGCACTTGAAAAGAAAGAAGTCCCGCTGGGCATTTTCATTGATTTACGTTAAGCTTTCGATACAGTCGACCATGAACTGCTGTACTCCAAACTAATTGCACTATGGTATCAGAGCCACCCCTCAACTACCTAAAGTCATACCTTAGTAAAGAACTCAATATGTGTATGCAAATGATGCAAACTCTTCCACCCAACTAATCACAGTAAGTCCCACAGGAAGCGTCCTCGGACCACTCCTCTTTCTCATCTACATCAATGATCTACCGAATGCATCACAGCTACTCAAACCCATATTATTTGCAGATGACACTACATATGTCTTTTCCCACCCATACACAGTCATACTAGCAAACACAGTCAATGCTGAATTACAGAAAATATCTGCCTGGATGATGACTAACAAACTTACCCTGAACACTGATAAAACCTATTTCATTCAGTTTGGAAACAAAACTGCAAATGATCCAGTTAACATAACACTAAAAGGATCATCAGTCACAAGACTCACAGAGGGTAAATTCCTAGGTATCCACCTTGACAGTAGCCTTAAGTTCCAGACACACATACAACAAATCACCAAGAAAATCTCCAAGACTGTAGGCATACTATCAAAGATAAGGTACTATTTTCCACAATCAGCTCTCCTGGCACTGTACCATTCACTCATATACCCTTATCTTACATATGGAATTTGTGCATGGGGATCAACAACATCCAATCACCTAAAACCCCTCATAACCCAGCAAAAAGCAGCAGTAAGAATGATGATAAATTCCCACTCCCACCAGCATACTCCACCAATTTTCAAAAGTCTGAATCTGCTCACCATTAAGAACATCCATACTTATTCATGTGCCTACTACATACACAGAACAATACACGCAAATATGAACCCCCCACTCAAACTTCTCCTCACCAACCTAAACAGGACACATGACCACAACACAAGACACAAATCTCTTTTTGATATACCTCGTGTCCATATCATACTGTGTAAAAACTCTATGCACATAAAGGGCCCCAAAATATGGAATTCATTACCAGAAGATATTAAAGTAACTCAGTCTGAAAATCAATTTAAGACTCTTCTCAAAAGCCACTTAATCACCCTAGACTAAATGCTAAATACTCAATACACACTTCTCACCTATGTTCTCCCACATCATAACTGAAACAATCACATTGAACCTTTTATCCATTGTTGACAGGAATATAATTGAATCATTGTTTTCACAAAAAGCATTTTCGAATATAAATATATCTTTGTATTATTAAAATTTTGATTCATTTATAATTAATATTCTACTCTACACCTATGAAATAATTACTATCCGACTGTACAACTATGATACACTCCTTAGTATTAAGTAGAGTGTAAGCCAATAATGTTAAGTTGGCGGCCATAATGCCTAGGCATAATAGAGGCTGTCTTTGCATTGCAACTCACTATTGTAAATACAAAATCTCAATGTGCTGTTTGCAAAGACATAAAATAAATAAATAAAATAAATAACATGTATGTGTAGTGTGACCTAAGTGTAAGTAGAAGTAGCAAGACGTACCTGAAATCTTGCATGTTTATGAGGCAGAAAAAAGACACCAGCAATCCTACCATCATGTAAAACAATTACATGTTTCCGTTTTACATTCACTTGGCAGGACGGTAGTACCTCCCTGTAGTACCTCCCTGGGTGGTTGCTTTCTACCAACCTACTACCTAGGTAATAATTAAATATGTAGTCATAATTTCATTTTTTATATACTACAGTGGAACCTCTACTTGCGAGTTTAACCTTTGACTGTCGCAGCCCCTTTCTGAAACTGTCATTCTATGCCGCAAAATTTTTGAAAAAAAAAATTATTTTTACTTATGAAATGATAGAGAATCTTTTCCCGATGGTAATGAAACCAAAAGTTCGAAATTTGGTCGAAAACTCATGGAATTACGCTCCCGCGAAGTTAGCGGTCTCGGCGACATATACGTATCAGCGATTTTGCCGACATTAAGCCCTGTTTTTAGCCAATTCCGTTGTTCCAGTTGACCAAACTCATAGCTATTTCTTTAGAACTCCATTTTATCTATCAGTTGAGTACAAGAAACCATCTATTTACCGATTTGAACTACCCAATAAAGTGGTCAGAAATTGGCAATTTGGCCAATTTCACTCAAATCAAAAAAGATGCCAATTTCAAAATAGGGTCCAGAATAAGCAAGGTAGACATTCTTGGCACTAAAATAACATATCCTCTGTTCATTAGTCACATCTCTAGGCCCCTCTATTGCTTTCTATTTTGATTTTTTATTCACACAAAAAAAAATACAAAATTTACTGGTATGCAGACTACTACATTATTTTAAAAATGGTATAAATAATATCAGTGCACTAGTGAAAGAATATTAGACTCCCCAGTTGACGTGTATTGGACGTGTGGTGTGATGTGCTTACTCCTGAACATTGGTAAAAATTGAACATTTCCGCTGCTTTGAGCTCAGTTTCAAGGTCGTTTTCATCGTGAAAGTAATGAAAATCATCTCTATTTCTGTAACATGTTTTCCATTTTATCACCTAAGACCATGAAAACGAGAATACAACGATAAATACTATATGATAATGCACCTCAAAGTCGGTGTTTTAATCCAAAAAAATGGTCAGAGTTTTTTTTCTCATTATGCATTGTTTGCTGCAGGATTTTTTTTTTTGTGGGCACACTGAACCACACAGATCCATTCTCTCACATGTGGGCCTACCAGGTTTCTCCTGCTTGATTTGAAGCCTCTAGAATTTATGAGTATATATACGTCAGAAACAGTGGCGTGTAAGCAAAATTTATACGGCGTAAACAGTCAAAGGGGTTAATCCATTCCATGACCTTGCTCGCAACTGGATTTGCTCATTTGCAGTCAATTTTTCCTCATTTAAATTAATTGAAATGCAATAATCCGTTCCAGTGGAATTCTCTACTTCAATAATTTCACTAATTCAACTCTACGGCTTACTTATCTATCTCGCTTCATCTAATATGGCATAATAAACAATATAAATAACATAGAAACCTGATATATACTCTAAAATTAATAAAATGTGTCATTCATGTAGTGGTATGGGCGATGTCAGTGGTGGACGAGAGTTTGTCTGGACACCGGGCAAAATGCTTCATGAACAACTTCGCTAATATCATCTATACGGCTTATTTATCCATCACAGTTCATCTGATATGACATAACAAATAATATAACTAACAAAGAAACATGATATATACTCTAAAATGAATAAAAATATCATTATGTAACAGGTGGAGGCGGCCACAACCGCTCCCTCTTTGTTGTGGTAAACACTGCCATCTAGTGATGGCCTTTTGAAGCCGTCTATTATTATAATTATTATATGTAGTACATTATTATATATGTATTATTATTATACAGTGGAACCTCAAAAATCGAACGTATCACATATCGAACGTTTCGAAAATAAGACCATTTTTTCGGACAAACTGTGTCCCTATATATCAAATGTGCCCTTATTTTTGGACCGCCAGGTACAGGACCTGTCCACTGGCCCGCTCTGTCCGCGTCCCCATGCAGGCACCGTGAGCAGTCTAGCTTTGTTTATGCTTGAGTGAACACTAACCTGCGATCTCATTCACACATTTTATGATTATTTAATTGTGTTTAGTGCTTGTGGGGCTGTGAAATAAGCTGCCATGGGCCCAAAGAAACTTGCTAGTGGCACCCCTGTGGTAAAGAAAGTGAGAAACACCATAGATGTGAAGAAGGAAATAATACAGAAGTATGAGATTGGAGTGAGACTTGTTGAGCTTGCCAGGATGTACAGAGGACTGTGGTCAGTTATTTTGTGAGACAGAAATAGACGACTGTGGACAGTTATTTTGTGAGACAGAAACAGACGGCTGTGGATAGTTATTTTGTGAGACAGAAACAGAGGACTGTAGACCATTATTTTGTGAGACTGGGGTCCAGTGACTCAAGCTGGTCCTAATGGCATTAAAATACAGAGAAGGGAAGTAACCCCAGAGAGGGCTTTGATACCGGAAGTCCTCATGGAGGGGGATTCTCCTTCCAAACACTAACCCCAACTCCCTCTCTCCTCCTCCCTATCTTCCAGATGCCATCACCAGTCTTTAATAAAGGTAAGTAAATATGTTATTTTATATGTATTACTATACATAATTAAAAACTATAGTATTTATTGTGTGTAAAACTGTAATTAATCTCTATAAAATGTTTGTTTTTTTGTGAATATTTTGGGTTTCTGGAACGGATTAATTGTATTTCCATTTTTTCTTATGGAAAATATTGCTTCTAATTTCAGACTTTTCGAATTTAGAATTAGCTCCTGGAACGGATTAAGTTCAAAATTTGAGGTTCCACTGTACATTATATTATTATTATTATTTTATATTATACTATTATTATACATATTGTTATTATTCATATTATTATTATACATATTATTATTATTATTATTATTATTATTATTATTATTATTATATAAATTATTTGTAATTTTTATTCACACAAAAAATATAAGATTTACTGTTATTCCTTATTGCAATAATTGTATAAATATGTCAACCCATTCACGACTGCATATTGGAATGGACAGTGACGTCATTTGTTTACTCTGAAACAGCTAAGCAATGGACCATTTCTCCTAGGTTGAGCTCAATTTCAAGGCACTTTTCGTCATGAAAGCAATCAAAATCATATCTATTTCTGTAATATATCTTCCATTCTATCAAATGAGACCAAAAAAACGAGAATACAACCATAAAACCATTCAAAATTACCACTAAGGGGTGGCTAATTGCTGAGAATGAACTCTATTATTATGCTTAGATTTCTTCATTTTAGGTGTAGGTAAGAAGCATCTTTCCATCATACATTGCCCAAGTTTCAATAGATAGTCCAACAAACAAATGAGATACAATTCCCGAGATCAAGAGCAAGAACCCTCACCAGTGTCAAGGAACCTGCCTTGAGGTCTGCTCCTTGTGGAAATTTGCTCACGTATGGAAGCAAAAAATCGACCCATCGACTGCTCGTATTTGGAAAAAACTCGCACGTGGACACGCTCGCAAGTAGAGGTTCCACTGTATATACTATTGAAGGGACTGTTAAAATATGGTAAGGCATCATTGTTTACTCCAAAATCCTCTTCAGAACAATGCTTCCACACTTCTCAAGATCTTTTTTAAGTGACAATTCAAGCATTTTACCAATATCCAGGATTTCCTCAAGTAGCTCCTACAGTGTTAAGTAGTTTATCTTCAAGTTCTTCCTAATCATACTATTTTTTATTGGCTTCTTTCCTATGAATTTGGTTCCTCAGGCAGTTCCTTCTTTATCAACCTCTTGCAGCATTTCATTTGCATCTTCAAACTCCTCATAACTTGGTTCTTGCCAGATCCTCAATTTCCTCAACCTACCTCCATCCTTACTTAGGGGAAAATGAAATAAATTATTCACCACTGAAGGTCATAATTAACCCTACCCTTCATTTACACAAGAACATCTGCGATGTTAAATTTATGCCATTACTCTGGCGCAACAGTCTCGGAACCACCATCCATTACTCTGATGAGTTTTTACATAACGGGGCACATGTATTTGTGCTAAAATGTCTTTCTGACTTCTCCATTATCAAGAGTGAGTGAGGAGAACCTTGAATACAAGATTATCTTTCTGGCCAGGTATATCTTGACTGCAGGAATAAAATAATGCTTTATTAACAGACAGGGTTTGTCTTGATGTTTTACAGCACTGTAAATTACCATTGCCTTGCAATTGAACTGTTACATTTGTTCAGAGAAGCAAGGTAATGTTTACTTCCTTTGCAACAAGCTGCACTTTTTACTTGCTTGTTAATGTAGGTTCTTCATGGCATGCACCTTCAAGGTTGTCCTATCTTGTCACCATTAAACACTCAGTTTAGATTGGAACCATTCTCAGAAATAATTTGCTTAGAGTATGCAGGGAAATTTTGCATGGTAACATGATCAGCTGCTGTACTCTTGACTCCACACCTTGTATTATGAAGTTGATCGTCCTTTCCTAATGTTTTCAAGTAGTCACACAAACATACTGTTGTAAACACTCTACTTAAGCAATGTTTTGCAGTATTGTACATGAGGGTTTTGTGTCTTACTTTCTGAGCACTGAGTAGGGACACTTTCCTTGTTTTCTTCTTAGTCTTTACACTTGTTAACATTTCCTTGTTTTCTTCTTAGTCTTTACACTTGTTAACATTTCCTTGTGTTCTGTCTTATTGTATGTATGGTGAATTATTTTTATTTATTTTTATTACACATTGGCGATTCCCACCAAGGTGGGGCGACCCACCAAGGTGGGGTGACCCACCAAGGTGGGGCGACCCACCAAGGTGGGGTGGCTCCAAAAAAGAAAACCTTTCATCATTCACTCCATCACTGTCTTGCCAGAGGGGTGCTTTACACTACAGTTATAAAACTGGAACATTAACACCCCTCCTTCAGAGTGTAGACACTGTACTTACCATCTCCAGGACTCAAGTCCAGCCTGCCAGTTTCCCTGAATCCCTTCATAAATGTTACTTTGTTCACACTCCAACAGCACGTCAAGTATTAAAAACCATTTGTCTCCATTCACTCCTATCAAACACGCTCACGCATAAATATAAAATACATATACATGACACTGGTAACTCTTCCCTGACACAACTGTTGTGCAAAGAAGCAGAAAAAACACCAAACAATAACTAAATTGAAAACTACTGAAAAAGTGAGAACAGTAAAGAGGGAGCAGAAAACACAGGAATTTAAGAGAACAGAGAACATAAGAAAGGAGGAACACTGCAGGAGGCCTGTTGGCCCATACTAGGCAGGTCCTTTACAATTCATCCCACTAACAAAACATTTGCCTTTCTTATATTACTTTCCTTTGTGTTTTGTAATACATAGTTCTTAACCTGTAAACGGTCCAAGCAGATCTACGTTCACGTGTACGCTACAAAAGTAGATCTACGTTTTTTTTACATATTTTCAAATATAACAAAAAAAAAGTAGATCTACTTTTTTTACATACTTTCAAATGTTGAAAAAAGTATATATACGTTTGGACCGTTTACGAGTTAATTCTGTAATATTTCCTTTCCTACCTAGGAAGCCTGGTCTGTGACCGAGCCCAGGGGGAGCCTAGGAGGTCTGTGACCGAGCCCAGGGGGAGCTAATCCCCACAACCACCATATAATTTCCAACTTTTTTTATTCAGTTTTTGTGAATGATTAATGAGGCTTCCAGGCATTTTTGACATTGAAAGTCATCACAGGACACAACTTGAGATGTAATATTGACTGTAGAATTACTGACAGTATGTTAGATAAATGGACACAAGTGCAACTAATGTGACATTTTATTGAAGCAACATTTTGCTCTCCAGGAGCTTTGTCAAACCCATTACAGACAATACATGGACACAGAGAGTATATATAGGTAGTGTATAAGGTGCAAAGTATAATATAATCATTGTAGGCAGTGGTAGTAGTTGTTTACCTGGAGTTTACCTGGAGAGAGTTCCAGGGGTCAATGCCCCCGGGGCCCGGTCTGGGGACCAGGCCTCCTGGTGGATCAGAGCCTGATCAACCAGGCTGTTGCTGCTGGCTGCACGAAAACCCAAACGTACGAGCCACAGCCCGGCTGATCAGGAAACCGACTTTAGGTGCTTGTCCAGTGCCAGCTTGAAGACGCCAGGGTTCTGTTGGAAATCCCCCTTATGTATGCTGGGAGGCAGTTGAACAGTCTCGGACCCTGACACTTATTGTATGGGTCTCTTAACGTGCTAGTGACACCCCTGCCTTTTTTATTGGGGGGATGTTGCATCGTCTGCCAAGTCTTTTGCTTTCGTAGTGAGTGATTTTCGTGTGCAAGTTCGGTATAGTCCCTCTAGGATTTTCCAGGTGTATATAATCATGTATCCTCCCGCCTGCGTTCCAGGGAATACAGGTTCAGGAAACCCAAGTGCTCCCCGTAATTGAGGTGTTTTATCTCCGTTATGCGTGCCTGAAGGTTCTCTGTACATTTTCTAGGTCAGCAATTTCACCTGCCTTGAAAGGTGCTGTTAGTGTGCAGCAATATTCCAGCCTAGATAGAAAAAAGTGACCTGAAGAGTGTCATCATGGGCTGGCCTCCCCAGTTTTTGAAGGTTCTCATTATCCATCCTGTCTTTTTCTAGCAGATGCGATTGATACAATGTTATGGTCCTTGAAGGTGAGATCCTCCCCCATGATCACTCCCAGGTCCCTTTGACGTTGGGGTTTCGCTCTATTTTGTGGCCAGATTTGTTTTGTTTCTCTGATGAAGATTTAATTTTCCTGTGTTTACCTATTGAGTAATTTAAATTTCTCATCGTTGAACTTCATATTGTTTTCTGCAACCCACTGAAAGATTCGGTTTATGTCCGCCTGGAGCCTTGCAGTGTCTGCAATGGAAGACACTGTCATGCAGATTCGGGTGTCATCTGCAAAGGAAGACACGTGCTGTGGCTGACATCCTTGTCTATGTCGGATATGAGGATGAGGAACAAGATGGGAGCGAGTACTGTGCCTTGTGGAACAGAGCTTTTCACCGTAGCTGCCTCGGGCTTTACTCTGTTGACGACTGCTCTCTGTGTTCTGTTAGTGAGGAAATTATAGATCCATCGACCGACTTTTCCTGTTATCCCTTTAGCACGCATTTTGTGCGCTATTACGCCATGGTCACACTTGTCGAAGGCTTTTGCAAAGTCTGTATATATTACATCTGCATTCTTTTTATCTTCTAGTGCATTTAGGACCTTGTCGTAGTGATCCAATAGTTGAGACAGACAGGAGCGACCTGTTCTAAACCCTTTGTTGCCCTGGGTTGTGTAACTGATGGGTTTCTAGATGGGTGGTGATCTTGCTTCTTAGGACCCTTTCAAAGATTTTATGATGTGGGATGTTAGTGTTATCGGTCTGTAGTTCTTTGCTGTTGCTTTACTGCCCCCTTTGTGGAGTGGGCTATGTCTGTTTTTTTTAAAGTAACTGTGGGACGACCCCCGTGTCCATGCTCCCTCTCCATAGGATGGAAAAGGCTCGTGATAGGGGCTTCTTGCAGTTCTTGATGAACACACAGTTCCATGAGTCTGGCCCTGGGGCAGAGTGCATGGGCATGTCATTTATCGCCTGTTCGAAGTCATTTGGCGTCAGGATAACATGGGATAGGCTTGTGTTAATCAAATTTTGTGGCTCTCTCAAAAAAAATTAATTTTTGATTTTCGACTTCATCGGGTTTAGCGTTGCAAAAAAACTGATCATATTGGGACTTGAGTGCTCACTCATTTCCTTGCTGTCACTGTGTAGGCCCTCTTGTTTAAAGAGGGGCCCAATCGAAGTTGTTCTGACTTGTTTTGGGCATGGGGAGAAGAAATATTTTGGGGTTTCTTTCGATTTCATTTACCCCTTTGTTCTTCCCGCGTTTCCCGACCCTATAAGATTCCTTACTTGAGTTGTGCTTGCTATTTCTCTGCCCCAGGTCTCCCTACGCTTTTCAATATATTCCCTTTTTTAGCCGCTCTGTTATTTTTTTCCCGCGCCTGTAAAGGGAGCCCTTCTTTTTTATTTTAATCTACTCCTCCTTTTTTTTAAGGAATAACCTTTGGGCATACATGGGTTTCCACAAGTTAATCTGTTCGGGCTAGTTGGGGTCGTGTTGCTTAGTATATTTTCCCCAGTTTAAATCGGTTAGGACTTGGTTTTTTGGCCCCCACTTTATGTTTTATTTATTGAAGTTGAATTTGGTAAAGCTCCCTTTGACTAGTCCTTGTCGGTCTGGGGCTCCACCATACATGTCTAAACCCTAAATATGTTGTGATCTGAGATTTTTTTTGATAGGTGCATTTTTATAATCACTTTGTTAGTGAAGATAGGTCTAGTGTAATCTCCAGTTAGTAGGCTCTTTTTTTGCTGGTTTTAAATTAAATTTTGTGCAGAATTTAAAAGTTGTGTGAGGTGATTTTTTTCATCAGAGCTCCCCTCCTGGTTTATTACTGCAACAAATTATTTGCTAATTCCTCCATTTTAGGGGCCTTAAGTTTAAATCCCCAGGGCAAGGTTTTGGGGGCAGGACTGGGAAAATTTTCCGACAGGGGTCAATTTTTTCAGCTGTTCCTGGGTTGCGGGTGTTGCATCCGGAGGCTTTTTAGACTACCACAATACTAGGTTTTGTTCTCGACCTTTCTGCAAAATTCCCCTACATCATTTGAGGATTTTTGCAGTTCTGTGCAACATGACGCAATGTACAGGCCCAACCCCCCCCCCCCTTTTGCCTTTCACTCTGTCACATCTGTATAGGGGTAACCCGGGTCCATATTTCGTTGTCCAAGTGACCTTAGTGGGGCTCAGTGAAAGCCGCGAACATTGCCTTTGCCCCTGCAAACAGTCCACGGAAAGAAAGGGATTTTGTTGTTTTCGGCTTTAGCCCTTATATTTTCAAAGAAGAATGTATCGGACTGGTGGGATTTTTGGTATTGTTTGTAATTACTACCCAATCTACTGCTATTCCTACAGTGATTGTATTTTGCTTTGCACCTCACACATACCTTATTACTCTGTTCCTTGTTGTTATTTTGAAAAAATTATTTTTTTTCCCTAAATTCCCCCATTTGGGGGGGGTTTTGGGGTTTGGGGTTAAAAATTAGGAAAAGAGTTTGTAAGGAGGGGGGGGTTTTTTTAGGGGGAGGGGGGGTAAATTTTAAAGTTTTTTCCTGGTTTTTTGTGGGGGGGGGTTGATTTGGGGGGGGTTTTGGGGGGGTAGGGATTAAAAGGGGCTTTTTTGTTTTTGGGGGGGATTTTGTTTTATTTTTTGGGGGGGTTTTGGGGTTTGGGGGGGAAATGTTGAATTCGGGGTTTTTGTGTTTTTTGGGGGTAATTCTTATTAGGGGGGAACCCGGGGGAATTTTTCGGTTGCCCGGGGTGGTTTGTTTTTTCCCCGGGGTGGGGGGTTAGGGTTTGTTTGGGGTTTGGGGGGGTTCAGGATGAAAGGGTAGGGGTTGTTTTTGGGGGGTGGTTTAGAATTTTTGGGGGAAAAAGGGGGGGGTTTTGTTGGATGGGTTATTTTTGGGGGTATTGGGTGTAATTATTTTTTGTTTTAAAGGGTGATTGTTTATGTTTGGGGTAATTAATAATATCTTGGGGTTTTTTTTGGGGGGTAATGAAAAAAGGGTTTGCGAGTAAAGGGGGGGAAAAAAAGTTGCTTAGTTGATTGGGCCTTTGGCCCCAAAAATTAAAATTTTTGAAAAGGTAAAAAGATTAAATTGGTTGGGGATATGGGGGAAAAAGGGGGGATGGATGAGGTTTTAAAAACCCCCCCTTTAAAAAAAATTTGAAAATTAATTTAAAAAATTATTTATGATTTATTTTGGGTATATTTAAAGGTTTTGATGTTTTTTTAAAATTTTTGGGTATAAATTAATTTGTTTTTAATTTTTTTGAAAAATTGGGTTTTGTTACAAATTTTATACCCCAAGAAACAAAAAATTTTTTTTGTTAAAAATTTTGGTTTTAATAAAAAAATTTTTTTAAAAAAGGGGGTAAAAGGGGTTTTGTCGGGAAAAGGGGAAAATTTTAAATTGGAAAATTTAAACCTAAATTTAAACCCCCCAAGGACTTTTAATTTTAATTACGGGTTTTTGGTTTTATTGGAAAAAAAATAAAAAAATAAAAAAAAAGGGGTCCTTTTTAAAAAAGGGGGGTTAGAATTGATTAGTTTTTTAAAAAATTTTAATAAAAAAGGTTTTTGTTTTTTGGACCCCCCCAAAATTTTAAATAGGAAAAAAGGGTTTATTTGGGAAATTGGAATTTTGTTTAAAAATTGGGGAAAAAAAAATTAATTTTTTTAAAAATGTTAGAATTGTATTATTTTTTTTTAAAAAATTTCCTTTTGGGTTTTGGGAAATTTGGTTTTAATTATTGGGGGTTTGGTTTAAAGTTATAAAAATTATAATTGCCCCCCAATTAAGGAATATAATGTTAAGGAATTTTGATTTAAAAAAAAGGGAAATTTTTTTTAAAAAAGGGAAATTTAAAATTTTTGTTAGTTAAAAAATTTAAGAAAAATCCCTTACGGGGTTGTTTTAATTTTTTTAAAGAACTTTTTTTTTTTTTAAAAAATAATTATTTATTTTTGTTAATTTTAAACAAAAAATTAAATTTTTATTTTAAAAATATTTTTTTTTAAAATTTAAATGAAAAGGGAAGGGCTGATTTTTTTTGGGAAAAAATAAAAAATTTTTTTTAAAATAGTTTTTGGCAATTTAAAATTTTTAAAATACTTAAATATTTTGTTTAAAAAATTTAAAAATTTTTAAGTTTATTTTTTGAAATTTAAGATGGCCCAAAAATTAATGAAAATGGCACTTGGCTCCCATTTTATTTGTTATAATTATTTACTAAATCATTCCCATTTTTTGCATAAAAGGGGTTTGCTGTAAGTTAATAAAAAAGGGGAAAGAAAAAGGGCGGGGACTAAACAAAAATTTTTTTTTTAGTTCCTTTTTGCCAATAGAGGGCAAAAAAAAAAAATTAAAAAAAATGGGAGGATTGATTAGGGGGGGGACGAAAATAATTTTTTTTTCTTTAATTTCACCCCTAATGGGCCCAAAGGGTGCCATTTTCATTATTTAATTTTCAGCCCCATCAAATTGTGCAAAAAATGAACTAAAATTTTTAGTTCAAATTCTCCCCACTAGTTTGGTTCCAATTCCATTTCATTAGAAATTTTCAGGGGCCATCTATTGTGCAAAAAAGAAACTAAAAAAAATTTTGTTTAGTCCCCCTTTAGTTGTTTTTTCCCATTTTAAATTTTTTTTTTCGCCATCTTTTGACCCAAAAAGGGAACAAAAAAAAAAATTTAGTTTAGCCCTACCTTTTTTTTTCCCCCTTTTTCATTAACTGACGGGGCCCCAAATTTTTATGAAAAAAACTGAACTAAAATTTAGAAACTAATTAAAATAATAGATGGAAAGCCAAGTGCCTTTTTCCCATTAGAATATTTAGGGCCTTTCTTTTGTGCAAAAAATTAACAAATTTTAAATTTTTATTTTTCCTCCAATAGATGGAAACCCAGTGCTTTTTTTTCTTTTAATTCTTTTCCTTTAAATCAAAACTAAGCACAAACCCCCCCTTTTGGGGGCCATCCAGTGCTGCCCTCCCTGCACTGGTGGCCCCCCCCAAATGCAGTGTAGGACAACCCCAAGCACTAACATTTTCCTTAACAAATTGGCACCAAAGTAAAAAGGTTTTTGGGTTCCCAACTGTAGTTGTAGACACGAAAAAAAACCTTTTTTAAAAGCCCAATAATCTTTACAAAATTTAATTGGGATGATCAAAATCGGTATACCGGGATTTCCCGGGGGTCAAGGGCCCCCAAAACCCCGGTCTGTGCCCCGGCCTCATGGTGGATCAAGCCGATCAACCAGGCTGTTATGTTAGCCCCACAAAATAAAACCATACAAACCAACCCTGGTGGTCGGGGTACTGCTTTAGATCTTGTTTAGTACCGCTTGAAGCACCCAAGGTCTTTTGGAAATCCCCCTGAGTACATGGGAACGTTGGGAAGTTTTGGGGCCCCCAAACTTGTTGTAGGGTCTCTCATCATGCTAGTGACCCCCCTGCTTTTCATTGGGGGGATTTCCATAAATTCGCAAAAGTTTTTTGTTTTCACAGGGAGTAAATTTTCGTGTCCCCTTTTGGGAAAAATTTTGCCCCCTCAAAGGATTTTCCAGATGTTTTAATTTTCATGTTCTTCCCCCCTCTTTCTAGAGAGTACAGTTTTGGGAAACTTCAAGAATTCCCACAGTTTATGGGGCGGGGAAAAACCCATAAAAAAAATATTAGAGAAGTATGGGCAGTGGGCCTACGGGCCCCAGGGTTTGGATAGATCTTGGGGACATTAACATGTTAGGTAGAAAAGGGTGGGTAGTTAATGGTGATAATGGTAGTATTTTAAGGGGGTGAAAATGGTAGTTCCGGGAGTGTTTTCGACTTAAATTTTAGATTCCCTATTTGTATTTTTGCAGAAAAGGGTTTTAAAAACAGGAAGTGGGGCTCGGGTTTTGAGAATGTAGGAGGGGGACACAACAGTTGGGGGGGGTTTTAAAAGGGGGTTTTTGTGCGGGGGGGTTTGGAAACGTCCACAAGCATGCATGAGCATGTTAAGAGCAAATGGAGAAAAAATATTTTTTTAGGATTTAAAATGTGTTGGAGGAAAGCAAGGTAACATTTTAAAGGGGTTCAGGGAAACTGGCGGGCTGGACTTAAATTCCTGGAATGGGAAGAAAACAGGGGCCTCTTGAAGGGGGGTTTGTTATTTTTGGGCATTTTTAAACTGTAGTGTAAAGCCCGCCCCCGGGGCCAAGACAGTGATGGATAAAAATAGTGATAAAAGTTTTTCTTTTAGGGGCCCCCGCCCTGTCTTGGTGGGGGGGCCCAATGTTTTTAAAAAAAAAATTAGGGGGAGAGCACAAAAACCTGTGGGATTGTGAAACCCCCTAAAGGGGGGGCCCGGGGGGAAAGCACAGATCCACCCCCTAGATAAAGAGCCCTTTGTCCCATAAAGGGAAACCCTTCCTTGATGTTTTCAATATCTGAATCAAAGTTTTTTTTTCCAGTTGTTTTTGGTTTCCCTTTATGTTGTCTTATGCCCACATAATTTTTTCATATTATTTCGTATTTTTCAACCTTGGGTTAGCATTTTCTGTTATAAAAATTTTTTCCCATTTTTATTTCAATTTTTTTTTTATTTTATAAATAATTCACTACGGGGCCCCAGGGAGGATTAGTGTTTAACACCCTGCCCAAAACAGAAAATTATTTGGGAAAAGAAACTGTTCAATACCCCAGCAGTAGGCACTCTACAGCCTTTCAGAATGAATTGAGTTCAATTTACCAAGGTTCCCCTGTATCTTCCTTAACTATCCGGAGGCGGCTTGGGGGGTTTCAACATCCCAGGGACCCAGTCCGTGACCCATACAGTATATCCTCATTTTCCTTTCATCGACGGGTTTCCTGGGGGGACAAAGGGGGAAACCCTTATCACATGATTACCACATACTTTTCAAATTTTTTGGGTTTACAGTAATTTTTTAATTTATATTTTTTTCATTTTTTTATCACATCAACGTTATAAAAAAACAAGTTTATTCGAGAACCTTTGTATTCTTATCCGGGGGCCCCCTTAAATTTTCCCTTTATGACCCCATCATCTAAAAAAACCCCAATATTTTAAATCACAGAACTCAAAATCTGTAAGAGAGGGGAGCCAAGTTGGGGGATGATTACTTTACCAAAGTTGGGACCTGAAAGGTCACAATACCATGTTGTTTCCTGAATGGTAACAATACCATGGGTTTTACAGAATGGTAACCCCCACCTGTTTTTTACATGAATGGAAAACAAACCCCTGTTGTACAAGAAAATGGTTTTTACAATACCCCTTGTACTGAATGGTATACAATTCCAGGGTTTTACATGAATGGTTTTACAATACCAGTTGTACCCTGAATGGTATCAATACCATTTTGTTTCTTTTAATGGTATATAAAAACCATTTTTGTTTCAGAATGGTATATAATACCCTGTTGTACATGAAAGGGATACAATACCCTTTGTTTCAAAAGGGAAAGGGTTTCAATACCATGTTTTACATGAATGGTATATAAAACCAAGTTGTTTTCATGAAGGTATTAAAAATACCATGTTGTACAGGAAAAGGTATAAATTTCCTGTTGTACAAAGTTTGGAAAACAATACCAAGTTTTTCCCTGAAAAGGTTATTTAAAACCATGTTGTACATGAAAGGTATAAATACCATGTTGTCATGAAAGGTATACAATTTTTATGTTTTTCCCTGAATGGATTTCAATCCTGTTGTAAAATGAATGGATATAATACCATGTTGTAAAATGAATGGTAATAATCCAGGGGGGTACATGAATGGAAAATAAAACCATGTTTTACATGAAAAAGGTATATAATACCATGTTGTACATGAATGGGACACCCAAAACCCTTCAAATTAAAAAATTTAAATTCAAAGTTTTTCTTAAAATATTACAATGCGAGTTTACAGAATTTTGGGTTTTTGTGTGGTTTTTCATGTGTAAAAAAAATAATTACAGAGGTTTTCCACAGAAAAACCTGCATGGGTTTGGCATTTCAGGGAGACTTTTAAATTTAAAACTTAAGTTTAAAAAATTACAAAATTATTTAGGTAAGGGTTGGTTTTATGGGTAAATGACTAAAAACTAGTTTGTGAGTTTGGGAATGTGAATGCTTTTGTTTTTGGCACATCCTGTTTTCAGTAAAATTTGGGGTATCACAGGGGTAACTTTTGAAATAGTTTTGGGTTCATTTTTTTGAGATTGAGATTGATATTTTTTGTTTATGGTCAAATGGGTTTTAGGGGAAAGTGTTTTAAACCCCCAGGTGGTATTCATGAATTGTTGACAGGGTGTATCAGGGAGTAAGGGTGTTTTTCGATGGTAGTTTTGAAAGGGGGGATTTAAAGTTCTGCATTTTTTAAATTTTTGTAGGGTGGGTTTCCCGATTTTTGGGGCCCTTTGACATACATTTAAATTTTGTAAAGGTTTAGTCGGGCACGGGAAAAGTCGTAAGATGGTTTTTTGTCTGGGTTTTTTCCTTTGGGTTCTGTCACAACCCATCAAAAAAAGTGTTTTAAGAAAGGTATATAAAAAGCAAGTGAAATTTTTGAACCCTGTGCAACCCTGGGTATTTTATTTTAGGTTTCGCCCCTTTCCGTGGCCTTTTTTCAAACAAATTTTAAGGGCTTTAAATTAAGACAGAGAACAAAAAACCAAAAAATGAAAGGGAATCCTCCCCCCCAACCCAAGGGGTAGGGGCGAAAAAGCACCCCAAATCGTGGAGATTCTGAAACAGACGAAAGGAGCCTGGCGCTTAAAAAAGTAACGTCAGGGTGGGGAAAACGAGGGCAAGTTTACTGGTAGGCGGGATTCCCCAGTGGAAGTAGGGCCCTTCCCCCAAAAAGATGGGGTTTGTTTTTGTATTTGTTGTCCCCAGGCCCCTGAAGGTTATGTAAAGGGCCTCGAATCAAAAAAATTCCTGATGTTGCCCGGGTCTTTACAAGTTGGTAAGAATGGGATATAAAAACTGACAAGATTTAAAATTAAGACACTGTGCAACCTCTGGGTTCTTTTTTGAGACTTTTGCCCTCCCGTGGCTTTTTCAATACAAAAACTAGGACATAAACCCCACTTTGAAAAATAAATTCTTAAAATTTTCAAGTTATGGGCCCAAAAATTTTTTATTGAAAAGCCAATGGATGGCAAAAAAGTCCTTTAAAAGAAGATACCCAGAGGGTTTCCATTTTGTCTTTTATCAAGAAAGCGTTTTTTTGGTCAAGGTTTAATATTGGGAAAATTTTGGGGCCTTAGATGTAGAATTTTCCCGTAGTAAGTGTGGATGTACGAAAAGGGGGTAAGTTTAGATTTTTATGAAGAGTAGGGGGGGGGGGTTGCCCGGGGGATTTAGTGATTATTTTTACTGCGGCTTTTTTTTGGGTTTAAATTTTTTGGGTTTTGGTGTGTTGCCCGCGTTTATTTCCCCAAAAACCCGTAGCCCTTTGGAGGTAAGGGGGTATGTAAGTGAATGGTTTTTAGTGGGAAAAAAAGGGCATTTTTCGGCACGTTTGTATCGTATCTTGGGAGGGGGTCCCAACCGTTTTTTGGTACTTTTTTTGGTTTTTGTTTGGGGAAAGGGTGCTGAAGTTCAGGGTTTTTTTGTCGAGGTTAAAAGACCTAGGAATTTTTCCCTCTTTTTTCTGGCAAATTTGATGTTTGTCGGGTCTTAATGTTAATTTTTTCGCATCTCCTGCTCTGCTACCAAAAATAATGTTTTTACCTAAAGGTTTACAATTACCAACAAGGAAAAGGGGTTAGATACCCAAAATGTACCAAAATCCCCCGGGATCTTTATTTGGGAAAAGTTTTCACCATCCAGTGTCTTTTTTCAATACAAGAACCCCTTTCCCTTTTATTTAAAAAAGTTTATGGATGGGGCAAAAATCTACAAAAAAAATCATTTTGTTTGGGACATGGTCTGATTCTTTCAAAAAAATTTAAAGCCTGGGTTTAAACTGAGGACCCAACACCCCCCAGTAAAAACACATTGCAAAAAAGCTAAAAACCCCATGATACCCAAAGGGGGATATATGGGCAGCAGAAAAGGAAATGGAGAGTTAGTGCGGGGTGTAAGGTGGGGAGCAAAAGTGGGGGGGTTAGTGCAAGTGTAAAGGGGGGTAGCAAGCGGGGGGTCAGTACAAATGGGGAAGGAAACAGTGGGGGGTCAGTATAAAGTGGGAAGACAGTGGTGGGTCCGTTAAAATGGGGAACACGGGGGTGGGCAGTATAAAGTGGGAAGCACATTGGGGGGGGCAGTAATAAAGTGGGAAGCGCACAGTGGGGGTCAAATAAAAGTGGGGAAACACAGTGAAAGGGGCAGTTTTAAAGTGGGAAGCACAGTGGGGGTCAGTATCAGTGGGAAGCAAGTGGTGGGTCAGTATACAGTGGGAAGCACAGTGGTAGGCAGTATAAAGGGGGAAGCACAGTGAAAAGGGGCAATATAAAGTGGGGGCACAGTGGAGGGTCAGTAAAGCAGTGGGGGGAAACACAGTGGAGGGGCAGTATAAAGTGGGGAAGCAAATGTCGAGGGGCAGTATAAAGTGGGAAGGGTGGGCGAGGGTCATAAAAGGGGGAAAACACTGTCCCAGGGGGCCGTATAAAATGAGAAGCACTGTCGAGGGGCAGTATAAAATGGGGAAGCATGTCGGGGTCAGATAAGTGGAAAAAGCACTGTCGAGGGCAGTTTTAAAGTGGGGAAGCCCTGTTTTGTGGGGCCAGAATTTAAAAGTGAGAAGCACCCTCCGGGGGGTCTGTATAAAGTGAGAAGCACCCCTCGAGGCAGGGATAAAGTGAAAAAGCAAAACCGGGCGAGGGGCATTTTAAAGTGAAAAAGCACCCTCCCAGGTCATATAAAGTGAGAAGAAACACCCTCGGGGGGGCATAAAAAAGTTTAGAACCCGTCGAGGGTCGTATAAGTGGAAGCACCCCTGAGGGTTTGTAAAAGTGAGAAGGGACTGTCAAAGGGCAGTTAAAGGGGGAAGAAAATGGGCGGGGGGTCAGTATAAAGTGAAAAGCCCCTGGGCCCAGGGTCAGTATAAAATGAGGGAAACACTGTCGAGGGTCCCTAAAAAAGTGGGGAAGCACTGTCCGAGGGTCAGTATTAAGTGAGAAAGCCCGGGCGGGGTTCCCGTATAAAGTGAGAAGCCTGTCCCAGGGTCAGTATAAGGGGAGAAGCACTGGGGGTCCCGTATTAAAAATGAGAAGCACTGTCGAGGGGCTATAAAGTGAGAAGCAATGTTTGGGGTCGTATAAAGTGAGAAGCCATGTCGGGGGCAGTATAAAAATGAGAAGCACTGTCGAGGGTCGTAAAAAAAGTGAAAAGCCCTTTGAGGGTCCCGTTAAAGTAGAAGCATGTCGAGGGTCATTAAAAAAGAGAAGCACTGTCGAGGGGGGCAGTTTAAAGTGAGAAACACTGTTTGAGGGCAGTATAAAGTGGGGAAGCAAAAATCGGGGTCAGTATAAAATGAGAAGCACTGCGAGGGTCAGTATAAAGTTAAAGCACATCGAGGGCCGTATTTTAAAATGAGAAGCAAAGTCGAGGGGCAGTTTTAAAGTGAGAAGCACTGCGGGGTCAAATAAAAAAGTGAGAACCCCTGTCCCAGGGTCAGTAAAAAAGTGAGAAGGGCCCCGTCGAGGGGGCAGTATAAAATGGAAAACACTGTCGAGGGGGCGTATAAAGTGAAAAAGCACCGTCGAGGGTCATATAAAAATGAGAAACAATGTCCCAGTTCAGTATAAAGTGGAAACCTGCGAGGGTCAGTTTAAAAATGGGGAAGCAACCCCGGGGTCATATTTAAAATGAGAAGCACCGTTGTACAAAATTGTGTTTTGCTGAAATAAACAGAGTTAAAATTTTAGTTAAAAAAAAAAAAAATAAAAAAAGGTCTAAAATTTATTTTCCGGGGGTTTAACTAGTGACAGCTTTTTGGGGGCCAGCATTTAGAAAAGAAAAAAACCCCCGACAAATAAACCCCCCGTGGGTTCTGTCTCAAGAAATATGTAGGCGGACAGGCCCGAGATCTTTTCAGCCGCCTGAAAAGAGCATCGAAATGCCTCAACAGAGAAAAATGTAAAGGGACGCCTTGTCCTCCACAGGACTTTTACCGGGGGATTTTATGAATGGAAAGTGGCAAAAAAATCGTTTTCCACCGAAACCCGACCTCAGACGGCCCACCCGGTTTCCTAAAGCCTCACTAATTCCCCCCGTCACGACACTATAGAAAGCAAAAAACGGGAAAAACAAAATTTCAAAAACTTGGGGATTTCAGTACTTAAGCACCACCAACCCAAAAAACAAAAGGAGTCACTGATTTCATCTCTAACCCCTCCCCATCATAGGTAGAGGGTTGTTTTTATGAGGACCTCCTCGTATGGGGGCCCGTTGGGCCCTTTTACGTGTTCCCCCATTTTATGTTCTTTTGACATTCCCCAGGTCACGTGCGTCAAAAAAACCCCACCCCCTCCACCCCCCCATTATTTTTAACGTCTTTTTTACCCCTGTTGTTAGAAGTGAAACAAGGTCCCCCGGACCGAAAAAGTTTTTTTTAAATATGTCATAGTGTTTGCCCTTTCGTTCTTTTTTAAAAAAACATTATTCCCTTTTGGGGAAAAAATTGTTTGGTATGGGCACCAAACAGCTTTTCTGGAACTAATTAATTTTCATACCGGGGTACCACTGTATTACTTACAATTTTTTACATTCTATACCATTACTTGACTTGAAAGGGAAAGATTATGGTAACCCGGCTTTAACATCATTGTTCCATGACAACAACTATACCCCCGCTATGCCACCAACATCAAGCAAAGAAAAAAATTTTTCCTCTAAAAGTCATGTGTCATAAAGGCTACAAAAAATGCCAGCACAAGGGCCTTACACCTTCTCCTTATACACACTAAATATAAAAAAAAAATTATTTTTTTCTTTTAGGTCACCCTGCCTGGGATGGCGGACACTGAAAAAAATTCGAAAATTTTAGCCCTTTCCCCACTCTGCCTGAGGTACCCCAGAAAGTAACCCCCTCCCTGTTTTACCCAGTGCTTAAAAAATATGGAAGGGCAAAGAGGGTAAAAATAAAAATGGGAACTATGACTATAGTTTACCTAATAAAAGAGCAGAAATAAACATATCCGTGGGGGAAAATTTCATAACATAAACAATTTACCTACGGACTTTTTACCAAAAAAGGGTAGATGTTATCAGTAACACGGGTGTACTCACTCTTAATTTACCGACCACTGACCCGGTTCGAATGCATGTCCACTACACCCCCCCTTCCATCCTGAAAATCCTCCCCATCCTCGGTCGTATGTACTTTCCCCCCTCCAGAACTGAAAAAACCCACCCATCTTCAGGTCAGGGACTTCTTCCCCCTCCAGAAATGTACTCCTCACCCATCCTTCAGAGTCAGTAGTACTTCCCACCCCAGAACTGTAACAACCCACCCCCTCCTCGATGCAGGTACTGTACTTCCCACCTCCCAAAATGTAACATCCTCCCTCATCCTTTAAGGCAGGTAGGGGGGGGGGGGGGGGACTTCCCACCCCTAAACGAAAAACCTCCTCACCTTTAGAGTGCGGTACGACTTCCCACCCCAGAAAGTAACCCCTCACCATCCTTTAGGTCAGGTACTTCTTCCCCTCCAGAACTGTAAACCCACCCATCCTTCAGGGCAGGTACTTTTTCCCCTCCGACTCAAAGTCACACTAAAGGGGCTCTGCCCCCCGATTATTTCCCACTTTTCAACACTAACACCAATCAAAAAAATGATGTAACTTCATGTTTTTTACTCAGTTCAACCCAGCCAAAGGGGCGGGGATAAACAAAAATCTATCATTGATCTTAATATAAACCATCTAGAGACAAAAACATTTTGTTTTGGATGTGATTTAATTTACATTTGATGTTACATTTATGGAAAATGTTAATGTTACATTTATGGAAAATGTTAATGTTACATTTATGGAAAATGTTAATGTTACATTTATGGAAAATGTTAATGTTACATTTATGGAAAATGTTAATGTTACATTTATGGAAAATGTTAATGTTACATTTATGGAAAATGTTGAATCTGTAGAGATCATCTGAGTATAACTAAGCCAGGTGTTTTATAGCCCAGCCAGGTGTTTTATAGCCCAGCCAGGTGTTTTATAGCCCAGCCAGGTGTTTTATAGCCCAGCCAGGTGTTTTATAGCCCAGCCAGGTGTTTTATAGCCCAGCCAGTGTTTTTATAGCCCAGCCAGGTGTTTTATAGCCCAGCCAGGTGTTTTATAGCCCAGCCAGGTGTTTTATAGCCCAGCCAGGTGTTTTATAGCCCAGCCAGGTGTTTTATAGCCCAGCCAGGTGTTTTATAGCCCAGCCAGGTGTTTTATAGCCCAGCCAGGTGTTGTATAGCTCAGCCAGATGTTGCAACCAAGTCTGATATTGCATAAGCAAACCAGGTATTGCATAACCAAGCCAAGTTTTGCATAACCAAGCCAGGTGCTGTATAACCCCTACAGTATTTACAAATATACATGAACCACAAACAATAAATACATCGTTCTCCTTTTTAACTTTGAAATACATACAAAAAAAATTCCTGTGATAAAATGGAAAGTGTCCTCAAACACATGTACTAGAGCAATATTCCTGCAGTAAATGGCTATTCTTTTATCACAATACCACACACTACAGGTGCGCCTCAACCTACAATGGTTTGACTCGGGATATTTCTACTTTACGATGGTGTGGCAACAATTACTTTGGAAGGTGAAACTTGAGATAATTACCCAATATGAAGGCAACAAGTCCATAACTTGTATTCATTTACTGACTTTTCAGTACTGGTATTTAGAGTAATTATTTGTTTATTATTCAGTGACAGTAGTTATTTGACTTATTTATCATGTAATTCATATATGACTTAAAATATTTTAGATGGTTTTGTGGGAACATAACCCCACTGTAAGTCGCTGAGAACCTGTAGTCCAAAATCTAACGAAAAAAGTATTTTACAAATTCACATTATTTCATTCTCATGAGATGACAATTATTATTATTATAATCAAAAAAGAAGCGCTAAGCCACAAGGGCTATACAGCATGAGATGACAAACTTATTAATATTTAAACACACAAAATTATGATGCTACTACACTTTTTACAATAATTAACAAAGTGATCTTCTCATTACATAAGAGTTTCACAAGGCAAGCTGTTCAGCCTTTTATAATCCAGCCTTACAGACTTACCTTCAGAGTCGTTGGGAAGCTCTAAACTTGTACTGATTATACAGCACCTGAGAAACAACAAATGATGTTTTTTATATATAGTGGACCCTCGGGTAATGGCATAAATCCATTCCAGAGAACTTGCCTTTAACTGATTTTTCCCTTAGCCGAATTAATTTTCCCCATAAGAAATAATGGAAATCCAATTAATCTGTTTCAGACAGCCAAAAGTATTAACAAAAAATATATTTTTTAAAGATTAAATATAGATATATATATACAGAAAACAATGACAAATATAAAGCACTAATAAAATGGATAAATGAACATTTAACATCACACTTACCTTTATTGACTCTTGTTCGTGTATGGCAGACAGGTAGGAGGGGAGAGGAAAGCGAGTTTATTATGCTTCAATATGACGCTAATATCACCTATACGGCTTTTTTTTTTTTCAACAAACCGGCCATATCACACCAAGGCAGGGTGGCCCAAAAAGAAAAATGAAAGTTTCTCTTTTTAAATTTAGTAATTTATACGGGAGAAGGGGTTACTATCCCCTTGCTCCCGGCATTTTAGTCGCCTCTTACAACACGCATGGCTTATGGAGGAAGAATTCTGTTCCACTTCCCCATGGAGATAAGAGAAAATAAACAAGAATAAGAACTAGAAAGAAAATAGAAGAAAACCCAGAGGGGTGTGTATATATGTGCTTGTACATGTATGTGCAGTGTGACCTAAGTGTAAGTAGAAGTAACAAGACGTACCTGAAATCTTGCATGTTCATGAGACAGAAAAAAAGGACACCAGCAATCCTACCATCATGTTAAACAATTACAGGCTTTCGTTTTACACTCACTTGGCAGGACGGTAGTACCTTCCTGGACGGTTGCTGTCTACCAACCTACTACCTAGGGCGGCTTATTTATCTATCACAATTCACCTAATATATCATAAACAATATTAATAACATAGAAACATGATATATACTCTAGAATGAATAAAATATATCATAATGTATGAGAGAAGTAAAGTGATGGAAGTGTTGTTGTTGGGTTTATAAGGGCCACAGAGAGATGCTGTACATATTAGTGGTGGTGGAGGCGGCAGCAGAGCTCACCAACACTATCACACTTAAACAATGTATGTAATTTATAAATAAGAAATATTTACATTTTAATTTATAAATAATTAAGTAAGTTTATTCAGGTATACACAAATACAGTTACATAGATTATCATACATAGCAGCAAATGTGTAAAGTACCTGGGATAACCCAAAAAAAGTCGGAGTGACGTATTTCCATTGGGGTCCTTTTATATTTACACTTACCTTGGAGGAGGTTAGTTTAATTAGTTAGTTTGATGGAGGAGATGCTGGCAGAGGTTTAGGGTGATGGAAGATATGTAGCAGGGCGGCATATGTTCAGCGGCCCGATGCACATAAAACAACATTGGAGAGTTATTTTCGTGTCGTTTTTCTATCACTTACTCCCTTAACTTACTTGCTACACTGTTAATTCTACACTTTATCACTGGCTGGCACTATAGCCTTTATCAAAACCTGCTGCTTTATTATCGTACATATCGTAGAATCACTGCAGAAGGCACATTTTCCCCTCTCTTTTCCCTCCTCCCTTTGGTACTTTGCTACAGTTTTTTCTCGAATTTATTGTACTCTTTCCTTCTTTTACCACAGGGCGGCATTAAAGCTTTTTTTAGGCCCATGGGGTTTTAGAGTTTAAGCAAAAAAAACAATGGAATAAAAAATTATTGCGTACACGGGAATCGTCCTCCCTGCTTGTAAACAAGGCAAACTGGTTTTTCATGGGCTCAGGCTGCGCGGACAATTGGGGATAAACCCCTTAACCAAGTTCTTGGGTATTAGCCGACCCTTTTTTTTTGACACAAAAAAGGCCGCTACCCGTTTTGGGTTACCCGATGCCCCGTTACCCGACGGCCCACTGTGTAAGAGATTCGTAAAAACAGCAACGAGGAAAGGGGCCCAAAAAAGAAGAAAAACTTTAACCCATCTTTCACAACCCCCACTGTCTTGTCAGGGGGCACACAGATACAAATCCTTAATAATTTAACCCCTTCACTGTCGCAACCCCAATCCTGAAGTGTCTCCTGGTCGCAAAATTTAAAAAAAAAAAAAAAAAAATTATTTTCTTATAAATGATAGAGAATCTTTTCGATTGTAATGCACCAAAAACCGAAAATTGAGGGAAAAAACTGAGGAATTACTCTCTGCAAATTTACCCGACCCGGCGATTTTTACAAATTGGCTATTTCCCCCACTTTGAGCCCTATTTTCGGCTAATTCCTTTTTCCAGTTGCCCAAAAATCATAACTTTTTTTTTAGAAACCCTTTTTTTTCTATCCTGAGTACAAGAAACCCCCCATTTCCCCGATTTAACCCCCCAATAAGTGGTCAGAAATTTGAAATTTTGGCCAATTTTCATAAAAATTAAAAAAATATGAAAATTTAAAAAATAAAAACCAAAATGAACAATGCAGACATTCCTGGCTCTAAAAAAACTTTTCTTTGTTCATCAGTCACGCCCCAAAGCCCTCTGAAATTACTTTGCTTTCTATTTTAAATTTTTATTCAAAAAAAAAAAATAGAAGATTATGTTATGCAACTACTGCAATACTGAAAAATTTGTATAAATAACATAAACCCATTATGACTGATATTAAAAAAAAAATGGCTAGTTGGACATTTTTTGGACAATGGCATCATTTGTTTCTTTTGAACATAAGCAAAAAAAACATTTCCCCTACTTTGAGCTCCATTTCCGGGTTTCTATAAATGCTTTCCATTCATCAAAGAGACCGGGGAAAACGGAATAAAAATATAAATATTACGAAAATAGCCAAGATAAAACTTTAAACAAAAAGGGGTACTGGACAATTCGCCCAACACACGTATGAACCGAACTAAAGGCTGGGAGGGTGGGGGGGGGTAGGGGGGGGATGGCTGTAGCCCTCCCCCCCCATGGGCGCCGCAGGCTCAAAATTTTTTTTTTTTGCCTCCCCAATTGTGTTAAACTAATTTATGAAGTGTCAAACAAAAAAAATGCCCAATTCTTTCAATTGTGCTTCCCCGTGCGACAAAACCGGTTAAAGGGGACGGTTCGAATGACTTTTAAATAAAAATCCTAAATAAAAATCAAAATTTTTAAATGTGGCCCCCCCGCAACACACCCAATCCCCCAATTATTAAGGATTTTTAAAGGTTTTTATTATTTTGGGGTCTGAAATGGATATCTTTTTTCCCATTTCCTTTGGGGTTTTCCATAGCCCGCAACTTTTAGGAAAAAAATGAACCTCCCCGTCTCTTCAAAATTCCTTAAATTACTTCAACCCTGGGAATTTATTGCCCTAAAGGAATTGGGAAAAATTTTAGGGAGTTCTGCCCCCAAGACTGTAAGGGCAAAGCTTTTTTCCTTTTTGGGTCCTCCCGGGTGGGGGCACATTTTCGGGAAAACAAAATTAAAAAAAATTTTTTTGACCCCATTACTGGAGAGCCTTTGAAAATCAAATTGGAGGGCATCAAGAACCCAGTTACACGGGGAGGGATTTAATAAAGGGGAAAAAGATAAAAATCTGCTCAATAAAAGCCAAATTCCCAAAATCCCTCTAATTCCCAACACAGCCCACTGAGGTTATCGATTTTTAACTCTAAAAAACAATCAAGAATGAAACCCCAAGTCCACCCACAAAGTATAAACGAGCGGCTAAAATCCTTTCACCCACCACGCATTACTTTTCAAAAACTCTAATATAAACTTTCCTGGCAACATCAAGAAGAAAGGGTTTACACCAACCCACAAAGGTGGTGACCCAACAGTAGAAAAAAATTATAGCCATATCAAAATTTCCCTTTTCTTTTTTAAAACTCAAGAAACTCATACACAAAAGGTTTCATTCCCTTTTATAACATCACAAAAACATCCTCAACCCCTGCCAGTTTGGGTTAGGAGAAAAAAAAGCACAAAAGTCAATAATAAAAATGCAAAACCTACTTTAACAGCACTGGTAAAAATGAATACCCACTTGGACCTTTTTTCAATCTTAAAAAAGTTTTAACAGTAGACCCACCATCCTACCCTCAAACTTGATCATTACAGTATAAGAGGCCAGTGCTTGCATTTAAAAAAAGTTCACCTCACAAAAGAAAGCAATATGTTGTCAATGGGACAAACCCCTCAAATGGACACTGGGGGACCCCAGGGTAGTATTTTTTGGCCCCCTCCTTTTCCTTTTTTACATCAAAGTCTTCAGGGTATACCAAAATTATGCTTATTATTTTGCTGACAAAACAACTTTTGTCATTCTCACCCAAATTTAGCTCATTCAACACTACTGTAATAAGAACTCGCAAAAACAACAACCCCGGTTGCCCTCAAAAAAATCAAATAAATAAGACGAAACCTTTTACATTATGTTTGGGGGTAGAGCAAAAGGGGCGACCCAAAAAATATGCTTAACAACATCCTTTCTGCTAAAAAAATGAGGGGAAAATTCCCGGGTGGGCACCTTGACAGTAACCTAAAAACCAAAAACCATATCCAACACATAAAAAAAAAGGTTTTTTAAAACAATTGTCTCCCCTCAAAGATATGTTACTAGACCACAAACACCACCTTACACTTTTTACTTGTACCACAAAACCACTACTTACACTAGTTACATGTACCACAAAACACCATATTACCATAGTTTTATGTACCACAAAACCCCCACTTTCACTATTTTTCTTGACCACAAACACCATACTTCACTATTTTATTGTACCACAAACACCACACTTACACTATGTTTATTTCCCCAAAACACCACTACTTACACTTGTTCATGTCCCCAAAAAACCCCTACTTACCTATTGTTACATGTCCACCAAAAACCACTAAAATTTCACTAATGTTACATGTACCCCAAACACCCTATTAATTACTATTTATGTTACCCGTATTTGTGCCCGGGGGTTTCCACAACAACGAAACCACCTAAAATAATAATACACAACAAAAAGCCACAGTGTTAAGTATAAAAATCCCCTGCTAACACCCTCCCCCCCCCTCACTCTAACAACCCTCCCCCCCCTCATGCTAGACAACCCTCCCCCCCCCACTGCTAGACAACCCTCCCCCCCCCATGTGACCACCTCCCCCCCCTCCGCAGACAAACCCCCCCCCCCCTCACTGCTAGACAACCCTCCCCCCCCCCACTGCTAGACAAACCCCCCCCCCCCTCACTGCTAGAAACCCCCCCCCCCCACTGCTAGACAACCCTCCCCCCCCTCACGCTAGACAACCCTCCCCCCCCCACTGCTAGAAACCCTCCCCCCCCCCACTGCAGACAAACCCCCCCCCCTCACTCTAGAAACCCTCCCCCCCCCCACTGCTAACAACCCCCCCCTCCCCTCACTGTAACAACCCTCCCTCCCCTCAGTAACAACCCTCCCTCCCCTATCAGACAACCTCCCCCCCCCACTGCTAGACAACCCCCCCCCCCTCATGCTAGACAACCTCCCCCCCCCCACTGCTAGACAACCCTCCCTCCCTCACGCTTGCAACCCCCCCCCCTCATGCTAGACAACCCCCCCCCCCTCACTGCTAGACAACCCTCCCCCCCTCATGCTAGACAACCCTCCCCCCCCTCATGCTAGACAAACCCTCCCCCCCCTCATGCTGACAACCCCCCCCCCTCAGCTAGACACCCTCCCCCCCCCCCTGCTAGACAAACCCTCCCTCCCCCCATGCAGAAACCCTCCCTCCCCTCACTGCTAGCAACCCTCCCTCCCCTCACGGGTAGACAACCCCCCCTCCCCCCATGCTGACAACCCTCCCCCCCTCACGCTAAAACCCCCCCCCCTCACGCTAGACAACCCCCCCCCCCTCACGCTAACAAACCCCCCCCCCCCTCACTTTCAAAGACCTTACTTACTGGCTTTAACAAAATAACTGTACTATTTGTACAACCTACATTTACAGAAAAATAATTCAATATAAATCCCGATCGAAACACTTTTTGGCAGTTGCAACGTTCAAAGTTGCAACGTTCAACAGTTGCAACAGTTGAACAGTTGCAACAGGACCAGACACAAACTAGGGCCAAAAATTTTTGCATTCCGTGTAAGGCTAAATCTTTTAAAAAATTCATCATACATAAAAAGGGCCCAAAAAACGGAAATCCTTTTCCCGAAATCTCCAAACCACGGGTTCCATTTTTAAACAAAAAGTTAAAAACACCCATTCCCTTTAATTATCTCCCTTTAAACCTATCCCAGTCCCTCAAAATACTACAGGAGGCCCCCTTATTCGGCGGGTTATGTTCCAGGCAGCGCCGTAAAGCGGAAATCGCCGTAAGTGGAACACCCTTTTTTTCCACTTTTAAAAAGCATACAAAAAAACCAGTAAAAATTTACACTAACTTTATTAAGTTAGCAATAGAACAGGGATCAAAAAAACAATAAAAAAGGTACAAACACACAAGTGCCCAATTACTTACTTTAAAAAAAATTTTTGCTTAATCTAGGGTGAGACAAGTGTATTTATTTTAAGAAATAAGTGGGGTATTATTGTAATAGGCAGGCAAATTTCACCAGGCCACCCCACCCACACATACTATTCTATGATATTTAAGCATCCCAGAGCGATAAAATGTATATACAGTTCACTCATTACTTACCTTAAAATATTTGTAGTCTTAATGTAGGGTCAGGAGTAAGTAAATGAGATAAAACGAATAAATGAGAGAGAGAAAGAATGAGTACATGAGAGGTGACAGGCCAGGCACAGAGTAAACAAACCAGGCTCCCACATCTTATATTTATGTTTATTTATTCTATTGTGGGGTGTATTTATCATCTTTTTATGTTATGTATCGTGTTTATTATATAATTTTGAAAAAAATATCATGGCTGGATTAATGAAAATGTGTATATTACCGTAATATACGACATTTAATGAGACTCCGTGACTATTGTTATTATGGCGTCACTTGTGGAAGTCGTCTGCTACCAGAGATCACATTTATGTTTATTTATTCTACTGTGGGGTGTATTTATCTTATTTATATGTTATGTATAGTGTTTATTATATAATTTTGAAAAAAATATCATGGCTGGATTAATGAAAATGTGTATATTACCGTAATATACGACATTTAATGAGACTCAGTATTGTTATTATCACCACTTGTGGAAGTCGTCTGCTACACAGCTCACATTTATGTTTATTTATTCTACTGTGGGGTGTATTTATCTTATTTATATGTTATGCATCGTGTTTATTATATAATTTTGAAAAAAATATCATGGATGGATTAATGAAAATGTGTATATTAACGTAATATACGACATTTAAATGACTTGATGTATGTAAGTTTATTTAGGTACAGGTATACATAAGTATAATTATCAGAGTTATATAAAATATGAAATAACTTTTAAAAACATTTGAAATTTTGGAGTTTCCAGACAAAATGGAGAGACTTAGTGCTTACTGAGCTCATGGAGAATGTAAACAAACAGGGTGGGGCACGGTGACCGTATTAGAAAGTCAGGTGGGGGGAGCCGTATAGTGAGTTTTGGTCATAATTTGAAATGTCCGTATTAGCGGAACGCCGTAAAGCGGAACGCCGTAAAGCGGGGCCCTCCTGTATGTAAAACCTGTACATGCATTTGTTCAACATCATGAACATCAGTAAAACTTTTTCATCAATATAATCAGTATATACTTGCTCTCAATATCTGTATTCATCTCAAATGAATGTCATAGGGGATATAAATAAGGTCTTGAGGATGTCTCTCCAAGAGAGAACCCGCAGTAATGGATTCAAATTAGACAAGTTTAGATTTAGAAAGGATATAGGAAAGTATTGGTTTGGGAATAAGGTAGTTGATGAGTGGAACAGTCTACCTAGTTGGGTTACTGAAGCTGAAACCTTGGGTAGTTTCAAATTTAGGTTGGATAAATACTTGAGTGAGAGGGGTTGGATTTGAGTGTGACTTGCATATGAGACTGGATAGGGTTATCAGAGCTTATTTCTTGGGTGGCATTGAAAACTGGGTTGGGCAAGTGTTTTGCTAGTGGGAAGGATTGTAAAGGACCTGCCTAGTATGGGCCAACAGGCCTGCTGCAGTGTTCCTCCTTTCTTATGTTCTTATGTTAAATATTAATCACTCCACTGTATCTGCCTAAGGTTAAAGGACACAAGTGCAACTAATGTGACATTTTATTGTGGCAACGTTTCGCTCTCCAGGAGCTTTATCAAGCCATTACAAACAATACATGGACACAGAGGGTATATAAAGGCTCAGAGTGAGGTGCAATACTAGTGAGGTACCATTTCAAAGATCACTAGTGGTGGTGGTGGTGGTGCATTGACTGGTTCGTGGTGCTTGGATTTTGTCCTGGTTAGATCCTTTATTGAAGTGCTCGAAGCGATGGCGACTCTGGTGTTAGCTTGTGAAAGTACTTTAGAGACGTTCAGTGCAACCTGGCTGTTGGGAAGAATTATAACTTTGTTGGGAGTGGTGTTGATGCGTGGAGAATTAATGATCTGAAGAGCTCTTTTCTTGCAGTCTTTGATGAAAAAAGAAGGAAAATGTAACTCAGGACAAAATCCAAGCGCCACAAACCAGTCAATGCAGGAGTTTACACTATACCCTGTGGAGGCTGTGACAAGATTTACGTAGGTGAAACAGCAAGAAACCTCGACACCCGCCTCAATGAACACATTTACGCATGTAGGAACGATAACTTGAACAACGCCTGTGTACAACACCGAAATTCCACCAATCATCTCATGAAATTCAGAGACGCCCAATTAGTGATCAAAGAAACTAATTTCCGCAGACGCAAGTGCCTCAAATCAGCACCGATCGCTGTTTCGAATACAATTAAACAAAACAACGGCAGCTTCACCATTTCCGAAGTCTTAGCAAGAATCCTCCTGAAAACAGTAAACCCTGCCATCACATAGTCTCTCCTGTTATACTACACAAAGCACATTACAGAGAGTGAACACTGAAACAAGCTGCCTCTTTCCAGTCAATATTTGTCCAACCTATTTTTATGTTACCCAAGTAATAGCTTTTATATCCTTTTACTCATGTACGAATTAATTGCTCTAACATATTGCATTACTTTTGTCACTACTACTACTACTACTACTACTACTACCACTAGTGATCTTCGAAATGGTACCTCACTAGTATTGCACCTCACTCTGAGCCTTTATATACCCTCTGTGTCCGTGTATTGTTTGTAATGGCTTGATAAAGCTCCTGGAGAGTGAAACGTTGCCACAATAAAATGTCACATTAGTTGCACTTGTGTCCTTTTACTTTACATATTGTCGGTAATTCTACCAACTTTACTACTGCCTAAGGTTAATAATAAAAAAGTATTTCTTCTCTACAAGACTTATTGAAGTCATATAGCATGACTTAATACAATACTCAAGTTTCTTGTATTCATTGTAACTCATCTAATGACCATATGTACTGTTATTGCCTTATTAATCTTAAGTTAATTTTAAGTTTGCCAGAAATGCTCTGCATATAAAGGTGTTTGTACATACATGTATCAACTTGGCTTCTTACATGACTGTCTTGTTGAACAAGATTTGCTCCTTCCTTCAAAATAAAATATATTATTATTATTATTATTATTATTATTATTATTATTATTATTATTATTAACTCCTCACACACTATTGACAAACTAACATTAACCTCTGATGAGTTCTGAGTGTTTTTCTACTGCCAGAGCCCAGCCAGGGGTCAGGCTCATCTGATGCTTGCCTGCTCTGCCAGGATGTTACTGCTGGTGGTCCACTGACCCACTCCATCACAGCCTGGTTGATCCAGCACCTGGTGAAGATACTTGTCCAATTTCCTCTTAAAGACTTCTACACTTGTTCCAGCAGTATTTTTGGTTGAAACAGTCTTGGTCCTCACATGCTGATACACCAACAAACAATATCCACTATTAGTCTGGCAACACAACAAACCATATTTAGTATTTTTGACACTAATACTTTTTTTATTTAAACCATATAATGTAATTTACATGAATTAACATAATGGTAGGTACAAAAGATGGCCACAAATTATGCAATGCATTTTGACCAGCTAATTGTAAGCCATGTTAATTAATATACATAATATTAAATAAGAATTCTTATGCAATTAACTACAATAAGACAGTTAATGGCAAATAGTCTATCACAAACGAGACATATTTCACAGCACTAATTCAAAGATCCTCAGTTTTATCTGACAATATAGAAATGTTGAAGATACAGTAAGGTACTTTAGGTTACAGTATAATTAAATGGGACAATATATGTTACCAATTATGTATGAGTGTTGAAGGAAGATCAGAGACAGAACTGGATGAAAACTGGTTTTGTTAGACATAACAGATTGCTGTCTCAATTATGCTAAGATGGTGTTTTTTAACAACAGCTTTGAAATAGTTGGCAGACAGGGAGCCTTTCAATGCTTCAGACAGAGTTCCAGATCTTAAGGCCTTTTACAAGCATTGAATTTTCACACAGGCTGAGTTGGACATGGGGGGGATGAGGGGGGGATGTCAGCCTTTTTGTGCCTTGTTGCACCTGTTAAAAGGAAAAGATCCATAGAAAGGCTTATATTGAAAATGAATGTCATATATACTGTAGACACAGTAGTATGAGTGCATATTTTGTTTATTAAACAAGTTACTGAAAGCAGTGAGGAGTTTTTACGAGGATAGTGAGGCTCAAGTTAGAGTATGTAGGAGAGAGGGAAATTATTTCCCAGTAAAAGTAGGCCTTAGATCATATGTGTGATGTCACCGTGGTTGTTCAATATATTTATAGATGGGGTTGTAAGAGAAGTAAATGCGAGGGTCTTGGCAAGAGGCGTGGAGTTAAAAGATAAAGAATCAAACACGTTGGTTTGCATGCAGCCAGCAGCAACAGCCTGGTTGATCAGGCTCTGATCCACCAGGAGGCCTGGTCACAGACCGGGCTGCGGGGGCGTTGACCCCCGGAACTCTCTCCAGGTAAACTCCAGGTAAACAGTGGGAGTTGTCTCTGTTGCTTTTTGCTGATGACACTGTGCTCTTGGCAGATTCTGAAGACAAGTTGCAGAGGTTGGTGGATGAATTTGGTAGGGTATGTAAAAGAAAATTAAAAGTGAATATAGGAAAGAGTAAGGTTATGAGGATAACAAAAAGATTAGGTGATGAAAGATTGGATATCAGATTGGAGGGAGAGAGTATGGAGGAGGTGAATGTATTCAGATATTTGGGAGTGGACGTGTCAGCGGATGGGTCTATGAAAGATGAGGTGAATCATAGAACTGATGAGGGGAAAAGGGTAAGTGGTGCACTTAGGAGTCTGTGGAGACAAAGAACTTTGTCCTTGGAGGCAAAGAGGGGAATGTGTGAGAGTGTAGTTTTACCAACACTCTTATATGGGTGTGAAGCATGGGTGATGAATGTTGCAGCGAGGAGAAGGCTGGAGGCAGTGGAGATGTCATGTCTGAGGGCAATGTGTGGTGTGAATATAATGCAGAGAATTCGTAGTTTGGAAGTTAGGAGGAGGTTTGGGATTACCAAAACTGTTGTCCAGAGGGCTGAGGAAAGGTTGTTGAGGTGGTTTGGACATGTAGAGAGAATGGAATGAAACAGAATGACTTTGAGAGTGTATCAATCTGTAGTGGAGGGAAGGCAGGGTAGGGGTCAGCCTAGGAAGGGTTGGAGGGAGGGGGGTAAAGGAGGTTTTGTGTGCGAGGGGCTTGGACTTCCAGCAAGCATGCCTGAACGTATTTGATAGGAGTGAATGGAGACAAATGATTTTCAATACTTGACGTGCTGTTGGAGTGTAAGCAAAGTAACATTTATGAAGGGGTTCAGGGAAACCGGCAGGCTGGACTTGAGTCCTGGAGATGGGAAGTACAGTGTCTGCACTCTGAAGGAGGGGTGTTAATGTTGCAGTTTTATAAACTAGTGTAAAGCACCCCTCTGGCAAGACAGTGATGGAGTGAATGATGAAAGTTTTTCTTTTTCGGGCCACCCTGCCTTGGTGGGAATTGGCCGTTGTGTTAATAAATAAGTTCAAGTTCTGGGGTGTGTTGTCTGCCACTGGAATGGGTAATTGTTTGCACAGCAACTTTTAAGTTATTATTGATTTTAGGTAATTTTATAGATTCCCATATCCAACTCAATCCCTATGTTTCTACAGTACTGTATAACACAAATATTGGGGTAGGGCTCTACCCCAATACTATCCAGATAACTCCAATCAAGTCGCTGTCCCAGATTTCTGTTTGGTCAACTTCATGGGTATGAAAAATTACCTGGGTGGGCTAAATTGGGATGCCCTTACTATGTGTCAGGTAGGTAGAGTTGGTTGCCAATATGACATATTTCAGAGCATAGTGCTGGCTGCGCAGACAACTTTTGTCCCAAGTAGGGAAATTAGATCTAACAACAATGATCCTGACGATCTGTTGGAGTGTGAGCAGGGTAATATTTAGTGAAGGGATTCAGGGAAACCGGTTATTTTCATATAGTCGGACTTGAGTCCTGGAAATGGGAAGTACAATGCCTGCACTTTAAAGGAGGGGTTTGGGATATTGGCAGTTTGGAGGGATATGTTGTGTATCTTTATACGTATATGCTTCTAAACTGTTGTATTCTGAGCACCTCTGCAAAAGCAGTGATAATGTGTGAGTGTGGTGAAAGTGTTGAATGATGATGAAAGTGTTTTCTTTTCAGGGATTTTCTTTCTTTTTTTGGGTCACCCTGCCTCGGTGGGAGACGGCCGACTTGTTGAAAAAAAAAAAAACAAAAAAAAAAAAACAATGATCCCAAATGGATAAACAATAGATTAAAACATCTCATTGGTCAAAAGAGAGGCATATATAGGCATATCAAAAGAGGGGGAGGGCAATTAAGAATCAATATATTCAGTTAGAGAAATAAAAAAAAGGAATAAGAAAAGCAAAATGGGATTATGAGGTTCAAGTTGCAAGGGATTCGAAGACTAACCCAAAAGGGTTCTTTCAGGTATACAGAAGTAAGATTAGGGACAAGATAGGCCCACTTAAGAGTAACTCAGGTCAGATCACTGACAGTGATAAGAAAACGTGTAAACTTTTCAATACCTACTTCCTCTCAGTTTTTATTCAGGAAGATACTAGCAAAATTTAAGAAATAATAAATTATGTAGAAAAGGACGATAATAAACTATGTATGATTAGTGTAACCAGTGACATGGTCCTCAGACAAATAGAGAAATTAAAGCCTAACAAATCCCCAGGTCCTGATGAGCTGTTTGCAATGGTTTTAAATGCATGTAAATAGGAACTTAGCATACCTTTGGCTAATCTTTTCAATATATCACTACAAACTGCATAGTGCCAGACAGGTGTTAAATGGCAAATGTAACACCTATTTACAAGGCAGGTGACAGGTCCTTAGCTTCGAACTATAGACCAATAAGCCTTACCTCCATAGTTGGCAAATTTATGGAATCAATAATTGCCAAAGCAATTCATAGCCATCTTGAAATGCATAAATTGATTAATGAATCTCAGAACGGTTTTACAAAGGGGCGTTCCTGTCTAACGAATTTACTAACTTTCTTCACTAAGGTATTTGAGGAGGTAGATCGTGGTACTGAATATGATATTGTGTATATGGACTTTAGTAAGGCTTTCAATAGAGTTCCACATCAGAGGCTGTTGAGAAAACTTAAGGCACACGGAATAGGAGAAATTTTTTCCTGGGTAGAGGCATGGTTGACAAATGGCATCAGAGAGTTTCATTAATGGGGAAATCAGAAGGGTGGACATCAAAAACCGGGTGTTCCACAGGAGTCAGTGTTGGGCCCCTTTTTTCACAGTCTACTAAAGAACAGACAAGGGAAAAATAGTACACAAGAAATTTTCTGACAAAAATAGGCCATCCAATTTATCTAATGAGGAAATAGAGCCTCCAGAGACTTAAAAGACGAGCGTGGGGGGAAAGGGGAGATGCAGTTTAATAAGAAAATGCAAAGTTCTAAATTTTTGGACGGACAATAAAATCCACATTTAAACTAAATAATGTAGATCTTAATATTACAGATTGCAAAAAAGGTTTAGGGTTTTGGGGTTTGCGTAATCTGAAACCAAGACAAAAAGGCATAAATGGTTTTCAAAAAGCAACAAAAAACCCCTTTCTTTATGCAAAAGTATAATAATAAAGTCATCAGGTTGTTCTTCAATTTTATATATTTTGGGTTTTGGGTTCATTTAGATTATGCTGCCATTTTTGGGCACCGTTTACAGAAAGGATATAAATGCATGGAAAAAAGTACAGAGGAGGATGACAAAGTTGATCCCATGTATCAAAATTTCCCCCTGAGGAAGATGAGGGCCCCGAATCTGCATCTCAGAAAAGGTGCAGAATTGAGGGGGGGGGAATGATTCAGGGTAAAAGTGGAAAAAAAGAAAATTAATAAAAGGGGGTGTAAATGGTGCTAAATATTCTAAAAATAGACAGGACCGCAGCAATGGTTTTAAATTTGGAAAAATTAGATTCAGGAAAAAATAGGAAACCTGGTTCGGAACAGAGTTGTGGTGAGTGGAAAAAAACTCCTGATACCATTAAAAAAAAACTAAGATGATGTATATTTTAAAAAAGGTTGGATAAAAACACGATGGGGGTGAGGTAAACCGACTAGTTGTGCTATAAGGTCGGATGCCGTCTCCTCCCCTTTAAATGACATTTAACCTCACAGATCAAAGCATTGGCTTAAGCCAGTGGGGAAATTGGACCTGCCTTACAGGCCAGTAGGCCTGTTGCAGTGTTCCTTCTTTATTATGTTCTTATATAATGTGACAACTCATAACATGAGCTTAACCCTGGGGTGCCTGACAGGCCAGGCTCAAGCAAACCAAAATTTCCAATAAACCTCACAACACCTTTTTTTTTTAACACAACCCATCTCCCACTGAGATGGGATGACCATGAAGCTAAACATTTTCAACATCACTCAATGTTAGCATGCAAGAAGCATGCTAACAGTATGCCTCAAATGACCCTCTAAATTGTATTATCCCCATATATCCTTCAGAGTGCAGGCACTGTACTTCACTCCTCCAGAACTATAATATCCCTGTTCATCCTTCAGAGTGCAGGCACTGTACTTCACTCCTCCAGAACTACAATATCCCTGTTCATCCTTCAGAGTGCAGGCACTGTGCTTCACACTTCCAGGATTCAAGTTCAGATAACTGCTTTCCCTGAATCGCTTTGTAAATATTGCCTTGCTCACACTCCAACAACACATCATGCTCATGTTACCAGCTTGCCACCATGATGCTCCTCCTATACTCCTGTAGGGGCCCCTGACTCTCCTTCCTCCAGTGCTACATTCTTTGGGTCTTTGACAGATGATAAATGTCATTTTAATTCAAATATGGGTTTATGCTGATCCACTTTATAGTATTCAACATAAGCTGAACACTATAAAGTGTGTCACTAAAAAACTTTCAAATACCAATAAATTCTCATTCATAAATCAAGCATTTAGACTGACTAATTTGATCTTAGGATTTAAAATAAAAAATTTGAGGCTTGTAAACACACAAGTGGGATTACAAACAGAGCCCTGACTGTCTTCAAGAAGGTGCTGCACCTAAAGTCAGTACCTGACCAACCGGGCTATGGTTAGTACGTCAATTTATGTGCGACCAGCAGTAACAGCCTGGTTGGTCAGGCTCTGATCCACCACGAGGCCTGGTCACAGACTGGGCCACGGTGGATACACAATATTCTTTTATATTCACACATAATAACTTCAGTTAAGAATCCTAATACACCCAACACCAAAATGTCACATTCTTTAACCTTACCATATTATGTTATTATTACATGAGTATACAAAATACCTAAATAATACCAACACACAGTGTAAGTACATCACACTGACTTAACTGACCTAAATAATACCAACACACAGTGTAAGTACATCACACTGACTTTAACTGACTTAATAATACCATCACACAGTGTAAGTACATCACACTGACTTAACTGACTTAAATAATACCAACACACAGTGTAAGTACATCACACTGACTTAACTGACTTAAATAATACCAACACACAGTGTAAGTACATCACACTGACTTAACTGACTTAAATAATACCAACACACAGTGTAAGTACATCACACTGACTTAACTGACTTACTGCTGTATGCATTTACGTTGTGGAATATTTTTATGTAACCAGCAATGCCAGTTACAGTGACTTAACTATCTTTTTCTATATCAACATTTTATATTTATCATATGACCATATTATGGCACAGTCAACTGTGTTCATTATTCTGTGTTATACGGACAAAGTTCAATAAATTCTTACTTGTCTTGTGTTGTTGTTGTTGTTCTTCAAGATATGTTCAGTCATCAAGTTAGCAGGTTTTCTTTCTCCTGTCAGTGACTTCATCAGTAGTGATGTACAGTGACTAGTAAGTTGATGTTTGTTGTCACTGCAGTTGCTGGTGGTAATCAACAGTGTTCCTCTTGACACTGCCAAGTAATGTTATTGATGGTATTTAGGGAACTGCCATTAGTACGTGGGTTCAAAATATTTCTTTAGACATTACACAATGTTAGGTAAATGGACACAGTTGTAACTAATGTGACATTATATTGTAGCAACACTTGGCTCCTGGAGAGGTCAACATTGTAGCAACACTTGACTCCTGGAGAGGTCAGCATTGTAGCAACACTTGGCTCCTGGAGAGGTTAACATTGTAGCAACACTTGGCTCCTGGAGAGGTCAACATTGTAGCAACACTTGACTCCTGGAGAGGTCAACATTGTAGCAACACTTGGCTCCTGGAGAGGTCAACATTGTAGCAACACTTGACTCCTGGAGAGGTCAACATTGTAGCAACACTTGGCTCCTGGAGAGGTCAACATTGTAGCAACACTTGACTCCTGGAGAGGTCAACATTGTAGCAACACTTGGCTCCTGGAGAGGTCAACATTGTAGCAACACTTGACTCCTGGAGAGGTCAACATTGTAGCAACACTTGGCTCCTGGAGAGGTCAACATTGTAGCAACACTTGACTCCTGGAGAGGTCAACATTGTAGCAACACTTGGCTCCTGGAGAGGTCAACATTGTAGCAACACTTGGCTCCTGGAGAGGTCAACATTGTAGCAACACTTGGCTCCTGGAGAGGTCAACATTGTAGCAACACTTGACTCCTGGAGAGGTCAACATTGTAGCAACACTTGGCTCCTGGAGAGGTCAACATTGTAGCAACACTTGACTCCTGGAGAGGTCAACATTGTAGCAACACTTGGCTCCTGGAGAGGTCAACATTGTAGCAACACTTGGCTCCTGGAGAGGTCAACATTGTAGCAACACTTGACTCCTGGAGAGGTCAACATTGTAGCAACACTTGACTCCTGGAGAGGTCAACATTGTAGCAACACTTGACTCCTGGAGAGGTCAACATTGTAGCAACACTTGACTCCTGGAGAGGTCAACATTGTAGCAACACTTGACTCCTGGAGAGGTCAACATTGCCACAATAAAATGTCACTTTAGTTACAACTGTGTCCATTTACCTAACATTTTGTCAGTAATTCTACAATTATTACTAACATTACATAAGTTTGGGCTGATAGCAATTGTCTTACATACTAACATATGAAGAAATTGACTTGAATAATAAAATACAATGGTACCCCGAGTTTCATACATAGTTCGTTCCAGAAGGCTGTTAGTGCTGTTACTGAACAAATTTGTTCCCATAAGAAATAATGTAAATTAGATTAGTCCGTTTCAGACCCCCAAAAATACACTTACAAAAGCACTTACATAATACATAATACACTTACATAATTGTTGGAGTTGGAGGCAGTACGAAAACTCAGGGTTCCACTGTAATGTGAAAGTGACTTACTTCTATTGGGTTAATATTTATGTAGTGGGTAGATTCCTCCACATTAATTGTTTTCTGTTATTATTATTATAATCAAAAAGAAGCGCTAAGCCACAAGGGCTATACAGCGCTGCAGGGTAGGGAAGGAAGTGAGGGTATTGGATGGCAGAAGGGAGGAGGGATGATCAGTAGGTTACAGAAAACAGCGGGGCAGGGGATAGTATGGGGGTAGAGGGTAGCAAGAGATTGAAGTAGAAAGGGCTGAAGGTATCAGAATTTGTGAAGTAAGTCAGTTGTTGTCAAAAAGTCAATGAGAGAGTCCGGATGAAAGGTGGGTCCATCAGCGAGAAGGGAAGGTAAAGAGAGAGCAGCGGAGCGAAGATGACGACGGAGGTAAATTCTGCGTGCTCGTTGATAAAGTGGGCAGTTCAACAGAATGTGGCTGACTGATAATGGAGCTTGGCAATTCTCACAGAGAGGAGCAGGGCGCCTCTCCATGAGATATCCATGAGTAAGACGAGTATGGCCAATGCGAAGACGGGAGAGAGTAGTCTCCCAACCTCGACACTGGTGATAAGACGGCCAGTAACCTATACTCGGTTTAAAAGATTGAAGTTTGTTGCCAACGGGTGTGAAGGTGGGAAGATATTGCAGCAAAATAGTCCGTAAATGGAATACCTCTATATGAAACTGGTAGGTCATGTACTGCTGACCGCGCAGCAGTGTCTGCCTGTTCATTGCCCTGTACGTCAACATGACCAGGGACCCAACAAAAAATTGTTTTCTGTTGTAAAAGGGATTTTCAGGTGAAGTCATAACTGAAGATGGCTTTTGAAAGTCAGAAGAATTATATATCCACCAGCCAGCAACAGCCTGGTCCATCAGGCAAGCACCAGACAAAAAAAAAAAAACTCGGAACTCAAAGGTACATCAAACGTAAATATTTTATTGTTAGTTCAACATTGTAATGACTGCAATGTTCAAGTTTATTTATTGTTCTAAATACCCAGAGACCTTGATATAGCAAGACTGTGTAGGAAACTAGGCACAATATTTCAAGGATTACAGTTGATAAATTAGACATGTGCAACTCTTGGGTATCTTTATTAAGGAAACGTTTTGCCACACGGTGGCTTCATCAGTCCATACAAAGGAGAATGGTGAAGAACAGGAGGAGTTTGAGGTAATCAGTCCCTCAGCATTGAGTCGATGTGGTCAGTCCATCAATCTTGAAAAGAATACAGCATATCTGCAGAGAAGTAGTTTATACACCCTAGGCAGGAGAGGTGCAGCAGTCATAGGTGGTGTCACATTTGACCAATGTGGAAGTAAGTCATGCCCAAAGGTTAGGCAAGCGAACAATTCCCAAGTATTAAGATCCCAAGAAGTTGCAGTGTCTGACACTGCAACTGAGTTTAATCGTTTCTATCAACTACCTTTACGTGTCATCATAAACAAAGGGAGAATAATTCATGCCGAGAATTGTAAACAAAAGCATTATGTATTAAGGGGAGTGACTTAATGTTTTCCCTCCGCCCAGCTACCACACCTCCATAGCATATAAACAGTATGTTTATATGCTATGTAATTTTATTTTATTTTTTTTTATTATCACACCGGCCGATTCCCACCAAGGCAGGGTGGCCCGAAAAAGAAAAACTTTCACCATCATTCACTCCATCACTGTCTTGCCAGAAGGGTGCTTTACACTACAGTTTTTAAACTGCAACATTAACACCCCTCCTTCAGAGTGCAGGCACTGTACTTCCCATCTCCAGGACTCAAGTCCGGCCTGCCGGTTTCCCTGAATCCCTTCAAAATGTTACTTTGCTCACACTCCAACGCACGATCAAGTATAAAAACCATTGTCCCTCATTCACTCCTATCAAACACGCTCAAGCATGCCTGCATGCCTGTAATATGTTTCTTATATAATTTTGAAGAAAATATCATAGATGGATTAATGAAAATGTCTATGTTAACATAAAATAAGACATCTAATGTCCCCAAGAGTGATTATTATTAGTGTTCCTAATGTTTTTCCTCGCCTGACAACCACACCTCCATAGCATATAAACAGCATGTTTATATGATATGTAACATGTTTTTTATATACATAATTTTGAAGAAAATATCATAGATGGATTAATGAAAATGTCTATACTGATGTAAAACAGGACATTGAAGGTGCCCAAGAGTGATTATTATTACATAATAGAGAGAGGTGCTCACGGAGAATGTAAACAAACAGGGTGGCTCGAGCCGTATTTAAAAGACCATCACCATATAGAAAGTTTTGGTTATAATTTGAAATCGCCGTATTAGTGGAATGCTGTAAAGCGAGGCCCTACTGTACATACACAGTACAGTGGACCCTCGACCAATGATGGCATCGTCTAATGTTAAATCTGACTAGCGATACATTTTAACGCAAAAATTTTGCCTCGACTAGCGCTAAAAAACTTGACCAACACAATTCGTTCCGTCTGAGACGTGTCCACTTGTGGCCAGTGTTTACAAGCCAGCCAGCCACCGCGGTCCCATCCGAACATACAATCGGAACATTTCATATTATCACAGCGTTTTTAGTGATTGCACCTGCAAAATAAGTCACCATGGGCCCCAAGAAAGCTTCTAGTGCCAACCCTACAGCAAAAAGGGTGAGAATTACTATGGATATGAAGAAAGAGATCATTGCTATGAAAGTGGAGTGTGTGTCTCCGAGCTGGCCAGGTTGTACACAAAACCCCAATCAACCATCGCTACTATTGTGGCCAAGAAAATGGCAATCAAGGAAGCTGTTCTTGCCAAAGGTGCAACTATGTTTTCGAAACTGAGATCGCAAGTGATAGATGATGTTGAGAGACTGTTATTGGTGTGGATAAACGAAAAACAGATAGCAGGAGATGGCATCTCTCAAGCGATCATATGTGAAAAGGCTAGGAAGTTGCATGAGGATTTAATTAGAAAAATGCCTGCAACTAGTGGTGATGTGAGTGAATTTAAGGCCAGCAAAGGTTGGTTTGAGAGATTTAAGAATCGTAGTGGCATACATAGTGTGATAAGGCATGGTGAGGCTGCCAGTTTGGACCAAAAAGCAGCTGAAAAATATGTGCAGGAATTCAAGGGGTACATAGACAGTGAAGAACTGAAACCTGAACAAGTGTTTAACTGTGACACTGACAATGCTGTGAAACACTTTAGGAATGTCATAAAGGAACCGGAGGTACAGGCCTCTATGATAAAATAAGATAAGATTTCGTTCGGATTTTTAACCCCGGAGGGTTAGCCACCCAGGATAACCCAAGAAAGTCAGTGCGTCATCGAGGACTGTCTAACTTATTTCCATTGGGGTCCTCAATCTTGTCCCCCAGGATGCGACCCACACCAGTCGACTAACACCCAGGTACCTATTTGCTGCTAGGTGAACAGGACAATAGTGTAAGGAAACGTGTCGAAATGTTTCCACCCGCCGGGAATCGAATCCTGGCCCTCCGTGTGTGAAGCAGGAGCTTTAGCCACCAGGCCACCGGGCAGATATGTTGTGCGACAGAGGTCCAGTGACTCTCAAGCTGGTCCTAGTGGCATTAAAAGAAGAAGGGAAGTAACCCCGGACAAGGACTTGACACCTCAAGTCCTAATGGAAGGGGATTCCCCTTCTAAACACTAACACCATCCACAGTCCCCCGTCCTCCCATCCCATCAATCATCACCAGATCTTCAATAAAGGTAAGTGTCATGTAATTGTACATGTCTCCTTCAGTTTGTGTGTATTAAAATTAATATTTCATGTGGTAAAAAATTTTTTTTTCAATACTTTTGGGTGTCTTGCACGGATTAATTTGATTTCCATTATTTCTTATGGGGAAAATTAACTTGACTAACGATAATTTCGATTAACGATGAGCTCTCAGGAATGGATTAATACCATTGGTCGAGGGTCCACTGTACATTCATTACTTACCTTAAAATACAGTGGACCCCCGACTTACGATTAGCTCCCAACTCGAACAATTATGTAAGTGTATTTTTGCAAGTGCTTTTGTAAGTGTATTTTTGGGGGTCTGATACAGACTAATCTAATTTACAATAATCCTTAAGGGAGCAAATTCATTCGGTAACGGCGCCCGAACAGCCTTCTGGAACGAATTAATATCGTAAGTCGAGGGTCCACTGTATTTGTAGTCTTAATGTAGGGCGAGAGATGAGTAGTATTTATTTGAAGGAAGTCAGTGTAGGTAGCTGGTAGGTGTAACCTGGGCTGCACCTACTGGCCACCTACACTGCGACCCAAAGCCATATTATTACCATCGACATACCATGTTCACTGAGTTTAATCGTTTCTGACAACTAGTACCTTAAAATGTCATCACAAACAAAGGGAGAAGTAATGAATAATTCATGCCGAGAATTGTAAACAAAAGTGTTATGTATTACGGGTGGTGACTGGGCCAGACGCAGATTCATACGGTTTTCTCTAATGCTGAACCAGAGAAAACAATGTTTTCCCCTCTACTGACTACCACCCCTCGATAGCATATAAACACTGCATGTTTATATGCTATGTAACGTATTTCTTATATAATTTTGAAGAAAATATAATAGATGGATTAATGAAAATATCTATATTAATGTAAAATAAGACATTTAATGTGCCCAAGAGTGAGTCATGAACGCATGAGCGGCCCAGGCGGACACGTCTGAAACAGACGATTTCCAAGCAGACATACAAAACCCAGGGGAAATTTTGCCAAAAGTGCTCGAAATCCGAATTGTACGAGTTCTGCACCGGATGAAAACCAGGGGTCCACTGTATAATGAAAATCAAGAACCCAATGGGAATCAAGGATCCTAATGGAAAACAAAGACCACAATGGAAATAAATCACTAATTTTTGGGGGGTTATGGTGGGTAATTTACACTATGTATGATAACTGTATGTAGCAGTGTGGTAGTGCAGGTTGGGGTGGTCACTTCTCAGCTGCTGTATCTGCCTCAAGTATGCAATGCAAACTCACCTTAAACTTTAGAGCCATACAAAGCATGACATGGAAATTAAAACTGTACGAGAATATTAAGTAGAACATCATAGATAGTAACTAGCACCTTCACTATCCATCATAATGAAATGTGTCAAATAATGAGTAGCCACATTACCAAATCATCATCATCTTTCAACAAACCAGCCATATCCCACTGAGGCTGGGTGGCTCAAAAAGAAAAACTTAAGTTTCTCTTTTTAAATTTAGTATTATATAGAGGAGGAGGAGTTATCAGCTCCTTGCTCCTGGCATTTTAGTTGCCTCTTATGACATTCATGACTTACAGACGAAGAACTCTGTTCCACTTCCCCATGGAGACATTACCAAATATTCTGAAATATTCTTACATGTTCCTGCTGCTACTTCTTCCCTATGTTTGTTAAGTAATAATAATCTTTATTTCTACAAGTTCATGATACAACTTATACAGACCATATGTGACATCACTGATATATTATATAAAGTCCCTGGTTATACAAAGCATTTCTGGCAAATTAGGTTTATATTGTCCCCCAGGATGCCACCCACACCAGTCCACTAACACCCAGGATGCCACCCACACCAGTCCATTAACACCCAGGATGCCACCCACACCAGTCCACTAACACCCAGGATGCCACCCACACCAGTCCACTATCTTGGTAATAATAGCTGATTTTCAAAATAAAATTATTATTTCTTAGCACAGTATACAGTGTGTAGTTTACATGTAATAAACTATTGTTAAACACAGAGCCACCAGCATGTATGAGCATTTTGGGCAGGTTAATTATAATGTTTGCACACTACTTAAGACTAAACATAAGTTTTGCAGTGGTGAATTTTAATGTATTCAAAAAATTTTAATTAATAAAATTTATAGTTGAGAAGTAGCAAAAAAATTATTACAATTAGCACAATTTACAACAGTACAATTTTAAGTGTGTATTGATACTGTAAATTGATTTATTGATGTTAAGTTAACTGGGATTCCTGGAGTAGTTTCAAACTGGTTCTATGATCTGTATAGTTATATTTAAGAGATGGGGACTTTTAATAACAGTTGTAAACTGAGTGACAGAGAACCTTTTGCTGGTTCAGGCAATGAATTCCAGATCTTGGGGCATTGTATCTGTGGAAATTGTGTATGGAGCCTCCTTGTGTGATATTCACCCTAGTGCGTAATGTATACCTCGAGTTTACCTGGAGAGGGTTTCAGGGGTCAACGCTCCCGCTGGCCCGGTCTGTGACAAGGCCTCGTGGTGGCTCAGGGTCTGATCAATCAGGCTGTTACTGCTGGCCGCATGCAACCCGACGTACAAACCACAGCCCAGCTGGTCAGGTACTGACTTTAGATGCCTGTCCAGTACCTTCTTGAAGACTGTAGACACAGACACCCTGAAATTAGTCATCTCAATCTCACAAATGGCTTTTAGGACACATTTCCATATGTAAATTAACCTTGCAAGAAATTCCTAACTACATGCACAAAGGACTGACTTACTTGGAGGTAGAGAATATGCTACTAGAAATCCCCTGATTCTGCCTAAGCAAACCTAGATACCTCTGGTCCCTCTCTTCAAGATACCACGTGCAGTGAAGGACTTATTCCTGCAAGTATTCAGATGGTATTAGTATCCTTGCCTCCACCTTAAAGATGGTATTAGTATCCCTGCCTCCACCTTAAAGATGGTATTAGTATCCCTGCCTCCACCTTAAAGATGGTATTAGTATCCTTGCCTCCACCTTAAAGATGGTATTAGTATCCCTGCCTCCACCTTAAAGATCCCTGAATTCAATGAGTATTCCTTAAGCAATATTAATGGAGACACTATTATTATAATAATGGTGAAGCGCTAAACCCGTAGGATTATACAGCACCTGTGGAGGGGGATGGACGGTATTCATTCAGGGAACTGGAGCACAGATTCAATTCCCAAGATCAAGAGCCCCTCACCAGCATCAAGGAACCTTCCTTGAGGGGCCTTGGATCAAGAGCCCCTCACCAGCATCAAGGAACCTTCCTTGAGGGGCCTTGGATCAAGAGCCCCTCACCAGCATCAAGGAACCTTCCTTGAGGGGCCTTGGATCAAGAGCCCCTCACTAGCATCAAGGAACCTTCCTTGAGGGGCCTTGGATCAAGAGCCCCTCACCAGCATCAAGGAACCTTCCTTGAGGGGCCTTGGATCAAGTGCCCCTCACCAGCATCAAGGAACCTTCCTTGAGGGGCTAGTCTAGAAGAACATGCTGGTGTCAGACCCCCTCCAGCCTCCCTTCAAGCTGGGGGTTCATAGTTCACTGTACCTGGAGTTTACTTGGACAGGGTTCCGGGGGTAAATGCCCCCGTGGCTCGGTCTGAGACCAGGCTTCATGGTGGATCAGGGTCTGATCACCCAGGCTGTTACACAACCTGACGTATTAACCACAGCCCAGTTGGTCAGGTACTAACTTTAGGTGCCTGTCCATTGCCTTCTTGAAGACAGCCAGGGGTCTTGTTGACAGTCAGGGGTCTTGTTGACAGCCAGGGGTCTTGAAGACAGCCAGGGGTCTATTGGTAATCCCCCTTATGTATGCTGGGAGGCAACTGAACAGTCTTGGGCCCCAGACACTTAGTGTGTTGTCTCATAGTGTACTGGTGGTGCGGTTGCTTTTCATCGAGGGAATGTTACATCTCCTGCCGAGACTTTTGCTGTCATAGGGAGTGATTTTCGTGTGCAAGTTTGGTACCAATCCCTCCAGGACCTTCCAAGTGTATATTATCATGCATCTCTCTCGCCTGTGTTCCAGGGAATACAGATCAAGGACTTTTCAACCGTTCCCAGTAATTTAGGTGCCTTAGTGTACTTATGTGCCGTGAAAGTTCTTTGTACATTCTCCAGGTCTGCAATGTTGCCAGCCTTGAATGGGTAAGGTCTAAGCCTAAATCAAGGTCTATGCCTTCCTATATCAAGGTCTAAGCCTATATCAAGGTCTAAGGCTACCTATATTAAGGTCTAGGCCTACATCAAGGTCTAAGCCTACCTATATCAAGGTCTAAGGCTACATTATTAATTCTAATATTAGTTACTAACAGCTTAATCCTACTTAACCTTAAACGGTCCAAACAGATCGACGTTCAAATTCGTAGCTACAAAAGTAGATCTGCTTTTTTTTTTACATATTTTCAAATATAACAAAAAAAAAAAGTAGATAAAAGTTTTTTACACGTTTTCAAATGTAAAACAAAAAAGAAGATCTACATTTTTTTACTTACTTTCAGATGTTGAAAAAACGTTTATATACGTTTGTACCATTTAAGGGTTAAGAGCTTCCATAAAGGGTAAATTTATCAAGTAACAAACCCACCGCCTCAGTCATCTGGTGTTTGTTATGGTGGATGAAACTACAGTGAACCCGGTCCCTGGAATTTTGGGGACCGAATAAATTCCCACAGGGACACGAGGGATGCGAGTGTTGTAACTTTGTGTTCTGTTATAGCTATTAAGTACATAAGAACATAAGAAGGAAGGAACACTGCAGCAGGCCTACTGGCCCATGCGAGGCAGGTCCAAGTCTCCTACTGGCTTAAGCCAATGCCCCAACCTAGTCAGATCAGGTCTCATTCACTTAAGGAAGGAACACGACAACTGACCTAGTAGCACAAGCTAGTCAGGTCCAACTCACACCCACCCACACCCACTCATGTATTTATCTAACCTATTTTTAAAACTACACAACGTTTTAGCCTCAATAACTGTACTCGGGAGTTTGTTCCACTCATCCACAACTCTATTACCAAACCAGTACTTTCCTATATCCTTCCTGAATCTGAATTTTTCCAACTTAAAACCATTGCTGCGCGTCCTGCCTAGGCTAGATATTTTCAGCACGTTATTTACATCCCCTTTATTTATTCCTATTTTCCATTTATACACCTCGATCATATCCCCCCTAATTCTAAGCCTTTCTAGAGAGTGCAGATTCAGAGACCTCAGTCTATCCTCATAGGGAAGATTTCTGATACATGGGATCAACTTTGTCATCCTCTTTTGTATGTCAAAGTTGATCTCATGTATCAGAAATCTTCCCTATGAGGATACTGAGGTCCCTGAATCTGCACTCTCTAGAAAGTAGTAGTTTGAGAGGAGGGTTTGTACTTGAGTTAAAGGTTCTGTGTATATAGTAAGTACAATAAGAGTGCATATTTTGTATATTAAGTAAGTTCAAGAAGGAACACTGCAGCAGGCCTACTGGCCCATGCGAGGCAGGTCCAAGTCTCCCACCGGCTTAAGCCAATCCTCTAACGTAGTTAAGTCAGGTCACATTCACTTAAGGAAGGAGCACGGCATCTGACCTAGTAGCACAAGCTAGTCAGGTCCAACTCAAACACCCACACCCACTCATGCATTTATCTAACCTTTTTTTAAAACTACACAACGTTTTAGCTTCTATAACTGTACTCGGGAGTTTGTTTCACTCATCCACAACTCTATTAACAAACCAGTGCTTTCCTATATCCTTCCTGAATCTGAATTTTTCCAACTTGAAACCATTGCTGCGAGTCCTGTCTAGGCTAGATATTTTTAGTACGCTATTTACATCCCCTTTATTCCTGTTTTCCATTTATACACCTCAATCATATCCCCCCTAATTCATCGCCTGTCATTCATTCATTCATTAGAGGTTCGCCGGTACTTCCAGCCCGGGTCTTCTCCATATGGTGACCCGGCTCCATCGCCTGTCTATAGAGTGCAGATTCAGGGTCTCAGTCCATCCTCATAGTGCAGATTCAGGGCCTCAGTCTATCCTCATAGTGCAGATTTAGGGCCTCAGTCTATCCTCATAGGGAAGGTTTCTGATACATGGGAACAACTTTGTCATCCTCCTTTGTACGCTTTCCAGAGTATTTTTATCCATTCCGTAATACGGTGACCAAAACTGTGCAGCATAGTCTAGATGAGACCTAACCAAGGATATATAAAGTTGAAGAACAACCTGAGGACTCCTATTATTAATACTTCTTGATATAAAGCCGAGGGTTCTGTTCGCTTTATTGCGAAGAGTGGAGGTGTTGTCTAGCGCAGGAATTGATCAACACACAGCAGAATTTTTTTGGGTTATTAATGGTTTAAGGTGATTAGTTATAGTAGATCCCTAAGGCCAAATACCATAGATATTTGTGCCACAATATGTCACATTAGTAGCATTTGTGTCCATTTAACTAAGAAATCTTGGCTGTAAGGGTCACGATGCCTTGTGATGTATGAACCCTACCACCAGGTATGTTAATGTTACTACTGCCTCCACTCCTACCAGGGCTTACTGTTAGACTGACTACCAGCACTTCTATTATTGTTAATACTAATACTAACACCATTACCACCATTAGTATTACTGCAAATCTTACCAGTGCTTCCAATACTACTATTGTTGAAGATTGAAACACTTGTGCAACTTATGGGAATCTTTATTGAAGAAACGTTTTGCCACACAGTGACTTCATCAGTCCCATACAGAGAAAATTGCAAAGAGAGGAGTTTGAAGTAATCAGTCACTTAGCCTGGAGTCGATGTGTTCAGTCCATCACCCTTGTAGAAAGTACAGCATAGGGACGGAGAAGTGGCTTATATACTGTGGTCAAGTGAGTGGAAGCAGGAGGCGGCGGGGTCATAGTGTAAGTAGGTCTACGTCCAAAGGTTGGACAAGTGTTGAAGAATTCCTTGTATAACAATCAAGATCCCATGATGTTGCAGTGTCTGACAGATGTGATAAATGGTTTTAAACCTTCAGACGAACACCTACTTACACTACTGGATGGTCCCACTATGACCCCGCTGCCTCCTGCTTCCACTTACCTGACTACAGTATATGAGCCACTTCTACAGCTCTATGCTGTACTTTCTACAAGATAGATGTACTGAACACATCGACTCTAGGCTGAGGGACTGATTACCTCAAACTACTCCTCTCCTTACACCTTTCTGCTTTGTATTGGACTGATGAAGCCACTGTGTGGCAAAACTTTTCTTCAATAAAGATTTCCATATGTTGCATAATTGTCTCAGTCTTCAACTTGTCAGTTTAAAACCATTTATCACTACTATTGTTATTATTACTACTACTATTGCTGCTGCTGCTGTCTATACCACTACTACTGTTTTTTGAAACTTGGTCGACTGACGTTCTTGGTAATTTCACCCCTCCCCCCCACCATCCATGGTTTTTACGACCCGTCTTGTGGTCTATTATACTTTTTGACCCTTGGTCTGACTTGATACTCGTCCAAGAGAAACTAAAAGATCGTCTGGAATTGCTTCTCCATTGTTGATTTTCATCATTATATTTTAAATAGTTTTATATGTTTTAGGAAGGTTAAGAACACAACTGGAGAATGTGCTATATGCATTATGAACACATATAGCAGATGCACCCCATACCCAGCCTGTGAGTGCACCCCATACCCAGCCTGTGGGTGCACCCCATACCCAGCCTGTGGGTGCACCCTGACTCTACAAAACTAACTATTGTGGCAACGTTTCACTCTCAAGGAACTTGGTCAAGCCGTACACACACAGCTTGATAAAGCTCCTGGAGAGTGAAACGTTGCCACAATAAAATGTCACATCAGTTGCACTTGTGTCCTTTTACCTAACATATTGTGGGTAATTCTACCAACATTAATACAAAACTATGTAAATGTAACAACTTGTGCCTACCTAAATAAGCTTAACAGTAGTACAGTGGACCCCCGGTTTACGATGTTTCTCTCCAGAAGTATGTTCAGGTGCCAGTACTGACCGAATTTGTTCCCATAAGGAATATTGTGAAGTACATTAGTCCATTTCAGACCCCCAAACATACACGTACAAACGCACTTACATAAATACACTTACATAATGGGTCGCATTGGGAGGTGATCGTAAACTGGGGGTCCACTGTAATAGTAACAATATTTGTAGCTGAAATAATAGTATCAGTACAAAAAACAATGGGGAAATTGCAACAAGTTAACCTTCAATAATAAAGTTCAACAGGAACTTAAAAAAGACATGACCAGCAACTCCATTATTCCTATTGGTCAATGTTTGGTAAGAAATCAGAAGTAAATAAAAAATCTGGCTAAGAGACTGGTCATCTATCAAGGTTGGAGGGTAGATCTAATAATAAACTCGACAATTTAGTCTCCAGGACAGTTTGTCACCTCTTAGTCGACAGATAAAGTCTACTACCCCGAGGAAACATCTCATGAATCATGATAGTGTCACAATGTCTCTCACCAACCTGGAATTCTATAATATTTATATAAAAACATAATACAAGCTAGAGAAATGTGGCCTAGGAAAAAATGAATCAAAGCTACGGTCAGTCAGGTGCAGTAGATAGTGGTCTCAAAACAACTCAGGTTAGACCGAAACGTTTTAAGTTTCCTCCCCAAGTATCACTTTTATCAAGTTAGTAAACAAAGCAACTTTAGACTAGCAAAGATATAAAATATGTGTAACACCCACAGAACATACCCACAGCAACATACCACATCCAAATCCACTACCCACACAACACTACCACACCAACCACTAACCCACAGCAACCACTACCCACAGCAACCACTACCCACAGCAACCATGACCCACAGCAACCACTGCCCACAGCAACCACTACCCACAGCAACCACTACCCACAGCAACCACTACCCACAGCAACCACTACCCACAGCAACCACTACCCACAGCAACCACTGCCCACAGCAACCACTGCCCACAGCAACCACTACCCACAGCAACCACTACCCACAGCAACCACTACCCACAGCAACCACTACCCACAGCAACCACTACCCACAGCAACCACTACCCACAGCAACCACTGCCCACAGCAACCACTACCCACAGCAACCACTACCCACAGCAACCACTACCCACAGCAACCACTACCCACAGCAACCACTACCCACAGCAACCACTACCCACAGCAACCACTACCCACAGCAACCACTGCCCACAGCAACCACTACCCACAGCAACCACTGCCCACAGCAACCACTGCCCACAGCAACCACTACCCACAGCAACCACTACCCACAGCAACCACTGCCCACAGCAACCACTACCCACAGCAACCACTGCCCACAGCAACCACTGCCCACAGCAACCACTACCACACAGCAACCACTGCCCACAGCAACCACTGCCCACAGCAACCACTGCCCACAGCAACCACTGCCCAACAGCAACCACTACCCACAGCAACCACTGCCCACAGCAACCACTACCCACAGCAACCACTACCCACAGCAACCACTACCCACAGCAACCACTGCCCACAGCAACCACTGCCCACAGCAACCACTGCCCACAGCAACCACTACCCACAGCAACACTGCCACAAACCACTACCCACAGCAACCACTACCCACAGCAACCACTACCCACAGCAACCACTACCCACAGCAACACACCACAACCATACCCACAGCAACCACTGCCCACAGCAACCACTACCCACAGCAACCACTACCCACAGCAACCACTACCCACAGCAACCACTGCCCACAGCAACACACTACCCACAGCAACCACTACCCACAGCAACCATACCCACAGCAACCACTGCCCACAGCAACCACTACCACAGCAACCACTGCCACAGCAACCACTGCCCACAGCAACCACTGCCCACAGCAACCACTGCCAACAGCAACCACCCACAGCAACCACTGCCCACAGCAACACATACCCACAGCAACCCCCACTACCCACAGCACAACCACTACCCACAGCAACCACTCCACAGCAAACCACTGCCCACAGCAACCACCCCATGCAACCATCCCAGCAACCACTGCCCACAGCAACCACTCCCACAGCAACCACTACCCACAGCAACCACTACCCACAGCAACCACTACCCACTGCAACAACCATACCCACAGCAACCACTACCCACAGCAACCACTGCCCACAGCAACCACTGCCCACAGCAACCATACCCACAGCAACCACTACCCACAGCAACCACTACCCACAGCAACCACTGCCCACAGCAACCACTACCCACAGCAACCACTACCCACAGCAACCACTGCCCACAGCAACCACTGCCCACAGCAACCACTGCCCACAGCAACCACTACCCACAGCAACCACTACCCACAGCAACCACTACCCACAGCAACCACTACCCACAGCAACCACTGCCCACAGCAACCACTACCCACAGCAACCACTACCCACAGCAACCACTGCCCACAGCAACCACTGCCCACAGCAACCACTGCCCACAGCAACCACTACCCACAGCAACCACTACCCACAGCAACCACTACCCACAGCTACCACTGCCCACAGCTACCACTGCCAACAGCAACACTACCCACAGCAACCACTGCCACAGCAACCACTACCCACAGCAACCACTGCCCACAGCAACCACTGCCCACAGCAACCACTGCCCACAGCAACCACTACCCACTGCAACCACTACCCACAGCAACCACTGCCCACAGCAACCACTACCCACAGCAACCACTACCCACAGCAACCACTACCCACAGCAACCACTACCCACAGCAACCACTACGCATAGCAACCACTACCCACAGCACCAATACCCACAGCTACTACTGCCCACAGCAAAAAACTACCCACATCAACCACTACCCACAGCAACACTACCCACAGCAACCACTACCGACAGCAACCATTACCGACAGCAACCACTACCCACACCAACCACTACCCACACCAACCACTACCCACACCAACCACTACCCACAGCAACCACTACCACAGCAACCAATACCCACAGCTACTACTGCCCACAGCAAAAACTACCCACAGCAACCACTACCCACAGCAACCACTGCCCACAGCAACACTGCCCACAGCAACCACTACCCACAGCAACCACTACCCACAGCAACCACTACCCACAGCAACCACTACCCACAGCTACTACTGCCCACAGCAAAAACTACCCACAGCAACCACTACCCACAGCAACCACTACCCACAGCAACCACTACGCATAGCAACCACTACCCACAGCAACCAATACCCACAGCTACTACTGCCCACAGCAAAAACTACCACATCAACCACTACCCACAGCAACCACTACCCACAGCAACCACTACCGACAGCAACCACTACCCACACCAACCACTACCCACACCAACCACTACCACACCAACCACTACCCACAGCAACCACTACCCACAGCAACCAATACCCACAGCTACTACTGCCCACAGCAAAAACTACCCACAGCAACCACTACCCACAGCAACCACTGCCCACAGCAACCACTGCCCACAGCAACCACTACCCACAGCAACCACTACCCACAGCAACCACTACCCACAGCTACCACTGCCCACAGCTACCACTGCCAACAGCAACCACTACCCACAGCAACCACTGCCCACAGCAACCACTACCCACAGCAACCACTGCCCACAGCTACTACTGCCCACAGCAAAAACTACCCACAGCAACCACTACCCACAGCAACCACTGCCCACAGCAACCACTGCCCACAGCAACCACTGCCCACAGCAACCACTGCCCACAGCAACCACTACCCACAGCAACCACTACCACAGCAACCACTACCCACAGCAACCACTACCCACAGCAACCAATACCCACAGCTACTACTGCCCACAGCAAAAACTACCCACAGCAACCACTACCCACAGCAACACTACCCACAGCAACCACTACCGACAGCAACCATTACCGACAGCAACCACTACCCACAGCAACCACTACCCACAGCAACCACTACCCACAGCAACCACTACCCACAGCAACCACTACCCACAGCAACCACTACCCACAGCAACCACTACCCACAGAAACCACGTACAATAACAGACTGCACACAGCTTCTGAAGGTGGTTGGTGCGTTGCCAGGCCCACAGTTCGACGTACACACTATGTCTTCTGGGGAGATTACTCTCCCCTGCTATATGCAGTCATAATGCATATAGCAGATTCATAATGCATATAGCAGATCCTCCAGTTCTATACCTTATCTATCCTACTTAACACCACCTAAACCTGTAAGTTATTTTGACAAACTGGAGTATGTAGCACACTCCAGGTACAGGCCTCACTAATTTACAGAGCAGTGACGGCGCAGGGGGGGAGGGTCTAGGTAAGATCAAGGGGAGTATAGGTAAGATCAAGGGGAGTCTAGGTAAGATCAAGGGGTCTAGGTAAGATCAAGGGGTCTAGATACGATCAAGGGGTCTAGGTAAGATCAAGGGGTCTAGGTAAGATCAAGGTTTCTAGATAAGATCAAGGAGTCTAGGTAAGATCAAGGGGTCTAGATAAGATCAAGGGGTCCAGGTAAGATCAAGGGTTCTAGGTAAGATCAAGGGTTCTAGGTAAGATCAAGGGGTCTAGGTAAGATCAAAAGGTCTAGATAAGCTCAAGGGGTCTAGGTAAGATCAAGGGATCTAGATAAGATCAAGGGGTCTAGGTAAGATCAAGGGGTCTAGATAAGAACAAGGTGTCTAGAAAAGATCAAGGGATCTAGGTAAGAATAAGGGGTCTACATAAGATCAAGGGGTCTAGGTAAGATCAAGGGGTCTAGGTAAGATCAAGGGGTCTAGGTAAGATTAAGGGGTTTAGATAAGATCAAGGGGTCTAGGTAAGATGAAGGTGTCTAGGTAAGATCAAGGGGTCTAGGTAAGATCAAGGGGTTTAGATAAGATCAAAGGGGTCTAGGTAAGATCAAGGGGTCTAGATAAGATCAAGGGGTCTAGGTAAGATCAAGGGATCTAGGTAAGATCAAGGGATCTAGGTAAGATCAAGTGGTCTAGGTAAGATCAAGGAGGGTCTAGGTAAGATCAAGGGGGTCTAGGTAAGATCAAGGGGGTCTAGGTAAGATCAAAGGGTCTAGGTAAGATCAAGGGGGTCTAGGTAAGATCAAGGGGGTCTAGGTAAGATCAAGGGGGTCTAGGTAAGATCAAGGGGTCTAGGTAAGATCAAGGGGGTTCTAGGTAAGACCAAGGGGTCTAGGTAAGATCAAGGGGAGTCTAGGTAAGATCAAGGGGGTCTAGGTAAGATCAAGGGGGTCTAGGTAAGATCAAGGGGTCTAGGTAAGATCAAGGTGGTCTAGGTAAGATCAAGGTGGTCTAGGTAAGATCAAGGTGGTCTAGGTAAGATCAAGGTGGTCTAGGTAAGATCAAGGTGGTCTAGGTAAGATCAAGGGGTCTAGGTAAGAACAAGGTGGTCTATGTAAGATCAAGGGGTCTAGGTAAGAATAAGGGGTCTAGAAAAGATCAAAGGGTCTAGGTAAGATCAAGGGGTCTAGATAAGATCAAGGGATCTAGGTAAGCTCAAGGGGTCTAGATAAGTTCAAGGGGTCTAGGTAAGATCAAGGGGTCTAGGTAAGATCAAGGGGTTTAGATAAGATCAAGGGGTCTAGGTAAGATGAAGGGGTTTAGATAAGATCAAGGGGTCTAGGTAAGATCAAGGGGTCTAGATAAGAACAAGGGGTCTAGGTAAGATCAAGGGATCTAGGTAAGATCAAGGGGGTCTAGGTAAGGTCAAGGAGGGTCTAGGTAAGATCAAGGGGGTCTAGGTAAGATCAAGAGGGGTCTAGGTAAGATCAAGGGGGGTCTAGTAAGATCAAGGGGGTCTAGGTAAGATCAAGGGGTCTAGGTAAGATCAAGGGGTCTACGTAAGATCAAGGGGGTCTAGGTAAGATCAAGGGGTCTAGGTAAGATCAAGGGGGTCTAGGTAAGATCAAGGGGTCTAGGTAAGATCAAGGGGTCTAGGTAAGATCAAGGGGTCTAGGTAAGATCAAGGGGTCTAGGTAAGATCAAGGGGTTTAGATAAGATCAAGGGGTCTAGGTAAGATCAAGGGGTTTAGATAAGATCAAGGGGTCTAGGTAAGATGAAGGGGTTTAGATAAGATCAAGGGGTCTAGGTAAGATCAAGGGGTCTAGATAAGATCAAGGGGTCTAGGTAAGATCAAGGGATCTAGGTAAGATCAAGGGATCTAGGTAAGATCAAGGAGGGTCTAGGTAAGATCAAGGGGGTCTATGTAAGATCAAGAGGGGTCTAGGTAAGATCAAAGGGTCTAGGTAAGATCAAGGGGGTCTAGGTAAGATAAAGGGGGGTCTAGTAAGATCAAGGGGGTCTAGGTAAGATCAAGGGGTCTAGGTAAGATCAAGGGGGTCTAGGTAAGACCAAGGGGTCTAGGTAAGATCAAGGGGAGTCTAGGTAAGATCAAGGGGGTCTAGGTAAGATCAAGGGAGGTCTACGTAAGACCAAGGGGGGTCTAGGTAAGATCAAGGGGTCTAGGTAAGATCAAGGGGTCTAGGCAAGATCAAGGGGTATATGTAAGATCAAAGGGGTCTAGGTAAGATCAAGGTGGTCTAGGTAAGATCAAGGGGGTCTATGTAAGATCAAGGGGGTATAGGTAAGATCAAGAGGTCTAGGTAAGATCAAGGTGGTCTAGGTAAGATCAAGGGGGTCTAGGTAAGATCAAGGGGGTCTAGGTAAGATCAAGGGGTCTAGGTAAGATCAAGGGGTCTATGTAAGATCAAGGGGGTCTAGGTAAGATCAAGGGGTCTAGGTAAGATCAAGGGAGTCTAGGTAAGATCAAGGGGTCTAGGTAAGATCAAGGGGGTCTAGGTAAGACCAAGGGGTCTAGGTAAGATCAAGGGGAGTCTAGGTAAGATCAAGGGGGTCTACGTAAGATCAAGGGAGGTCTAGGTAAGACCAAGAGGAGTCTAGGTAAGATCAAGGGGTCTAGGTAAGATCAAGGGGTCTAGGCAAGATCAAGGGGTCTATGTAAGATCAAGGGGGTCTACGTAAGATCAAGGTGGTCTAGGTAAGATCAAGGGGGTCTAGGTAAGATCAAGGGGGTCTAGGTAAGATCAAGAGGTCTAGGTAAGATCAAGGTGGTCTAGGTAAGATCAAGGTGGTCTAGGTAAGATCAAGGTGGTCTAGGTAAGATCAAGGTGGTCTAGGTAAGATCAAGGTGGTCTAGGTAAGATCAAGGGGGTCTAGGTAAGATCAAGGTGGTCTAGGTAAGATCAAGGTGGTCTAGGTAAGATCAAGGTGGTCTAGGTAAGATCAAGGTGGTCTAGGTAAGATCAAGGTGGTCTAGGTAAGATCAAGGGGGTCTAGGTAAGATCAAGGTGGTCTAGGTAAGATCAAGGGGGTCTAGGTAAGATCAAGGGGGTCTAGGTAAGATCAAAGTGGTCTAGGTAAGATCAAGGTGGTCTAGGTAAGATCAAGGTGGTCTAGGTAAGATCAAGGGGGTCTAGGTAAGATCAAGGGGGTCTAGGTAAGATCAAAGTGGTCTAGGTAAGATCAAGGGGGTCTAGGTAAGATCAAGGTGGTCTAGGTAAGATCAAGGGGGTCTAGGTAAGATCAAGGTGGTCTAGGTAAGATCAAGGTGGTCTAGGTAAGATCAAGGGGGTCTAGGTAAGATCAAGGTGGTCTAGGTAAGATCAGTCTACAAAGTCTCTGTGAATATATACTGTGTAACCCAATTTTAAAACAAATGCTCCCCCCCAGACCCCCCCAGACACCCCCAGACAACCCCCAGATACCCCCCAGACACCCCCAGACACCCCCCAGACACCCCCCAGACAACCCAGACACCCCCCAGACAACCCCCAGACACCCCCCGACACCCCCAGACAACCCCAGACACCCCCAGACAACCCCCAGACACCCCCCCAGAAAACCCCCAGACACCCCCCCAGAAAACCCCCAGACAACCCCCAGACACCCCCCCAGACAACCCCAGACACCCCCCAAGACACCCCCCAGACACCCCCAAGACACCCCCAGACACCCCCCAGACACCCCCCAAGACACACTAATACAGACTCTGGAGTGGTAAGCGCTAAACCCACAAGGTTATGCTACTGAAAATATTTTTGAGACTTCCAAGCATAAAATTACTTGGCCAGGTCCTCTACAACTTGGCCAGGTCCTCTACAACTTGGCCAGGTCCTCTACAACTTGGCCAGGTCATCTACAACTTGGCCAGGTCATCTACAACTTGGCCAGGTCCTCTACAACTTGGCCACGACCTCTACAACTTGGCCAGGTCCTCTACAACTTGGCCAGGTCCTCTACAACTTGGCCACGTCCTCTACAACTTGGCCAGGTCCTCTACAACTTGGCCAGGTCCTCTACAACTTGGCCACGACCTCTACAACTTGGCCAGGTCCTCTACAACTTGGCCAGGTCCTCTACAACTTGGCCACGACCTCTACAACTTGGCCACGTCCTCTACAAATTGGCCACGTCTTCTACAACTTGGCCACGTCCTCTACAACTTGGCCACGTCCTCTAAAACTTGGCCACGTCCTCTACAACTTGGCCACGTCCTCTACAACTTGGCCACGTCCTCTACAACTTGGCCACGTCCTCTACAACTTGACCACGTCCTCTACAACTTGGCCACGACCTCTATAACTTGGCCACGTCCTCTACAACTTGGCCACGACCTCTACAACTTGGCCACGACCTCTACAACTTGGTCACGACCTCTACAACTTGACCACAACCTCTATAACTTGGCCACGACCTCTACAACTTGGCCACGACCTCAACAACTTGGCCACGACCTCAACAACTTGGCCACGACCTCTACAACTTGGCCACGACCTCTACAACTTGGCCACGACCTCAACAACTTGGCCACGACCTCAACAACTTGGCCACGTCCTCTACAACTTGGCCACGTCCTCTACAACTTGACCACGTCCTCTACAACTTGGCCACGACCTCTACAACTTGGCCACGACCTCTACAACTTGGCCACGACCTCTATAACTTGGCCACGTCCTCTACAACTTGGCCACGACCTCTATAACTTGGCCACATTCTCTATAACTTCGTCACGTCCTCTACAACTTGACCACAACCTCTACAACTTGGCCACGACCTCTACAACTTGGTCACGACCTCTACAACTTGCCACGACCTCAACAACTTGCCCACGACCTCTACAACATGGCCACGACCTCTACAACTTGGCCACGACCTCTACAACTTGGCCACGACCTCTACAACTTGGCCACGACCTCTACAACTTGGCCACGACCTCTACAACTTGGCCACGACCTCTACAACTTGGCCACGACCTCTACAACTTGGCCACGACCTCAACAACTTGGCCACGACCTCAACAACTTGGCCACGACCTCTACAACTTGCCACGACCTCAAACAACTTGGCCACGACCTCTACAACTTGGCCACGACCTCTACAACTTGGCCACGACCTCTACAACTTGGCCACGACCTCTACAACTTGGCCACGACCTCTACAACTTGGCCACGACCTCTACAACTTGGCCACGACCTCTACAACTTGGCCACGACCTCAACAACTTGGCCACGACCTCAACAACTTGGCCACGACCTCAACAACTTGGCCACGACCTCAACAACTTGGCCACGACCTCAACAACTTGGCCACGACCTCAACAACTTGGCCACGACCTCAACAACTTGGCCACGACCTCTACAACTTGGCCACGACCTCAACAACTTGGCCACGACCTCTACAACTTGGCCACGACCTCTACAACTTGGCCACGACCTCTACAACTTGGCCACGACCTCTACAACTTGGCCACGACCTCAACAACTTGGCCACGACCTCACAATTTGGGCCCACGACCTCTACAACTTGGCCACGACCTCAACAACTTGGCCACGACCTCACAACTTGGCCACGGACCTCTAACAACTTGGCCAGGACCTCTACAACTTGGCCACGACCTCTACAACTTGGCCAGACCTCTACAACTTGGCCACGACCTCTACAACTTGGCCACGTCCTCTACAACTTGGCCACGACCTCTACAACTTGGCCACGTCCTCTACAACTTGGCCACGACCTCTACAACTTGGCCACGACCTCTACAACTTGGCCACGACCTCTACAACTGGCCACGACCTCTACAACTTGGCCAGGTCCTCTACAACTTGGCCACGGACCTCTACAACTTGGCCACGACCTCTACAACTTGGCCACGACCTCTACAACTTGGCCACGACCTCTACAACTTGGCCACGACCTCTACAACTTGGCCACGACCTCTACAACTTGGCCACGACCTCTACAACTTGGCCACGACCTCTACAACTTGGCCACGACCTCTACAACTTGGCCACGACCTCTACAACTTGCCACGTCCTCTACAACTTGGCCACGACCTCTACAACTTGGCCACGACCTCTACAACTTGGCCACGACCTCTACAACTTGGCCACGACCTCTACAACTTGGCCACGACCTCTACAACTTGGCCACGACCTCTACAACTTGGCCACGACCTCTACAACTTGGCCACGACCTCTACAACTTGGCCACGTCCTCTACAACTTGGCCACGACCTCTACAACTTGGCCACGTCCTCTACAACTTGCCTACGATACATTCTGAGGACTTTGCATTGATTATCCTGGCATATACTATTAGGCCCGGCCTCTACAATTACGATCCGTCTACAATATGAGACCGGCTAAATTATCGGCCCTACAATATATTACTCCCGCCTCTACAACTTGGCCAGACTACAACGGCCCTATCCTTACCGGCACATCTACACTGGCCACGTAAATTATAAATATGGCATTTATCTGGGATATTATTATTATCCGGCTATAATATATTATCCGGCTATAATATATTATCCGGCTATAATATATTATCCGGCTATATTATCCGGCTATAATATATTATCCGGCTATAATATTATCCGGCATATATCCGGCAATAACATATTATCCGCTATATTATCCGGCCATAATATATTATCGGCTATATTATCCGGCCATAATATATTATCCGGCTATATTATCGGCTATAATATGTTATCCGGCTATTTATTATCCGCATAATATATTATCCGGCTATATTATCCGGCCATAATATATTATCCGGCTATAATATATTATCCGGCCATAATATATTATCCGGCCATAATATATTATCCGGCTATATTATCCAGCTATAATATATTATCCGGCTATATATCCATAATATATCCGGCTATATATTATATTATCCGGCTATATTATCCGGCTATATTATCCGGCTATATTATCCGGCCATATATTATCCGGCTATATTATCCGGCCATAATATATTATCCGGCTATAATGTCCGGCTATATTATCCAGCTATAATATATTATCCGGCTATAATATATTATCCGGCTATATTATCCAGCTATATATTATCCGGCTATATTATCCGGCCATAATATATTATCCGGCTATAATATATTATCCGGCTATAATATATTATCCGGCTATATTATCCGGCCATAATATATTATCCGGCTATAATATCCGGCTATATTATCCAGCTATAATATATTATCCGGCTATAATATATTATCCGGCTATATTATCCAGCTATAATATATTATCCGGCTATATTATCCAGCCATAATATATTATCCGGCTATAATATATTATCCGGCTATAATATATTATCCGGCTATAATGTATTATCCGGCTATATATTATCCGGCTATAATATATTATCCGGCTATAATATTATCCGGCTATAATATATTATCCGGCTAATAATATATATATATCCGGCTATATTATCCGGCCATAATATATTATCCGGCTATATTATCCGGCCATAATATATTATCCGGCTATATTATCCGGCTATAATGCTATAATATATTATCCGGCTATATTATCCGGCCATAATATATTATCCGGCTATATTATCCGGCCATAATATATTATCCGGCTATATTATCCGGCCATAATATATTATCCGGCTATAATATATTATCCGGCCATAATATATTATCCGGCTATATTATCCGGCCATAATATATTATCCGGCTATATTATCCGGCTATAATATATTATCCAGCTATATTATCCGGCTATAATATATTATCCGGCTATAATATATTATCCGGCCATAATATATTATCCGGCTATAATATATTATCCGGCTATAATATATTATCCGGCTATATTATCCGGCCATAATATATTATCCGGCTATATTATCCGGCTATATTTTATCCGGCCATAATATATTATCCGGCTATATTATCCGGCTTATAATATATTATCCGGCTTATATATTATCCGGCTATTATTATCCGGCTATATATATTATCCGGCTATAATATATTATCCGGCTATATTATCCGGCTATAATATATTATCCGGCTATATTATCCGGCTATAATATATTATCCGGCTATATTATCCGGCTATAATTAATCCGGCTTAATATTATCCGGCTTATAATTATCACTTATCCGGCTATATTATCCGGCTATATTTATCCGGCTATATATCCTATATTATCCGGCTATATTAATCCGGCCATAATATATTATCCGGCTATATTATCCGGCTATAATATATCCGGCCATAATATATTATCCGGCTATAATATATTATCCGGCTATATTATCCGGCCATAATATATTATCCGGCTATATTATCCGGCTATAATATATTATCCAGCTATATTATCCGGCTATAATATATTATCCAGCTATATTATCCGGCCATAATATATTATCCGGCTATATTATCCGGCTATAATATATTATCCGGCCATAATATATTATCCGGCTATAATATATTATCCGGCTATATTATCCGGCCATAATATATTATCCTGCTATATTATCTGGCTATATTATCCGGCCATATTATCCGGCTATATTATCCGGCCATATTATCCGGCTATATTATCCAGCCATATTATCCGGCCATATTATCCGGCTATATTATCCGGCCATATTATCCGGCCATATTATCCGGCCATATTATCCGGCCATATTATCCGGCTATATTATCCGGCTGTATTATCCGGCCGTATTATCCGGCCATATTATCCGGCCATATTATCCGGCTATATTATCCGGCCATATTATCCGGCCATATTATCCGGCCATATTATCCGGCTATATTATCTGGCCATATTATCCGGCCATATTATCCGGCTATATTATCTGGCTATATTATCCGGCTATATTATCCGGCCATATTATCCAGCTATATTATCCGGCCATATTATCCGGCCATATTATCCGGCCATATTATCCGGCTATATTATCCGGCTATATTATCTGGCTATATTATCCGGCTATATTATCCGGCTATATTATCCGGCCATATTATCCGGCTATATTATCCGGCCATATTATCCGGCTATATTATCCGGCTATATTATCCGGCTATATTATCCGGCTATATTATCCGGCTATATTTATCCCGTCATGTGAAGCTAAAACTTTGGTTGTTTAGTTTTAAAAATAGATTAGACATATGAGTGCTTGAGCTGGACGTGCCTAGCATGGGTCAATAGGCCTGTTTGTGCTCTTTTTTTGTGTTAATAATGGATATGCCTGATTTAATAAGTTGTTCTTACACCCGGCATCAAGACCACTGCCAGTACCTTCATTACACACTAATCTTAATATAATTGTTAACTCGGTAGATTAACACAGAATTATCCAGTCAAGTATGACCAGTAGGCCTACTGCAGTGTTCTTCCTTTATGTTCTAAGTCAGGATGACATCTGACATTTACATTAGGATATTTATACTCCCCAGGATGAGACCCATACCAGTAGGCCTTCTGCAGTGTTCCTCCTTTATGTGAACAGTGCTACTGGATATAAGGGAACATGTCCACGTGTGCCCGGGATCGAATCTCGGTTCTTCAGTTGACGCCCCTACCTGGAGTATACCTGGAGGGGGTTTCGGGGGTCAACGCCCCCACGGCCCGGTGTGTGACCAGGCCTCATGGTCGATAAGGGCCTGATCAACCAGGCTGTTACTGTTGGCCGCACACAACCCAACGTATGAAGCACAGCCCGGCTGGTCAGGTACTGACTTTAGACGCCTGTCCAGCGCCTTCCTGAAAACAGCCAGGGGTCTATTAGTAATCCCCCGCATGTGTGCTAGAAGGCAGCCAACTGACCCATAATACATCACACATTTCATCTCAGCTTCCTACACTCTTGCAAGATGGGTATCACCTGCTTAATATAGACTAACTTAAACTTCTAAAAATGTAATCAGTTTTCATCTAAGATTTACAACCAATTTCCAATGTTT
>NC_069471.1:30509569-30561876 GCF_026875155.1 Cherax quadricarinatus | reverse complement strand
GCCCTTTGACGCAACCTAAAATAAACACTCATATCCAACACATAACAAAAAAAGTTTCTAAAACAGCTGTCATCCTCTCAAAGATATGTTACTGTGTACCACAAACACCACTACTTACACTATATGTTACTGTGTACCACAAACACCACTACTTACACTATACTATTCACTGATCTACCCATATTTGTGCCTGGGGTTCCACAACGACAAACCACCTAAAATCAATAATAACACAACAAAAAGCCGCAGTGCAACTTATCACACAATCCACTGCTAGACAACCCTCCCCCTTCACTCTTCAAAGACCTATACCTACTGACTATACAAAACATTAACTCATATTATTGTACAACCTACATTTACAGAACAATAAATTCTAATATAAATCCTAACCCAAAACACTTTCTTAGCAGTTGCAACAGGACTCAGACACAACACTAGGCACAAAAACCTCTATGACATTCCCCGTGTAAGGCTAAATCTTTTCAAAAATTCATTATACATAAAAGGGCCCAAAATCTGGAACTCTCTACCAGAAATCTCCAGAACCACTGGTTCAACATTTTTAGAACTATAGTTAAAAAACACCTTATCTCCTTAACCTATCCCAACCAATCATAAATACATATGTAAAACCTGTACATGCATTTGTTCAACATCATGAATATATAAAGTAAAAGGACACAAGTGCAACTAATGTGACATTTATTGTGGCAACGTTTCGCTCTCCAGGAGCTTTATCAAGCCATGGCTTGATAAAACTCCTGGAGAGCGAAACGTTGCCACAATAAATGTCACATTAGTTGCACTTGTGTCCTTTTACTTTACATATTGTCGGTAATTCTACCAACTTTATTACAACCATGAATATAAGTGAAACATTTTTATCAACATAATCAATATATACTTGCTTTCAATATCTGTATTCATCTCAAATAAATGTCATAGGGGATATAAATAAGGTCTTGAGGATATCTCTCCAAGAGAGAACCCACAGTAATGGATTCAAATTGGACAAGTTTAGATTTAGAAAGGACATAGGAAAGTACTGGTTTGGAAATAAGGTAGTTGATGTGTGGAACAGTCTACCTAGTTGGGTTACTGAGGCTAAAACCTTGGGTAGTTTCAGATTTAGGTTGGATAAATCTTTCTTTCTTCTTTCAACACACCGGCCGTATCCCACTGAGGCGGGGAGGCCCAAAAGTAAAAACAAAAGTTTCTCCTTTCACATTTAGTAATATATACAGGAGAAGGGGTTACTAGCCCCTTGCTTCTGGCATTTTAGTCGCCTCTTACAACACGTATAGGTTACGGAGAAAGAATTCTGTTCCACTTCCCCATGGAGATAAGAGGAAATAAACAAGAATAAGAACTAGTAAGAAAATAGAAGAAAACCCAGAGGGGTGTGTATATATATGCTTGTACATGTATGTGTAGTGTGACCTAAGTGTAAGCAGAAGTAGCAAGACGTACCTGAAACCTTGCATGTTTATGAAACAGAAAAAACACCAGCAATCCTACCATCATGTAAAACAATTACAGGCTTTCATTTTACATTCACTTGGCAGGACAGTAGTACCTCCCTGGGCGGCTGCTGTCTACCAACCTACTACCTAGTTGGATAAATACTTGAGTATTTATCCAACCTAAATTTCCTATATCCTTTCTAAATATAAACTTGTAGTAGGTTCGTAGACAGCAACCACCCAGGGAGGTAATACTGTCCTGCCAAGTGAATGTAAAACAAAAGCCTGCAATTGTTTTACATGATGGTAGGATTGCTGGTGTTTTTTGTCTGTCTCATAAATATGCAAGATTACAGGTACGTCTTGCTACTTCTACTTACACTTAGGTCACACTTCACATACATGTACACGTTTATTTATACACACTCATCTGAGTTTTCTTTGATTTTATCTTTATAGTTCTTGGTCTTATTACTTTTCCTTTTATATCCATGAGGAAGTGGAATAAGAATCTTTCCTCCGTAAGCCATGCGTGTTGTAAAAGTCAACTAAATGCCGGGAACAATGGGCTAGTAACCCCTTTTCCTGTAAAGATTACTAAAAAGAATAAGAAGAAGAAAATTGTCAAAGTGGGAAGTCTGAATGTGCGTGGATGTTGTGCATATGATAAGAAAGAGATGATTGTGGATGTTATGAATGAGAAGAAGCTGGATGTCTGGGCTTTAAGTGAAACAAAGCTGAAGGGGGTGGGAGAGTTTCAGTGGAGTGGAAAAAATGGGATTAGGTCAGGGGTTTCAAATAGAGTTAGAGCTAAAGGAGGAGTAGCAATAATGTTGAAGGATAAGATATGGCAGGAAAAGAGGGACTATAAATGTATTAATTCAAGGATTATGTGGAGTATAATAAAGATTGGATGTGAAAAGTGGGCTATAGTAAGTGTATATGCACCTGGAGAAGAGAGAAGTGTAGAGGAGAGAGAGAGATTTTGGGAAATGTTGAGTGAATGCTTGGGGAATTTTGAACCAAGTGTGAGAGTACTTGTGGTTGGGGATTTCAATGTTAAAGTGGGTAAAAATGTTGTGGAGGGAGTAGTAGGTAAATTTGGGGTGCCAGAGGTAAATGTAAATGGGGAGCCTTTAATTGAGCTATGTGTAGAAAGATATTTGGTAATAAGTAATACATATTTTATGAAAAAGAGGATAAATAAATATACAAGGTATGATGTAGCATGTAATGAAAGTAGTTTGTTAGATTATGTATTGGTGGATAAAAGGTTAATGGGTAGGCTCCAGGATGTACATATTTATAGAGGGGCAACTGATATATTGGATCATTATTTAGTTGTAGCTACAGTTAGAGTAAGGGGTAGATGGGATAAGAGGAAGGTGGCAACAATAAGTAGGAGGGAAGTGAAAGTGTATAAACTAAGGGAGGAGGAAGTTCGGGTGAGATATAAGCTACTATTGGCAGAAAGGTGGGCTGGTGCAAAGATGAGTAGTGGAAGGGGGGGTTGAAGAGGGTTGGATGAGTTTTAAAAATGCAGTATTAGAATGTGGGGCAGAAGTTTGTGGTTATAGGAGGGTGGGGGCAGGAGGAAAGAGGAGTGATTGGTGGAATGATGAAGTAAAGGGTGTGATAAAAGAGAAAAAGTTAGCTTATGAGAGGTTTTTACAAAGCAGAAGTGTTATAAGAAGAGCAGAGTATATGGAGAGTAAAAGAAAGGCGAAGAGAGAGGTGAGAGAGTGCAAAAGGAGAGCAGATGATAGAGTGGGAGAGGCACTGTCAAGAAACTTTAATGAAAATAAGAAAAAAATTTGGAGTGAGTTAAACAAGTTAAGAAACCCTAGGGAACGTATGGATTTGTCAGTTAAAAACAGAGTAGGGGAGTTAGTAGATGGGGAGAGGGAGGTATTAGGTAGATGGCGAGAATATTTTGAGGAACTTTTAAATGTTGAGGAAGAAAGGGAGGCAGTAATTTCATGCACTGGCCAGGGAGGTATACCATCTTTTAGGAATGAAGAAGAGCGGAATATAAGTGTGGGGGAGGTACATGAGGCATTATGTAGAATGAAAGGGGGTAAAGCAGCTGGAACTGATGGGATCATGACAGAAATGTTAAAATCAGGGGGGGACATAGTGTTGGATTGGTTGGTACTTTTGTTTAATAAATGTATGAAAGAGGGGAAGGTACCTAGGGATTTGCGGAGAGCATGTATAGTCCCTTTATGTAAAGGGAAGGGGGACAAAAGAGATTGTAAAAATTATAGAGGAATAAGTTTATTGAGTATACCAGGAAAAGTGTACGGTAGGGTTATTATTGAAAGAATTAGAGGTAAGACAGAATGTAGGATTGCAGATGAGCAAGGAGGTTTCAGAGTGGGTAGGGGATGTGTTGATCAAGTGTTTATATTGAAGCATGTATGTGAACAGTATTTAGATAAAGGTAGGGAAGTTTTTATTGCAGTTATGGATTTAGAAAAGGTATATGATAGAGTGGATAGGGGAGCAATGTGGCAGATGTTGCAAGTACAGTAGGGCCCCGCTTTACGGCGTTTCGCTTTATGGCGTTCCGCTAATATGGTCATTGCAAATTATGACCAAAATTCGCTCTAGGGCTCCCCCCACCTGACTTTCTAATACGGTCACCGCGCCCCACCTGGTTTGTTTACATTCTCTGTGAGATCCGTAAGCACTAAGTCTCTCCATTATGTCTGGAAACTCCAAAATTTTAAGTGTTTTTAAAAGTTATTTCATATTTTATATATACTCTGATAATTATGCTTATGTATACATGTACTTAAATAAACTTACATACTGTGCTGGCATGCAGGTACACATTAAAATCAGTAAAAGTGTCTTATGTCTCCAGACATCATATTAGTAATGATAATAATAATCATCGAGTCTCATTAAATGTCGTATATTACGTTAATATACACATTTTCATTAATCCATCCATGATATTTTTTTAAAAATTATATAATAAACATGATACATAACATATAAAGATAATAAATACACCCCACAATAGAATAAATAAACATAAATATGAGATGTGGTAACTAGATAACTTGTACAAGTGACGCCAAGAATAACATTTTTTCTAATCTAACATAAGAGAAAATGTGTTACTGGGGGTAACTATAGAAAATTATTTCTTTTGTATGTATGTAAGTTTATTCAGGTATACACAAATACAGTTACATAGATTATCATATATAACAGCATATGTGTAGCGATCCCAGGATAACCCAAAAAAGTCAAACAGAGTGACTTATTTCCATTGCCTTCACTCAGAGCTTCATTTCTTCTCAAAATGATGTTACATGAGAATGGGCGTGTTCTTCTTTATTTATTTTACCGTATCAATGTAGAGACAACTTGTACACAGTGTAACTTGTACACAAACCAGACGTGTACACTTGGTTTACAAAGCTTACCTTCGCCTGGTTTGTTTACATAACTCTGCGCCTGTCCTCTCTCATGCACTCATTCTTTCTCTCTCTCATTTATTCGTTTTATCTCATTTACTTACTCCTGACCCTACATTAAGACTACAAATATTTTAAGGTAAGTAATGAGTGAACTGTATATACAATTTATTGCTCTGGGATGCTTAAATATAGAATATGTGTGGGTGGGTTGGCCTGGTATGGTAGCCCGGCTGACTACCACACATACCACACTTGATTTTTTACAATAAATACTACTCATCTCACCCTAGATTAAGACTACAAATATTTTAAGGTAAGTAATGAGTGCACTATGTGTGTATTGTACTTTTTTATTGTTTTTGATGCCTAGTTCTAATGCTAACTTAATATATGTTAGTGTAAACTTGTAATTTAGTATTTGTATGCATTTATAAGTGGAAAAAAAAGGGTGTTCCACTTTACGGCGATTTCCGCTTTACGGCGGTAGCCTGGAACCTAACCTGCAGTATAAGTGGGGCCCTACTGTATATGGAATAGGTGGTAAGTTACTAAATGCTGTAAAGAGTTTTTATGAGGATAGTGAGGCTCAGGTTAGGGTGTGTAGAAGAGAGGGAGACTACTTCCCAGTAAAAGTAGGTCTTAGACAGGGATGTGTAATGTCACCATGGTTGTTTAATATATTTATAGATGGGGTTGTAAAAGAAGTAAATGCTAGGGTGTTTGGGAGAGGGGTGGGATTAAATAATGGGGAATCAAATACAAAATGGGAATTGACACAGTTACTTTTTGCTGATGATACTGTGCTTATGGGAGATTCAAAAGAAAAATTGCAAAGGTTAGTGGGTGAGTTTGGGAGTGTGTGTAAAGGTAGAAAGTTGAAAGTGAACATAGAAAAGAGTAAGGTGATGAGGGTATCAAATGATTTAGATAAAGAAAAATTGGATATCAAATTGGGGAGGAGTATGATAGAAGTGAATGTTTTCGGATACTTGGGAGTTGACGTGTCTGCGGATGGATTTATGAAGGATGAGGTTAATCATAGAATTGATGAAGGAAAAAAGGTGAGTGGTGCGTTGAGGTATATGTGGAGTCAAAAAACGTTATCTATGGAGACAAAGAAGGGAATGTATGAAAGTATAGTTGTACCAACACTCTTATATGGGTGTGAGGCTTGGGTTGTGAATGCAGCAGCAAGGAGGCGGTTGGAGGCAGTGAAGATGTCCTGTCTGAGGGCAATGTGTGGTGTAAATATTAGGAAGAAAATTTGGAGTGTGGAAATTAGGAGAAGGTGTGGAGTTAATAAAAGTATTAGTCAGGGGGCTGAAGAGGGGTTGAGGTGGTTTGGTCATTTAGAGAGAATGGATCAAAGTAGAATGGCATGGAGAGCATTTAAATCTGAAGGAGAAGGAAGGCGGAATAGGGGTTGTCCTCGAAAAGGTTGGAAGGAAGGGGTAAGGGAGGTTTTGTGGGCGAGGGGCTTGGACTTCCAGCAGGCATGCATGAGCGTGTTTGATAGGAGTGAATGGAGACGAATGGCATTTGGGACCTGACAATCTGTTGAAGTGTGAGCAGAGTAATATTTAGTGAAGGAATTCAGGGAAACCGGTTATTTTTATATAGCCGGACTTAAGTCCTGGAAATGGGAAGTACAATGCCTGCACTCTAAAGGAGGGGTTTTGGGATATTAGCAGTTTGGAGGGGTATGTTGTGTATCTTTATACGTATATGCTTCTAAACTGTTGTGTTCTGAGCGCCTCTGCAAAAACAGATATTATGTGTGAGTGAGGTGAAAGTGTTGAATGATGATGATGAAAGTATTTTCTTTTTGGTGATTTTCTTTCTTTTTGGGTCACCCTGCCTCAGTGGGAGACGGCCGATTTGTTTAAAAAAAAAAATACATGAGTGAGAGAGGTTGGATTTGAGTGTGACTTGCATATGAGAGTGGATAGAGTTATCAGAGCTTATTTCTTGGGTGGCATTGAAAATTGGGTTGGGATGTTTTGTTAGTGGGATGGATTGTAAAGGACCTGCCTAGTATGGGCCAATAGGCCTACTACAGTATTCCTCCTTTCTTATGTTCTTATGTTAAATAGTAATCACTCCATTGTATCTGCCTAAGGTTAATAATAAAAAAGTATGTCTTCTCTACAAGACTTATTAAAGTCATATAGCATGACTTAATAGAATACTCAAGTCTCTTGCATTCATTGTAACTCATCTAATGGCCATATGTACTGTTATTGCCTTATTAATCTTGGTTAATTTTAAGTTTGCCAGAAATGCTCTGCATATGAAGGTGTTTGTACATACATGTATCAACTTCACTTCTTACGTGAATGACTTGTTGAACAAGTTTTGCCCCTTCCTTCATACATGTATGATAACAAAATAAAATATATTATTATTATTAACTCCTCGCACACACTACTGACAAACTAACCTTAACCTCTGATGAGTTCCGAGTGTTTTTCTACTGCCAGAGCCCAGCCAGGGGTCAGGCTCATCTGGTGCTTGCCTGCTCTGCCAGGATGTTACTGGTGGTAGTCCACTGACCCACTCCATCACAGCCTGGTTGATCCAGCACCTGGTGAAGATACTTGTCCAGTTTCCTCTTAAAGACTTCAACACTTGTTCCAGCAGTATTTTTGGTTGAAACAGTTTTGGTCCTCACATGTTGATACAGCAACAAACAATATCCACTATTAGTCTGGAAACACAACAAACCATATTTAGTATTTTTGACACTAATACTTTTTTTATTTAAACCATATAATGTAATTTACATGAATTAATATAATGGTAGGTACAAAAAATGGCCACAAATTATGTAATGCATTTTGCCCAGCTAATTGTAAGCCATGTTAATTAATATACATAATATTAAATAATATTCTTATGCAATTAACTACAACAAGACAGTTAATGGCAAATAGGCTATCAGAAAAGAGACATATTTCATAGAACTAATTCAAAGATTCTCAGTTTTATTTGACTGAATATAGAAATGTTGAAAATACAGAAAGTTACTTTAGATTACAATATAATTAAATGGGACAATATATGTTACCAATTATTTATGGGTGTTGAAGGAAGATCAGGGGCAGAACTGGATGAAAGCTGGTTTTGTTAGACATAACAGATTGCTGTCTCAATTATGCTAAGAAGATGGTGTTTTTTAACAACAGCTTTGAAATAGCTGGCAGATAGGGAACCTTTCAATGCTTCAGACAGAGTTCCAGGTCTTAAGACCTTTTAAAAGCATTGAATTTTCACAGAGGTTAAGTTGGACATGGGGGAGCGGAGTGTCAGCTTTTTTTGTGCCTTGTTACACCGATTAAAAGGAAAAGATCCATAGAAAGGATTATATTGAAAACGAATGTCATATATACTGTAGGCACAGTAGTATGAGTGCACATTTTGTTCATTAAACAAGTTACTGAAAACAGTGAGGAGTTTTTACGAGGATAGTGAGGCTCAGGTTAGAGTATGTAGGAGAGAGGAAGATTATTTCCCAGTAAAAGTAAGTCTTAGACAAGGATGTGTGATGTCACCGTGGTTGTTCAATATATTTATAGATGGGGTTGTAAGAGAAGTGAATGTGAGGGTCTTGGCAGGAGGTGTTGAGTTAAAAGATAAAGAATCAAACACAAAGTGGGAGTTGTTACAGTTGCTTTTTGCTGGTGACACTGTGCTTTTGGGAGATTCTGAAGAGAAGTTGCAGATGTTGGTGGATGAATTTGGTAGGGTATATAAAAGAAAATTAAAAGTGAATATAGGAAAGAGTAAGATTATGAGGATAACAAAAAGATTAGGTGATGAAAGATTGGATATCAGGTTGGAGGGAGAGAGTATGGAGGAGGTGGAGGGAGAGGGTATGGAGGAGGTGAATGTATTCAGATATTTGGGAGTGGACAAGTCAGCGAATGGGTCTATGAAAGATGAGGTGAATCATAGCAGTGCACTTAGGAATCTGTGGAGACAAAGAACTTTGTCCCTGGAAGCAAAGAGGGAATGTTTGAGAGTATAGTTTTACCAATACTCTTATATGGGTGTGAAGCATGGGTTATGAATGTTGCAGCAAGGAGAAGGCTGGAGACAGTGGAGATGTCATGTCTGAGGGCAATGTGTGGTGTGAATATAATGCAGAGAATTCGTAGTTTGGAAGTTAGGAGGAGGTGCGGGATTACCAAAACTGTTGTCCAGAGGGCTGAAGAAGGGTTCTTGAGGTGGTTCGGACATGTAGAGAGAACAGAATGAAACAATGACTTCGAGAGTGTATCAATCTGTAGTGGAGGGAAGTCAGGGTTGGGGTCCGCCTAGGAGAGGGTGGAGGGACGGGGTAAAGGAGGTTTTGTGTGCGAGGGGCTTGGACTTCCAGCAATCATGCATGAATGTAGTTGATAGGAGTGAATGGAGACAAACGATTTTTAATATTTGACGTGCTGTTGGAGTGTGAGCAAACATTTATGAAGGGATTCAGGGAAACCAGCAGGCCGAACTTGAGTCCTGGAGATGGGAAGTACAGTGTTCCTCAAGGGTCAGTGTTGGGCCCGTCGTTGTTCACAATTTACATAAACGACATAGATGAGGGAATAAATAGCGACACAAGCAAATTTGCTGATGACACCAAAATAGGCCATCCAATTCAGTCTAATGAGGACACTAGAGCACTCCAGGATGATTTGAATAGACTGATGCTGTGGTCGAAGAAGTGGCAAATGCAGTTTAATATAGACAAACGCAAAGTTCTAAATGTTGGACAGGAAAATAACCATGCCACATATAAACTAAATAATGTAGAACTTAATATTACAGACTGCGAAAAGGATTTAGGAGCGTTGGTTAGCAGTAATCTGAAACCAAGACAACAGTGCATAAGTGTTTGCAATAAAACTAACAGAATCCTTGGCTTCATATCAAGAAGCATAAATAATAGGAGTCCTCAGGTTGTTCTTCAACTCTATATATCCTTAGTTAGGCCTCATTTAGATTATGCTGCTCAGTTTTGGTCACCGTATTACAGAATGGATATAAATGCACTGGAAAACGTACAAAGGAGGATGACAATGTTGATCCCATGTATCAGAAATCTTCCCTATGAGGATAGACTGAAGCCCCTAAATCTTGCACTCTCTAGAAATGCACAGAATTAGGGGGGGGGGAGATGATTGAGGTGTATAAATGGAAAACAGGAATTAATAAAAAGGATGTAAATGGCATGCTAAAAATGTCTAAAATAGACAGGACTCGCAACAATGGTTTTAAATTGGAAAAATTCAGATTCAGGAAGGATATAGGAAAACACTGGTTCGGTAACAGAGGTGTGGATGAGTGGAACAAACTCCTGAGTACCGTCATAGAATCTAAGATGATGTGTAGTTTTAAAAATGGATTGGATAAATACACGAGTGGGTGTGAGGTAGACCTGACTAGCTTGTGCTACAAGGTCGGATGCCGTGCTCCTCCCTTAAGTGACATGTCTGACCTCACTAGATCAAAGCATCGGCGTAAGCCAGTGGGGAAATTGGACCTGCCTCACAGGCCAGTAGGCCTGTTGCAGTGTTCCTTCTTTATTATGTTCTTATGTAATGTGACAACTCATAACATGAGCTTAACTCTGGGGTGCCTGACAGGCCAGGCTCAAGCCAACCAAAATTTCCAATAAACCTGGTCTCAGACCGGGCCGCGGGGGCGTTGACCCCCGGAACTCTCTCCAGGTAAACTCCAGGTAAACACCTTTTTTTTTAACAACCCATCTCCCACTGAGATGGGATGACCATGAAGCTAAACATTTTCAACATCACTCACTGTTAGCATGCAAGAAGCATGCTAACAGTACGCCTCAAATCACCCTCTAAATTGTATTATCCCCACATATCCTTCGGAGTGCAGGCACTGTACTTCACCCCTCCAGAACTACAACATCCCTGCTCATCCTTCAGAGTGCAGGCACTGTGCTTCACACTTCCAGGATTCAAGTTCAAATAACTGCTTTCCCTGAATTGCTTTGTAAATATTGCCTTGCTCACACTCCAACAACACATCATGCTCATGTTACCAGCTTGCCACCATGATGATGCTCCTATACTACTGTAGGCGCCCCTGACTCTCCTTCCTCCAGTGCTACATTCTTTGGGTCTTTAATAGAAGATAAATGTCATTTTAATTCAAATATGGGTTTATGCTGATCCACCTTATAGTGTTCAGCATAAGCTGAACATTACAAAGTGGGTCATTAAAAAACTTTCAAATACCAATAAATTCTCATTCATAAATCAAGCATTTAGACTAATTTGATCTTAGGATTTAAAATAAAAAATTTGAGGCTTGTAAACACACACAAGTGGGATTACAAACAGACCCTTGACTGTCTTCAAGAAGGTGCTGCACCTAAAGTCAGTACCTGACAAACTGGGCTATAGTTAGTACGTCAATTTATGTACGACCAGCAGTAACAGCCTGGTTGATCAGGCTCTGATCCACCACGAGGCATGGTCACAGACTGGGCCGCGGTGGATACACAATATTCTTTTATACTCACACATAATAACTTCAGTTAAGAATCATAATATACCCAACACCAAAATGTCACATTGTTCAACTTTACAATCTTATGTTATCATTACATGAGTGTACAAAATCTCTAAATAATACCAACACACAATGTAAGTACATCACACTGACTTAACTGGCTTAAATAATACCAACACACAATGTAAGTACATCACACTGACTTAACTGGCTTAAATAATACCAACACACAATGTAAGTACATCACACTGACTTAACTGGCTTAAATAATACCAACATACAATGTAAGTACATCACACTGACTTAACTGGCTTGAATAATACCAACACACAATGTAAGTACATCACACTGACTTAACTGGCTTAAATAATACCAACACACAATGTAAGTACATCACACTGACTTAACTGGCTTAAATAATACCAACATACAATGTAAGTACATCACACTGACTTAACTGGCTTAAATAATACCAACACACACAATGTAAGTACATCACACTGACTTAACTGGCTTAAATAATACCAACATACAATGTAAGTACATCACACTGACTTAACTGGCGTAAATAATACCAACACACAATGTAAGTACATCGCACTGACTTAACTGGCTTAAATAATACCAACACAAAATGTAAGTACATCACACTGACTTAACTGGCTTAAATAATACCAACATACAATGTAAGTACATCACACTGACTTAACTGGCTTAAATAATACCAACACACAATGTAAGTACATCACACTGACTTAACTGGCTTAAATAATACCAACATACAATGTAAGTACATCACACTGACTTAACTGGCTTAAATAATACCAACACACAGTGTAAGTACATCACACTGACTTAACTGGCTTAAATAATACCAACATACAATGTAAGTACATCACACTGACTTAACTGGCTTAAATAATACCAACATACAATGTAAGTACATCACACTGACTTAACTGGCTTAAATAATACCAACACACAATGTAAGTACATCACACTGACTTAACTGGCTTAAATAATACCAACATACAATGTAAGTACATCACACTGACTTAACTGGCTTAAATAATACCAACATACAATGTAAGTACATCACACTGACTTAACTGGCTTAAATAATACCAACACACAGTGAAAGTACATCACACTGACTTAACTGGCTTAAATAATACCATCATACAATGTAAGTACATCACACTCACTTAACTGGCTTAAATAATACCAACACACAGTGTAAGTACATCACACTGACTTAACTGGCTTAAATAATACCAACACACAATGTAAGTACATCACACTGACTTAACTGGCTTAAATAATACCAACACACAGTGTAAGTACATCACACTGACTTAACTGGCTTAAATAATACCAACATACAATGTAAGTACATCACACTCACTTAACTGGCTTAAATAATACCAACACACAGTGTAAGTACATCACACTCACTTAACTGGCTTAAATAATACCAACACACAATGTAAGTACATCACACTGACTTAACTGGCTTAAATAATACCAACATACAATGTAAGTACATCACACTGACTTAACTATCTTACTGTTGTATGCATTTACATTGTGAATTTTTTTTATGTAATCAGCAATGCCAGTTACAGTGACTTAACTATCTTTTTCTATATAAACATTTTATATTTATCATATGACCATATTATGGCAGAGTCAACTGTGTTCATTATTGTGTTATACAGACAAAGTTCAATAAATTCTTACTTGTCTTGTATTGTTGTTGTTCTTCACCTTCGAGATATGTTCAGTCAACAAGTTAGCAGGTAGGTGTTGTTACTTACTTACTTACTTAGCAGGTTTTCTTTCTCCTGTCAGTGACTTCATCAGTAGTGATGTACAGTGACTAGTAGGTTGATGTTTGTTGTCACTGCAGTTGCTGGTGGTAATCAACAGTGTTCCTCTTGACACTCATAAGTAATGTTAATGATGGTATTTAGGGAATTGCCATTAGTACATGGGTTCAAAATATTTCTTTAGACATTACACAATGTTAGGTAAATGAACACAGTTGTAACTAATGTGACATTATATTGTAGAAACACTTGGTTCCTGGAGAGGTCAACATTGTAGCAACACTTGGCTCCTGGAGAGGTCAACATTGTAGCAACACTTGGCTCCTGGAGAGGTCAACATTGTAGCAACACTTGGCTCCTGGAGAGGTCAATATTGTAGCAACACTTGGCTCCTGGAGAGGTCAACATTGTAGCAACACTCGGCTCCTGGAGAGGTCAACATTGTAGCAACACTTGGCTCCTGGAGAGGTCAACATTGTAGCAACACTTGGCTCCTGGAGAGGTCAACATTGTAGCAACACTTGGCTCCTGGAGAGGTCAACATTGTAGCAACACTTGGCTCCTGGAGAGGTCAACATTGTAGCAACACTTGGCTCCTGGAGAGGTCACCATTGTAGCAACACTTGGCTCCTGGAGAGGTCAACATTGTAGCAACACTTGACTCCTGGAGAGGTCAATATTGTAGCAACACTTGGCTCCTGGAGAGGTCAACATTGTAGCAACACTCGGCTCCTGGAGAGGTCAACATTGTAGCAACACTTGGCTCCTGGAGAGGTCAACATTGTAGCAACAATTGGCTCCTGGAGAGGTCAACATTGTAGCAAAAACTTGGCTCCTGGAGAGGTCAACATTGTAGCAACAACTTGGCTCCTGGAGAGGTCAACATTGTAGCAACACTTGGCTCCTGGAGAGGTCAACATTGTAGCAACACTTGGCTCCTGGAGAGGTCAACATTGTAGCAACACTCGGCTCCTGGAGAGGTCAACATTGTAGCAACACTCGGCTCCTGGAGAGGTCAACATTGTAGCAACACTTGGCTCCTGGAGAGGTCAACATTGTAGCAACACTTGGCTCCTGGAGAGGTCAACATTGTAGCAACACTTGGCTCCTGGAGAGGTCAACATTGTAGCAACACTTGGCTCCTGGAGAGGTCAACATTGTAGCAACACTCGTGCTCCTGGAGAGGTCAACATTGTAGCAACACTCGGCTCCTGGAGAGGTCAACATTGTAGCAACACTTGGCTCCTGAGAGGTCAACATTGTAGCAACACCTTGGCTCCTGGAGAGGTCAACATTGTAGCAACACTTGGCTCCTGGAGAGGTCAACATTGTAGCAACACTCGGCTCCTGGAGAGGTCAACATTGTAGCAACACTCGGCTCCTGGAGAGGTCAACATTGTAGCAACACTTGGCTCCTGGAGAGGTCAACATTGTAGCAACACTTGGCTCCTAGAGAGGTCAACATTGTAGCAACACTTGGCTCCTGGAGAGGTCAACATTGTAGCAACACTTGGCTCCTGGAGAGGTCAACATTGTAGCAACACTTGGCTCCTGGAGAGGTCAACATTGTAGCAACACTCGGCTCCTGGAGAGGTCAACATTGTAGCAACACTCGGCTCCTGGAGAGGTCAACATTGTAGCAACACTTGGCTCCTGAGAGAGGTCAACATTGTAGCAACACTTGGCTCCTGGAGAGGTCAACATTGTAGCAAACACTTGGCTCCTGGAGAGGTCACATTGTAGCAACACTTGGCTCCTAGAGAGGTCAACATTGTAGCAACACTTGGCTCCTGGAGAAGGTCAACATTGTAGCTACACTTGGCTCTGGAGAGGTCAACATTGTAGCAACATTGCTCCTAGAGAGGTCAACATTGTAGCAACACTTGGCTCCTGGAGAGGTCAACATTGTAGCAACACTTGGCTCTAGAGAGTCAAACATGTAGCAACACATTGGTCTGGAGAGGTCAACATTGTAGCAACACTTGGCTCTAGAGAGGTCAACATTGTAGCAACACTTGGCTCCTGAGAGGTCAACATTTGTAGCAACACTTGGCTCCTGGAGAGGTCAACATTGTAGCAACACTTGGCTCCTGGAGAGGTCACATTGTAGCAACACTTGGCTCCTGGAGAGGTCAACATGTAGCAAACACTTGGCTCTGGAGAGTCAACATTGTAGCAACACTTGGCTCCTGGAGAGGTCACCATTGTAGCAACACTCGGCTCCTGGAGAGGTCAACATTCCCACAATAAAATGTCACTTTAGTTGCAACTGTGTCCATTTACCTACCATTTTGTCAGTAATTCTACAATTATTACTAACATTACATAAGTTTGGGATGACAGCAGTTGTCTTACATACTAACATGTGAAGAAATTTACTTGAATAATAAAATATGGTGGTACCCCAAGTTTCGTACATAGTTCGTTCCAGAAGGCTGTTAGTGTTGTTACTGAACGAATTTGTTCCCATAAGAAATAATGTAAATTAGATTAGTCCATTTCAGACCCCCAAAAATACACTTACAAAAGCACTTACAATAACACACTTACATAATTGTTGGAGTTGGAAGCAGTACGAAACTCGGGGTTCCACTGTAATGTGACAGTGACTTGCTTCTATTTGGTTAATACTTATGTAGTGGGTAGATTCCTCCACATTGTTTTCTTTTGTAAAGGGGATTTTCAGGTGGCGAAGTCATGACTGAAGATGGCTTTTGAAAGTCAAAAGAATTATATATCCACCAGCCAGCAATAGCCTGGTCCATCAGGCCAGCACCAGACAAAAAAAAAAAAAACTCGGAACTCAAAGGTACATCAAAAGTAAATATTGTATTGTTAGTTCAACATTGTAATGAGCGCAATGTTCAAGTTTTTTACTTGTTCTAAATACCCAGAGACCTTGATATAGCAAGACTGTGTAGGAAACTAGGCACAATATTTCAAGGATTACAGTTAATAAATTAGACACATGTGCAACTCTTGGGTATCTTTATTAAGGAAACGTTTTGCCACACAGTGGCTTCATCAGTCCATACAAAGGAGAATGGTGAAGAACAGGAGGAGTTTGAGGTAATCAATCCCTCAGCCTTGAGTCGACGTGGTCAGTCCCTCAATCTTGAAAAGAATACAGCATATCTGCAGAGAAGTAGCTTATATACCCTAGGCAGGAGAGGTGCAGCAGTCGTAGGTGTTGTCACATTTGACCAATGTGGAAGTAAGTCGTGCCTAAAGGTTAGGCAAGCGAAGAATTCCCAAGTATTAAGATCCCAAGAAGCTGCAGTGTCTAACACTGCAACTGAGTTTAATCGTTTCTATCAACTACCTTTAGGTGCCATCATAAACAAAGGGAGAATTATTCATGCCAAGAATTGTAAACAAAGGCATTATGTATTAAGGGGAGTGACTTAACGTTATCCCTCCGCCCGGCTACCACACCTCCATAGCATATGAACAGCATGTTTATATGCTATGTAACATGTTTCTTATATAATTTTGAAGAAAATATCATAGATGGATTAATGAAAATGTCTATGTTAACGTAAAATAAGACATCTAATGTGCCCAAGAGCGATTATTATTAGTGTTATGTAATGTTTTCCCTCCGCCTGACAACCACACCTTCATAGCATATAAACAGCATGTTTATATGCTATGTAACGTGTTTTTTATATACGTAATTTTGAGGAAAATATCATAGATGGATTAATGAAGATGTCTATACTGATGTAAAACAGGACACTGAATGTGCCCAAGAGTGATTATTACATAATAGAGAGAGGTGCTCAAGGAGAATGTAAACAGACAGGGTGGCTTGCACCGTATCTGAAAGACCGCTCACCGTATGGAAAGTTTTGGTTATAATTTGAAATCGCCGTATTAGTGGAATGCCATAAAGTGGGGCTCTACTGTACATACACAGTACATTCATTACTTAACTTAAAATATTTGTAGTCTTAATGTAGGGCGAGAGGTGAGTAGTATTTATTTATAGGAAGTCAGTGTAGGTAGCTGGTAGGTGTAGCCTGGGCTGCACCTACTGGCCACCTACACTGCGACCCAAAGCCATATTATTACCATCAACATACCATGTTCACTGAGTTTAATCATTTCTGACAACTACCTTAAAATGTCATCACAAACAAAGGGAGACGTAATAAATAATTCATGCCGAGAATTGTAAACAAAAGTGTTATGTATTAAGGGTGGTGACTGGGCCAGACGCAGATTCATACGGTTCTCTCTAACGCTGAACCAGAGAAAACAATGTTTTCCCTCTACCGACTACCACCCCTCGATAGCATATAAACACTGCATGTTTATATGCTATGTAACGTATTTCTTATATAATTTTGAAGAAAATATAATAGATGGATTAATGAAAATGTCTATATTAATGTAAAATTAGACATTTAATGTGCCCAAGAGTGAGTCATGAACGCACGAGCGGCCCAGGCGGACACGTCTGAAACAGACGATTTCCAAGCGGACGTACAAAACCCAGGGGAAATTTTGCCGAAAGTGCTCGAAATCCGAATTGTACGAGTTCTGCACTGGATGAAAACAAGGGGTCCACTGTATAATGAATCAAAGATCCTAATGGAAAACAAAGACCACAATGGAAATAAGTCACTGATTTTTTTGGGTTATGGCGGGTAATTTACACTACGTATGATAACTGTATGTAGCAGTGTGGTAGTGCAGGTTGGGGTGGTCACTTCTCAGCTGCTGTATCTGCCTCAAGTATGCAATACAAACTCACCTTAAACTTTAGAGACATGCAAAGCATGACATGGAAATTAAAACTGTACGAGAATATTAGGTAGAACATCATAGATAGTAACTAGCACCTTCACTATCCATCATAATGAAATGTGTCAAATAATGAGTAGCCACATTACCAAATCATCATCATTTTTCAACAAACCAGCCATATCCCACTGAGGCAGGGTGGCTCAAAAAGAAAAACTTAAGTTTCTCTTTTTAAATTTAGTATTATATACAGGAGAAGGGGTTATCAGCCCCTTGCTCCTGGCACTTTAGTTGCCTCTTACGACATTCATGACTTACAGAGGAAGAACTCTGTTCCACTTCCCCATGGAGACATTACCAAATATTTTGAAATATTCTTACATATTCCTGCTGCTGCTTCTTCCCTATGTTTGTTAAGTAATAATAATCTTTATTTCTACAAGTTTGTGATACAACTTATACAGACCATAGGATAGGATGAGACATCAGTGATATATTATATATAAAGTCCTTGGTTATACAAAGTATTTCTGGCAAATTAAGTTTATTTTGTCCCCCAGGATGCCACCCACACCAGTCCACTATTTTGGCAACAATAGCTGACTTTCAAAATAAAATTTTTATTTCTTAACATAGTATACAGTGTGTAGTTTATATGTAATAAACTATTGTTAACACAGCCACCAGCATGTATCAGCATTTTGGGCAGGTTAATTATAATGTTTGCACACTACTTGAAACTAAACATAGGTTTTGCAGTGGTGAATTTTAATGTATTCAAAAAATTTTAATTAATAAAATATATAATTTAGAAGTAGCAAAAAAAATATTACAATTAGCACAATTTACAATAGTACAATTTTAAGTGTGTATTGATACTTTAAATTGATTTATTGATGTTAAGTTAACTGGGATTCTTGGAGTAGTTTCAAATTGGTTCTATGATTTGTGTAGTTATATTTAAGAGATGGGGACTTTTAATAACAGTAGTAAATTGATTGACAGACAGTTAGTTTAATATGTTTATTATGCACCCCATACCCATCCTGTGGGCGGTAGTCAAAAGATTACAGAGGTACATAATTGGTCCAGGGACTGGACTCCAAAGTTTTGATAGCTGAGCAAGTTGACAGACAGAGAACCTTTTGCTGGTTCGGGCAATGAATTCCAGATCTTGGGGCATTGTATCTGTGGAAACTGTGTATGGAGCCTCCTTGTGTGATACTCACCCTAGCAAGTAATGTACGTATACCTGGAGTTTACCTGGAGAGGGTTTCGGGGGTCAACGCCCCCGAAACCGGTCTGTGACAAGGCCTCATGGTGGCTCAGGGTCTGATCAACCAGGATGTTACTGCTGGCTGCACGCAACCCGATGTACAAACCCCAGCCCAGCTGGTCAGGTACTGACTTTAGATGCCTGTCCAGCACCTTCTTGAAGACTGTAGACACAGACACCCTGAAATTAGTCATCTCAATCTCACAAATGGCTTTTAGGACACATTTCCATATGTAAATTGACCTTGCAAGAAATTCCTAACTACATGCACAAAGGACTGACTTACTTGGAGGTAGAGAATATGCTACTAGAAATCCCCTGATTCTGCCTAAGCAAACCTAGATACCTTTGGTCCTTCTCTTCAAGATACCACTTGCGGTGAAGGACTTATTCCTGCAAGTATTCAGATGGTATTAGTATTCCTGTCTGCACCTTAAAGATCCCTGAATTCAATGAGTATTCCTTAAGCAATATTAATGGAGACACTATTATTATAATAATGGTGAAGTGCTAAACCCGTAGGGTTATACAGCACCTGTGGAGGGGGATAGAGGGTATTCAGGCTTAATTCAGGGAACTGGAGCACAGGTTCAATTCCCTAAATCAAGAGCCCCTCACTAGCATCAAGGAACCTTCCTTGAGAGGCTAGTCTAGAATTATTATTATTATAATCAAGGGGGAAGCGCTAAACCCGGAGGATTATACAGCGCCTGGGGGGGGATGTGGAAGGCATTCAGGCTTAATTCGGGGAACTGGAGCACAGATCCAATTCCCTAAATCAAGAGCCCCTCACCAACATCAAGGAACCTTCCTTGAGAGGCTAGTCTTGAAGAACGTGCTGGTGTCAGACCCCCTGCTGCCTCCCTTCAAGCTGGGGGTTGATAGTTCAATTTGTTGTTAGGTAAGACACATATGCAACAGTTAGGTATCTTTATTATGAAACGTTTCGCCTACACAGTAGGCTTCTTCAGTCAAGTACAGAAAAGTTGATAGAAGCAGAAGATACTTGAAGACGATGTAATCAGTCCATCACCCTTGAAGTTTTGAGGTGGTCAATCCCTCAGTCTGGAGAAGAGTATTGTTCCATAGTCTGAAACAACCTGTCGGTATTTCATACCATTTTAATGTTCATAGTTCACTTTACCTGGAGTTTACCTCGCAAGGGTTCCGGGGGTAAATGCCCCCGGGGCTAGGTCTGAGACCAGGCCTCATGGTGGATCAGGGTCTGATCAACCAGGCTGTTACTGCTAGCAGCACACAACCTGACGCACTAACCACAGCCCAGTTGGTCAGGTACTGACTTTAGGTGCCTGTCCATTGCCTTCTTGAAGACAGCCAGGGGTCTTGAAGACAGCCAGGGATCTATTGGTAATCCCCTTATGTATGCTGGGAGGCAACTGAACAGTCTTGGGCCCCAGACACTTAGTGTGTTGTCTCTCAGTGTACTCGTGGTGCCCCTACTTTTCATCGGGGGAATGTTGCATCTCCTGCCGAGTCTTTTGCTGTCATAGGGAGTGATTTTCGTGTGCAGGTTTGGCACCAATCCCTCCAGGACCTTCCAAGTGTATATTATCATCTCTCTCTCCTGCGTTCCAGGGAATACAGATCAAGGACTTTCAACCGTTCCCAGTAATTTAGGTGCCTCAGTGTACTTACGTGCCGTGAAAGTTCTTTGTACACTCTTCAGGTCTGCAATGTCGCCAGCCTTGAAGGGGTAAGGTCTAAGCCTAAATCAAGGTCTAAGCCTACCTACATCAAGGTCTAAGCCTACCTATATCAAGGTCTATGCCTACCTATATCAAGGTCTAAGCATATATCAAAGTCTAAGCCTACCTATATCAAGGTCTAAGCCTACCTATATCAAGGTCTAAGCCTATATCAAGATCTAAGCCTATATCAAGATCTAAGCCTATATCAAGGTCTAAGGCTACCTATATTAAGGTCTAGGCCTATATCAAGGTCTAAGCCTATATCAAGGTCTAAGCCTATATCAAGGTCTAAGCCTATATCAAGGTCTAAGTCTATATCAAGGTCTAAGCCTATATCAAGGTCTAAGCCTATATCAAGGTATAAGCCTATATCAAGGTCTAAGCCTACCTATATCAAGGTCTAAGTCTACCTATATCAAGGTCTAAGCCTACCTATATCAAGGTCTAAGCCTACCTATATCAAGGTCTAAGGCTACCTATATCAAGGTCTAAGGCTACCTATATCAAGGTCTAACCCTACCTATATCAAGGTCTAAGCCTACCTATATCAAGGTCTAAGCTACCTATTTTCAAGGTCTAGGTACCTATATAAAGGGTCTAGTCTACCTATATCAAGGTCTAAGCTCCCTATATCAAGGTCTAAGCCTACCTATTCAAGGTCTAAGGCTACCTATATCAAGTCTAGGCTACTATATCAAGGTCTAAGGCTCCTATATAAAGGGTCTAAGCCCAAACCTATATAAAGGTCTAAGCTCCTATTAAAGGGTCTAAGGCTACTATATCAAGGTCTAAGCTACCTATATCAAGGTCTAAGTCTACTATATAAAGGGGCTAAAGCCTACCTATATCAAGGTATAAGGCTACCTATATCAAGGTCTAAGGTACCTAATTCAAGGTCTAAGGCTACCTATATCAAGGTCTAAGGCTACCTATATCAAGGTCTAAGGCTACATTATTAATTCTAATATTAGTTACTAACAGCTTAATCCTACTTAAAAACCTTCCATAAAGGGTAAATTTATCAATTAACAAACTCACTCATCTAGTGTTTGTTATGGTGGATGTTAAGGGATCCTAAAACTTACCTACAGTGAACCCGGTCCCTGCAATTTTGGGGGACCGAATAAATTTCCACATGGACACGAGGGATGCGAGTATTGTAACTGTGTTCTGTTATAGCTATCAAGCAGTAGTTTGAGAGGAGGGTTTATACTGGAGTTAAAGGTTCTATGTATATAGTAAGTACAATAAGAGTGCATATTTTGTATATTAAGTAAGTTCAAACTCATGAAGAGCATAAGAAAGAAGGAACACTGCAAAAGGCTTACTGGCCCATGCGAGGCAGGTCCAAGTTTCCCACCAGCTTAAGCCAATCCTCTAACGTAGTTAAGTCAGATCACATTCACTTAAGGAAGGAGCACGGCATCTGACCTAGTATTATTATTATTATTATCATAATCAAAAAGAAGTCCTAAGCCACAAGGGCTATACAGCGCTGCAGGGTAGGGAAGGAAGCGAGGGTATTGGGCGGCAGAAGGGGGGAGGGATGATCAGTAGGTTACAGAAAACAGTGGGGCAGGGGATAGTGCGGAGGCAGAGGGTAGCAAGAGATTGAGGTAGACTGGGCTGATGGTATCAGAGTTTGTGAAGTAAGTCAGTTGTTGTCAAAAAGTCAATGAGAGAGTCCGGATGAAAGGTGGGTCCATCAGCAAGAAGGGAAGGTAAAGAGAGAGCAGCGGAGCGAAGATGACGACGGAGGTAAATTCTGCGTGCTCGTTGATAAAGTGGGCAGTCTAACAGAATGTGGCTGACTGATAATGGAACCTGACAATTCTCACAGAGAGGAGCAGGGTGCCTCTCCATGAGATATCCATGAGTAAGACGAGTATGGCCAATGTGAAGACGGGAGAGAGTAGTCTCCCAACCTCGACATTGGTGACAAGAAGACAGCCATATACTCGGTTTAATAGATTGAAGTTTGTTACCGAGCATAGTAGACCACCGTTGTTGCCAACAGGTGTGAAGGTGGGTAGCTATTGCAGCAAAATAGTCTGTAAATGGAATACCTCTATATGAAACTGGTAGGTCATGTACTGCTGACCGCGCAGCAGTGTCTACCTGTTCATTGCCCTGTACGTCAACATGACCAGGGACCCAACAAAAAACAATATCTTTATGCTTGGTAAAGATGCGGCATAGCCAAAGTTTGATACAGAGGACTAAGGGGTGAGGTGTATCAAATTTCTGTATAGCCTGTAAAGCACTAAAGGAGTCTGAGACAACCACAAATGATGACACAGGCATAGATACAATACGGATAAGTGCTGCAAGAATGGCATACAATTCAGCAGTAAAAATACTAGCCGATGATAGTAAATGCCCTCGTACAGCGCTGTCCGGAAACACTGCTGTGAATCCTACACTGTCAGAAGACTTTGAGCCATCTGTGTACACTGCAATGGCATGAGAATGAGTGTGGAAGTGGTCAAGAAAAAGAGAGCGGGAAGCGACCGTAGACAGTTGGGCTTTCGAGCAAGGGAGAGAGAAAGAACAGACTCGAACAGCTGGAAATTCCCAGGGGGGTAGGGAAAAGTGAGATGCTACATGAACATAGAAAGGTGGTAACTGAAGAGAAGACAAGAGCGAATGTAGGTGAAGAGAGAAGAGATGGAATAAACAGGGGCGGCGAACAAATAATGTCTACTAATATCAGTGACCATTCTATAAATGGAAGGATTGCAGGAGATCATGAGAGCGTACATAGTAGTGAAGGCAATGGGCATCACGGCGATCGGATAAGGATGGAACGTTCGCTTCTGCATAGAGGCTCTCAACAGGGGAAGAGCGAAAAGCACCAAGGCATAAACATAATCCTTGGTGATGAATGGAGTTAAGGCTAGAGAGAGTAGCAGGAGAGGCCGCTGAATAGATCTGGTCACCATAATCAAGTTTCGATAAAATGAGGGTGGAATGTAGGCGAAGGAGAGTTCGACGATCAGCTCCCCATGAAAGATGAGCAAGGGTTTTAAGAAGGTTCAGCCGGCTGTGACAAGTTGCCTTCAGAGAGGTAATGTGAGGTTTCCAGGATAACCTACGGTCAAAGAGGAGGCCCAGAAACCTGACTGTATCACGTTCAGGGATACGGGAGCCATAGAGGTACAAAGGATGACAGAGCGTCTAGTGAAAGTAATTTGGTGAGTTTTGGTACTGGAAAATTTAAACCCATGTGTGGTGGCCCAATTGGAAACACGGTCGACCGCATGCTGGAGAGAAACTGTAATAAGGTGACAATCAGTGCCTGCACAAGCAATAGCGAAGTCATCAACATAGAGTGATGACCAAATATTTGATGGAAGACTAGAGGCCAAATCATTTATAGCAAGGAGAAAAAGTGTTGTGCTCAGAACACATCCCTGGGGGACACCTTCAGCTTGGATAAAGTCTGGGGAGAGCACATTATTAACCTGAACACGGAAATGTCTGTCAGTTAAAAAGTTCTTAAGGAAGGATGGTAGATTGCCTCGGAGGCCTAAGGAGTGCCATATGCCAAGTTGTGCCATATGCCTTCTCAAGGTCAAAAAATATGGCAATAACTGAGTGGTTATTCGCAAAGGCATTACGAACATACGTATCCAAGCGTAGTAAGGGGTCTATGATAGAACGTCCCTTACGAAAGCCATATTGACGAGTGCAGAGACTGTTGTCTCTCTCTAAATACCACACTAAACGTCTATTTAGCAGATGTTCCATCACTTTGCAAACTGCACTGGTAAGAGCAATGGGACGATAGTGGGAGGCTTCATGTCCCATAGTACTCGGCTTGCGGAAAGGGAGAACAATGGCAGATTTCCACAGCTGTGGAAGAACTCCTTGTGACCAAATAAGATTGAAGAGGCGTAATAGAACTGCAAGGGCTGACTGATGTAAATATTGTAGCATACGAATATGAATGTCGTTGGGCCCAGCTGCCGATGATCGGAAAGCTGAGAGTGTTGCCTCCAGTTCTTGAAGTGTAAAAGGCACATTATACTGTTCTTCTCTGAGAGAAGAAAAGTCCAAGGGTGCTAACTCTCTGGCAGAATTTGAGGAAAGAAACGAGGGGCATAGATGGAGCCCCTGAGAAATACGGACCAAATAATTGCTAATTTCATTGGCAACATCTAGTGGGTTTGCTATATCAACACTGGCAACCTGCAGAACAGGAGCCGGGTCAGGAGAATATTTACCACTCAGTTGTCGTACTTTTTTCCAGACTGCACTCATAGAGGAAGCAGAGGTGATGGTGGAGACATAATCTCGCCAGCAAGTGCGTTTAGCATCACGGATGACATGGCGAGCGATCGCACGCTTCTGCTTAAAATCACGAAGTGGTTCTATTGTACTGGTACCTGCCCCACGCAGCGCGTTTCAAACGTACTGCACGAGCACAAGCAGGAGACCACCAAGGCATGCATTTCTGAGAATGCTGCCCAAAGTTTGGGGTATAGAATGAGAAGCTGCAGTTAAAACGGAGGACGAGAAGAGGTGTAAAAGCTCATCAATGGAGGACAAAGAAGGAACCTCACTAAAAACAGTTAGTTGTGAGTAAAGGTTCCAATTTGCCTGATCAAATTGCCAGCGTGGGATGCGAAGAGGTGGTGAATATGAAGGGAAGTAAGAATGATTGGGAAAATGATCGCTGTCATGTAAGTCCGGGGGAACAGACAGGTGAAGTCTAATTGTGGCGGAGGAAGGCAGACTGAGAGATCGATGCAAGAGAGAGATGAGTCCGAGGATCAAAAGGGTGTGGTACCTGTATTTAAAACTGGAGGGGGTGGGGTGCAAGAAAAGCCTCAAACTGAATGCCATGGGATTCACAGTGAGAACCTCCAGAGGAAATGATGGGCATTAAAATCGCCAAGGTTTAAAAGAAGCGGTGGTGGTAATGACGGGAAAAAAGAAAGGCAATATCCGGGATAGATAATGCCCGAGAAGGAGAGAGATATTTGAAAAGAGTGTATACCACCTACGCAAGTGGATACGGGCTGCTGTGTAATGCAGCGAAAATCGAACAAATAGCTGATGGGTTTCGGAATATCAGTGCGTAGAAGAAGGGCACTTTCATTAAAGGTCCCATCAGGAAAAGGATCTAAAGAATACAATAAATTATAATCTGAAATGGGATAGATTACAGCAGAGTGTAATTTTGGTTCCTGTAAGCAAACACCAACAGGGGAAAACTGGGAGAGTAACATCTGAAGCTCACCCCGATTACCCCTGAGGCCGTGTATATTCCACTGTAAATAGGCCATGATTGGCAACGTTAAAAATACCTGAAATCTGCAGGTCAGGCTTCCTATGGACTAGAGGGGTTAGAAAAGTCCACATGCGGTGGCAGCGGAATATGTTCAAGCAGCGAAGGAATGGTGCGCTGTGAAGAAAGGAGTTGCGCAGATTGAGGAGAGGAGAGAGAAGGAATGGAGGGTGGATCAGTGTTCATTGATGGTTTGGTCTCTGCAACATATTCAGAGATTGCGTCAAGTGTTTCGGAATTCAGAGACGTTGTACTTAGTTATGGCAAACAATGAATCCCTTGTTAATAATTTAGAAATTTCAGAGGAACTGGGTGCTAGCGACCACAAATCAATTACATTTAGAATTGAATGGAAGTACGATAGTAGTGATAACTCAGTAACAGTCCCAGATTTTCGCTTAGCAGATTACGATGGGCTTAGAGAACACTTATCATCTGTTGACTGGGGTAACGAAGAGAGCTATCAATATGACAGTTTTCTGAACACTATACATGCTGCTCAAAGAGCGTTTATCCCATATAAAGAAATTAGATCAAATAGAAATGACCCAAAATGGATGAATAATAGGCTCAAATATCTACTAGGGCATAAGAAAGGAATTTATAGGCGTATCAAAAGAGATGAGGGTCATCTTATGAATCAGTATATTGACATTAAGAGGGACATTAAAAAGGGGATAAGAAAAGCTAAAAGGGACTATGAAATTAAAGTTGTAAGGGATTCTAAAACTAACCCAAAAAGTTTTTTCCAGGTCTATAGAACAAAAGTTAGAGATAAGATAGGTTCCCTTAAAAATAACTATGGGCACCTTACTGACAAAGAGAATGAAATGTGCTTGATTTTAAATAATTATTTTCTATCAGTTTTTACACAGGAAGACACTAACAATATTCCAAGAATTAATTTTTACAGTGGGCTAGAAGAAGATAAATTATGTAACATCACAGTCACTAGTGAGATGGTTGTGAAGCAGATAGACAGACTGAAGCAAAATAAGTCGCCGGGTCCTGATGAGGTTTTTTCAAGGGTTCTTAAGGAATGCAAAATGGAACTCTGTGAACCATTAACTAATATTTTTAATTTATCTCTTCAAACAGGTGTAGTGTCTGATATGTGGAAGATAGCTAATGTAACTCCTATTTTTAAAACAGGGGACAAGTCGTTACCGTCAAATTACCGCCCAATAAGCCTGACCTCATTGTAGGCAAATTACTAGAGTCAATTATAGCTGAGATTATAAGAAGCCATCTCGATAAGCATAGCTTGATTAATGATACTCAGCATGGATTCACAAGAGGCCGGTCTTGTCTAACTAATTTATTAACTTTCTTCAGTAAAGCTTTTGAGGCTGTTGACCACAATAAAGAATTTGATATTCTTTACTTAGATTTTAGTAAGGCTTTTGATAGAGTTCCGCACCATAGACTGTTAAAGAAAGTGGCAGCTCATGGCATTGGGGGAAAAGTGCTCTCGTGGATCGAGTCATAGCTCACTGACAGGAAGCAGAGAGTGTCCATAAATGGGGTTAAATCCGAGTGGGGATCTGTAACAAGTGGCGTTCCACAGGGATCAGTCTTGGGCCCGTTGTTGTTTATAATATATATCAATGATCTTGATGAGGGAATTACTAGTGATATGAGCAAATTCGCCGATGACACAAAGATAGGTAGGATAATTGATTCAAACGTAGATGTTATGGAACTTCAGGAGGATTTAACACAAACTCTATTCTTGGTCAGAAAAGTGGCAGATGCAGTTCAATGTAGATAAATGCAAGGTTCTGAAGCTTGGGAGTGCCCATAACCCTAGTACTTATAAGTTAAATGATGTAGAACTTAGCCATACAGATTGCAAAAAGGACTTGGGGGTTATGGTGAAGCAGCAACCTTAAACCAAGACAGCAATGCCTAAGCGTACGTAATAAGGCAAATAGATTACTGGGATTTATATCAAGAAGTGTAAGCAACAGAAGTCCAGAGGTCACACTGCAGCTTTATACATCATTAGTAAGGCCTCACCTAGATTATGCAGCTCAGTTCTGGTCCCCGTATTACAAAATGGACATAAATTCGTTAGAAAACATTCAGCGTAGGATGACTAAATTAATACATAGCATTAGAAATCTTCCTTATGAAGAAAGATTGAAGACTCTTAAGTTACATTCACTTGTTAGACGAAGAATGAGGGGAGACCTGATCGAAGTGTATAAGTGGAAGATAGGTATTAATAAAGGGATATTAATAAGGTCTTGAGGATGTCTCTCCAAGAGAGAACCCGCATAATGGATTTAAATTAGATAAGTTTAGATTTAGAAAGGACATAGGAAAGTATTGGTTTGGAAATAAGGTAGTTGATGAGTGGAACAGTCTACCTAGTTGGGTTATTGAGGCTGGGACTTTGGGTAGTTTCAAATCTAGGTTGGATAAGTACATGAGTGGGAGGGGTTGGATTTGAGTGGGACTGTCACATCAGAGCTTATTTCTTGGGTGACATTGATAATTGGGTTGGGCAAACGTTTTGTTAGTGGGATGAATTGTAAAGGACCTGCCTAGTATGGGCCAGCAGGCCTCCTGCAGTGTTCCTCCTTTCTTATGTTCTTATGTTCTTATGTATGGGAGACAATATTGGAGATGGTAGGGGGAGGATGAGCAAAGATTGGAACTGTAATGGACTGTACCAAGGTAGGAGGGGCGAAAGGGTGGAGAGAACTGGTGAAGAAGCATGGAAGGGAACAGAAGAGGCAGAAACCTGGGAGGTGGCAGAAGAGGAAGAAACTTGGGAGGGAACAGAGGAGGAAGGTACAGTACGAGGAGGAGGGTGAACCTCTACACTTGTAACAGAGCCAGTGAGAGGGGAAGAACCAGGTACAGAGACAGGGAAGGTAAAATGAATAGATAGATGAAGGGAAGGAGGGGTTAAAGGAGATTTTTTTTGACTTCTGAGAAGTAGAGGGACGATTGGGAAGAGGTGTCGTACGAGATCTCGTCGATACCGAGGCTTGTGAGGGAGAACACGAAGAAGCGAGAACAGACTGAGGCATTGAAGTAGGGACGTCTGAGCCCAGGACAGCAAAAGAATTAGATACAGGAGTGACTATGGGAGAGGTAACCACAGAGGAGGCTGCAGAAGATGGGACCCCAGAAGTGGGGGGACGTTTTGAAACATGGGAATAAGAAACACGAGGTAGTCTCCCTTGGAGGCGGAGATGAGAAACTGCCATGGCATAAGGGAGACCATCTGCCTCTTTGAGGTAATGGATTTCCTGCTCATTTAAGTAGACTTGGCAATGGCGAGAGTACGAAGGGTGAGCCTCATGACAATTAAGGCAAGAGGGAGGTCGATTGCAAGACGTATTAGAATGGTCATCGGTACCACAGACTGAGCATTCGGCTATAGATATGCAACATTTCGCTGGATGGCCAAATCGCCAGCAATTTCTACACTGTTGCAGTGTAGGGATCACCTTTCGAACTTGTAACCGATGTCCTGCTACATAAACTGAGGATGGGAGTTCATGCTGTCAAAAGTTAAACGAGCCACATTGCTAGGGTATCATCTCCGCCCACGGGCAGGAAGAACATAAGTGTCTACCTTGAGGATTGGGAGAACTTGGAGTTCCAGCTGTTCAAGAATGTCATTGCCACATGTCTGGAAATTTTGTTGAACTACGGTATGGGGCAGAATGACGGTAACACTACAAGAATTGAGGGAATGATGTTTCTCAATAGTGACAGGAACAGTATCGATATGGGAAAGAAGAGAAAGATCATGAGCTTGGGTAGCATTCTGTACAGTGATGATGCACATACCGCTCTTAAGAGCATGAAAAGAAATATCTTTACCAACATGGTGTAGGAGTGCCTTGCCAATACTATGGTCAGAAAGATAGGCAATAGAGGAAGTCGGTCGTAAAGTGAAGAATTTAGTCCATTGTGCATTCTGAAATTGAGCATGGAAAGGGAGTGCAGGGCGTGTCGATCTTTTCTGAGAAGAACGAGAAGGTGGAGAAGTATCATCAGCAGATAATTGTCATTGGCGTTTAGGAATGGGACAGAGTTGGTCCAATGTGGAACGGGCTGGCAATTCGAAAATTGCCGCACCGTAGAGGGAGAGGCCGGAAGCATAGTCAAAGGAGAGCGGAGGTCAGATAAATCGAAGAAGTCAGTCGAGATCTCAGTACCTGAAGCGGGTGAGGAAACAGCACCGGCAAAAGGTACAGAGGCATTAGGAGTGTCCGAAGAGTGGTCCAAAGACGAGGCAGGGTCAGAACAGGGTGTGGTATCAAGAAGGGGCCTGGGGGTAGCAGGTTCATGGACTAGGGCTTCCATGTTTAGGTTCTTCCTTTTTGTTTTTAAGGAAAAAAAAGAAAGAAGAAAAGAAAATAAAAATAAAAAAAAAGAATAAAAAAGGGGGGACTGGGAGGGATAGTTCCTGCGAGGAATGAAAGGGCCAGAAATCTCCCTCCGCACCCAAGAGAACCTCAGCACCGCAAGCAGTGCAGATGCAGCATGGAACCCATGCCATACCCTACCCATCATGCCAGTAAACCAGCAATCCGGGATAGCAACCTCACATCTGCCGAGCTACCTCGGTGGACAAAAGAGAGGGCGGCCGGATATCCAACACAAAGCATACTTCGTTTGGCCACCACCCCCGGAATCTGAAAGCCAGCCTCCAGAGATACACCCGTCGCCCGAAAGATACCCAAAGCCACTCCCTGGGAGACTGGAGAGGGATTGGGACACCCCCAGGCGACCCCGTTTAAACATGGCAAACTCCCCCCACCGCCAAAAACCCCAACAAAAGGATGGCCCCCAGTCCCCTTTTCCCCCTACCCGGAAACTAGGTGCCTGTGGGGAGAAAAAAAAAACCCCAAAAAGGGGAAAGGGGTAATGGGGAGAGGGGGGGAGGGGAGGAGAAAAAGAAAAAAGGGGAGGGGAAAAGGGGAGGGGATTTGGGGGTAATTGGGTTCGGTCTGAGAAGGAGACCACAGTCAAATTTCCCCTCGACCAAGGGCCCCTTTTCCCCCCAACCAAGGGCCCCCCCCTTGAAGAACTGACCTAGTAGCACAGCGTCGGGTCCAAATCAAACTCACCCGCACCCACTCATCATTTTCAAACCTTTTTTAAAACTAAAACGTTTCAGCCTCATAACTTATGGGGATTTGTTCAACTCACCCCAAAACTCTGTTACAAAAACCATGCTTTTCCTAACCTTCCGAATCAAATTTTTTTCCAATTTAAAACCTTTGCGCGACCCTGTCTGGGTAGAAAATTTTTTGTACCTTTTACACCCCTTTTTTCATTTTTTTCCTTTTATACACCCAATCATTCCCCCCTGATTTTATCCCTTCTAAGGTGCAGATTCAGACCTCATTCTATCCTCATGGGGAAGGTTTCTGATACGGGGATAAATTTTTTGTCACCCTTTTTTGTATGTTTTCCAAACATTTATATCCTTTTTGTAATACGGTGCCAAAAAACTTGCAGCTAATCTAATGGGGGCCAAACCAAGGATATATAGATTTTAAAAACAACCTGAGACTCCATTTTTACACTTTTAAAAAAGCCGGGGGTTTCTGTTCTTTTTTTTGCGAAGGTGGGGGTGTTTTTCGGCGCAGGAATTGATCACACAGAGCAAATTTTTGTTGGGGTTATTACCCCTTAAAATTTGTCCAAAACTGACACTTTTTTTTTCAAAACATTTTAAAGTATGTAAAAAAACGTAATCTTTTTTTTTTTGTTTTTTGCATTTAAAACGTGTAAAAAACTTTGATCACTTTTTTTGTTTTATTTGAAATATGTAAAAAAAAAAAAAGTAGATTTTTTTGGAACACTACGCATTGAACTTTGACTGTTCGGGGAATTTAAGGTCTAATGGTTTAAGGTGTTTTGTTATGTAGTCCCCCAAGAACAAAAACAAAAATTTTTCCACAATAAAAAGTCACATTGTAGCATTTTTTTGTCCCTTTTAATAAGAAATCTTTTTGGGTTTTAAAGGGGGCACGACGGCTTGTGATTTTTTAAACCCTACCACCGTGTTTCCTTTTTAGATGACACCCCCATCTGCATGACAGTGCTTCCATGCAGACACGCAAGGCTCCAGGCGGACATCAACCAAATTTTCAGTGGGCGCGGAAAAAAAATAGAATTCAACGATGAGAAAATTTTAATACTCAGATAGGTAAACACAGGAAATTAAATCTTATCAAGTACAAAAAAAATTCTGGGCCCAAAATAGAGCGAAAAAACCAACCAAAGACCTGGGGGTGATATTCGGAGGTCCACCTTTAAGGGGCCAAACATTATCAAACGCATCTGCAGAAAATGACAGGGGGATTGAGAACTTTAAAAAAGAGGGATCCAAGCCCTGATGACACCTTTTAGGTCACTTGTTCTATCTACTGGATATTGCTGCACACTAACAGCACCTTCAAAGGGAGGTGAAATTGCTGACCCAGAAAATGTACAAGAACTTCACGGCTGCAAACGGGGGATAAAACACCTTCCTACTGGGGGGCTTGGGGGTTCCTGAACCTTATTTCCCTGGAACAGGCGGGGGAATACATTTAATACACCTTGGAAAAAACCAGGGGACAGTACCGAAAATTTCACACGAAAAATCACTCACTAGAAAGCAAAAGCTTGGCGACGAAAGCAACTCCCCCCAATAAAAAAACAGGGGGGCACTGCACGTTAAGGGGCCTTTCAAAAAGGCCCCGGGCCCGAGCGGGTTTAACTGCCTCCCACTGCATAAGGGGGATTACCAAAAGAACCCCCTGGGGGTCTTTAAGCGGCCGGACAAGCACCTAAAATCGGGTTTCCCGACACCGGGGTGTGGCTTCTTTTTTCGGGGGGCCGAAACGCCTTGTTGTCAGGGTCGAACCCCAGGAGGCTGGGCAGGACCGGCCGCGGGGGGGTTGACCCCCGAACTTTTCCAGGGAAAAACCCCGGTTTAAAAATCCTAAAAGGAAACTGGTCTATGATAGAACGTCCCTTACGAAAGCCATATTAGACGAGTGCAGAGAACTGTTGTCTCGACTCTAAATACCACACATAAACGTCATATTTTTAGGCATATGTTCCATCACTTTGCAAACTGGCCACTGTAAGAGCAATTGGGCCGATAGTTGGGTAAGCTTCATGTCCATAGTACTTCGAGCGAAAATAAAAAATAAAAGCTTAGCGCGGAATAGGGAGAACAATGGCAATATTCCACAGCTGTGAAAGAACACCTTGTGACAAATAAGATTGAAGAGTCTAATAGAACTGCAAGGGCTGTCTGATGTAAATATTGTAGCCTACGAATATGAACGTCGTTGGGCCCAGCTGCCGAAGATCGGAAAGCAGAGAGTGTTGCCTCCAGTTCTTGAAGTGTAAAAGGCACATTATACGTTCTTCTCATGAGAGAAGAAAAGTTCCAAGGGAGCATAACTCATCTGCAGAATTTGAGGAAAGAAAGCGAGGGGCATAGATGGAGACCCCTGAGAATACGGACAAATAATTGCTAATTTTCATTGCAACATCTACGTGGGTTTGCAATATCAAACAACTGGCAACCTGCAGAACCATGAGTCCGGGTCTGATAATATTACCACTCATTTGTCGTACTTTTTCCAGACTGCACTCACTAGAGGAAGCATAGGTGATGGTGGAACATAATCTCGCCAGCAAGGTGCGTTAAGACATCACGGATGACATTGCGAGCGAGTCGCACGCTTCTGCTAAAATCACGAAGTGGTTCTATTGTACTGGATTATTCTGCCCCACGCGCGCGTTTCAAACGTACTGCACGAGGCACAAGCAGGAGACCACCAAGGCATGCAAATTATCTGAAAATGACGCCCAAATTGTTGGTGGTATGAGAATGAGAACTGCAGTTAAAAAAACGGGGACGAGAAGATGTGTAACAGCTCATCATTGAGGCACTAAGAAGGAACCTCAACTAAAAACAGTTAGTTTGAGTAAGCTTTCCAATTTGCCTGATCAAATATGCCACAGAGTGGGATGCGAGAGGTGGTGAATATGAGGGGAAGAAAAATGATTGGAAATGATCGCTGATCAAGTAATTCCCGGACAGAACAGACCAGGTGAAAGTCTAATGTGCGGAGAAGAGCAGACTGAGAGATCGATGCAATAGAGAGATATGAGTCCGAGGATCAAATGTGGTGTGGAGTAACCTGTCTTAATACTGGGAGGGGGTGGGTGATCAAGAAAAGCCCAAACTGAATGCCATGGAATCACAGTGAGAACCTCCCAGAGGAAATGATGGGACATTAAAATCGCCAGTATCAGAACGGTGGTGGTAAGACGAAACAAGAAAGGCCAATATCCGGGATAGATAATGCCCGAGAAGGTAAGAGATATAAACAGAGTGTATACCACCTTCCGGCAAGTGGATACTTGCTGCTGTGCGCACATGCAGCGAAGTACGAAACACAATAGCTGATTGTAGCGGAATATCAGTGCGTAGAAGAAGCGGCACTTCTCATTAAAGTCACATCAGGAAAACAGGATCTCAAGAAATACAATAATTATAATCTGACAAATGGAGGATAGATTACAGGCAGAAGTGTAAAATTTTTGGTTCCATGTAAGCGAAACACCAAACAGGGGAAAACTGGGAGAGTAACATCTGAGCTCACCCCGATTACCCGCTGAGGCCGATGAATATCCACTGTAAATAGGCCAGACATTGGCCAACGATAAAAATACCCGAAATCTGCAAGGTCAGGCTTCCTAGCGGCGACTAGGGTTTAGAAAAGTCCACGATCGGCTGGCAGCGGAATATGGTTCAAGCAGCTAAGATAAATGGTGGCGCGTGTTGAAGAAAGGCTTGCGCAGATTGAGGAGAGGAGAGAAGAAGTGAATGGAGGGAGGATCCATGTCATTGATGTTTGCGGTCTCTGCAACATATTCAGACTATTGGCGTCAAGTGTTTCGGAATTACCGAGAGTTGTTCTTAGTTATAGGCAAACATGCGAATCCCTTGTTAAAATTTAGAAATTTCAGAGGAACTGGGTGCTAGCGACCACAAATCAAATTACATTTAGACAATCGATGGAAGTACGATAAGTATTGATCACTCAGTAACAGTCCCAGATTTTCGCACTCTCAGCAGATTCACAGATGGCTTAGAGCGAGCAACACTGATAATCATCTGTTGACTGGGGTAACGAAAGAGATCATCAATATGACAGTTATCTGAACAACTATACTTGCTGCTTCAAAGAGCGTTTATCCCATATAAAGAAATTAGATCTCAAATAGAAAAATGACCCAAAATGCGATGAATAATAGCTCAAATATCTACTAGGGCATAAGAAAGGAATTTATAGGCGTATCAAAAGAGAATGAAGGGTCACTGTATGAATCAGTGAATTGGACAGTTAAGATGACAATTAAAAGGATAAGAAAAGCTAAAAGGGCACTATGAAATAAAGTTGCTGCAAAGGATTCTAAAACTAACCAAAAAGTTTTACTTCCAGGTCTATAGAACAAAAGTTAAGAGAAAAGATAGGTATCCCGTTACAAAAATAAGCTATGGCACCTTAGCTGACAAAGAGAATAGAAATTGTGCTTGATTTAGAATAATATTTTCTATCAATTTTTTACACAGAAGACACTAACAATATTCCAAGAAATTAATTTTTACAAGTTGGCTAGAAGTAGATAAATATGTAACATCACGTCACTAGTGAGATTGTTGTGAAGCATATGAGACAGACATGAAGCCAAAATAAGATCGCCGTGATCCTGATGGAGTTTTTGTCAAGGGTTCTTAAGAATGCGCAAAAATGGAACTCTGTTCACCCATTCTAACTAATATTTTTAATTTATATCTCTTCAACATGGGGTGTAGTGTCTGATATGTGGAAGAATAGCGAATGTAACTACACTCTTTCTTAAAAACAGGGGACAAGTACGTTACCGTCAAATTACCGCCCAATAAGCTGACCACAGTTGTAGTGCACATACTAAAGTCAATTAAGCTGAGATTATAAGAAGTCCAATCTCCGCGATAAGCATAGCTTGATTAATGATACTCAGCATGGAATTCACAAGAGGCCGTCTTTACTAAACTAATTTATTAACTTTCTACAGTAAAGCTTTTGAGGCTGATTGACCACAATAAAGAATTTGATATTACAGTTACACTCAAGATTTTGTAAGGGCTTTTGATAGAGTTCCGCACCACTCTACAGACTGTTAAAGAAAGTGGCAGCTCATCTGGCTTATTGGGAAAAGTTCTCTCGTGGATCGAGTCTAGCTCCTGACAGGAAGCAAGAGAGTGGTCCATAAATCGGGGTTAAACGAGTGGGGAACTGTAACAAGTGGCGTTCCACAGACGGATTCATCTTGGCCCGTTTGTATGTTTATAATATATATCAATGATCGTTGTAAGAGGGAAGTGTCCTATCGTGTATAGATGAAGTAAAATTCGCCAAGACACAAAGAGCGAATAGGTAGATAAATTGATCAAACGTAGATGTCTTATGGAACTTCAGGAGAACTTTAAACAAACCTCTATTACTTGGTCAGAAAAGTGAGCAAGATGCAAGTTGCATGTAGACATAAATTCAAGGTTCCTGAAGCTTGGGAGTGCCCATAACCCTATACTTAAAAAGTAAATGATGTAAAACTTAGCCATATCAGAATTGCGAAAAGGACTTGGGTTATGGTAAGCAGCAACCTTAAACCACAGACAGCAATGCCTAATCGACTTAATAAGGCAATTAGATACTGGATTTATATCAAAGAAGTGAATACAACAAAGTCCAGAGGCGTCACGACTGCGCAGCTTTATACAACATTAGTAAGGCCTCACCTAGATTAATTGCAGCTCAGTTTCTGGTCGCCCGTAGTTTACAAAATGGACATAAATTCGTAGAAAACATTCAGCGTAGGACATGACTAAATTAATCATCATAGCATTAGAAATACTCCTATGAGAAAGATTGAAGACTCTTAAGTTACATACACACCTGTTAGACGAAGAATGAGGGGAGACCTGATCGAAGTGTATAAGTGTAAGATAGGTATTAATAAAAGGGGTGATATTAAATAAGTCTGAGGATGTCCTCTCCCAAGAGAGAACCCGCAATAATGGATATTAAATTACGATAGTTTTAGATTAAAATGACATAGGAAAGTAATGGTTTGGAACATAAGGTAGTTGAGAGTGAAACAGTCTACCTAGTTGGGTATTGAGGCTGGACTTTGGTAATTTCAAATCTAGGTTGGGATAAGTACAAGTGAGTGGGAGGGGTTGATTTGTGTGGGACTGTCACATCGAGTTATTTCTTGGTGTGGCATTGAAAACATTGGGGGGGGCAAACGTTTTGTTAGTGGGATGAATTGCTTAAAGGAACTGCCTAGTATGTGCCAGCAGCGCCTACCGTGCATTGTTTCCTCCTTTCTCATAGTTTCTTATGTTCTTATGTATGGGAACATATTTGAAGATGGTAGGGGAGGATAGCAAAGATTTGGAACTGAATGGACTGTACCAAGTAGGAGGGGGCCGAAAGGGTGGAGAGAACTGGTAAGAAGCATGGACAGATATAACAGAAGAGAAGCAGGAGAAAACCTGGGAGTAGGCAGAAGAGTGCAAGAAACTTGCGGGAAGGGAACAGAGAGGAAGGTAATAGGCGAGGAGGAGGTGAACCCTCTACACTCTGTAAACATTGAGCCAGTAGAGGAGGGGAAGAACCAGGTACAGAGACAGGAAGGTAAAATGAATAGATGATAGAAGGGAAAGGAAGGGTGTTAAAAGAGTTTTTCATGAACATCTGAGAATAGTATATGTAGATTTGCGTGGGAAGAGGTGTCGTACGAAGAAAACACGTCGATACCGAGGCTTGTGAGGGAGAACACGAAAACGAGAATCAAGACTGGGGCATTGAAGTAGGGACGTCTGAGCCCAGTACAGACAAAAGAATTAGATCACAGAGTGACTATGGTAGAGGTAACCACAGACGGAGGCCCAGAAGATGGAGACCACCGGAAGTGGGGGACGTTTTTGAAACATGGAAAAGAAACACTAGGTAGTCTCCCTTGGAGGCGGAGATGAGAAACAGCCATGGCATTAGGGAGGACCACACTGCCTCTATTGAGGTAATTCTAGGATTTTCCGCTCATTAAGTATACTTGGCGCAATGACGAGAGTACGAGGGTTGAGCCTCATAACTAATTAAGGCAAGAAGGGAGTCGATTTGCAAGACGTATTAGACATTGTCCATCGGTACCACAGACTGAGCATTCGGCTATAGATATGCAACATTTCTCCTGGATGAGCCAAATCGCCGCAATTTCTACACTGTCTTCGCAGTGATAGGGATCACCTTTTCGAACTTGTAACCCGATGTCCTGCTACATAAAACCTGAGTACATGGGAGTTCAGCCCTGTCAACAAGCTTTAAACGAGCCACATTGCATGGGTTATCGTCTCCGCCCCCCCACGGGCAGGACAAGAACATAAGAGTCTACCTTGAGGAATTGGAGATCATTGGAAGTTCAACAAGCTGTTCAAGAATGCGTCATTGCCACATGTCTGGAAATGTTTGTTGAACTACGGTGTATGGGGCAGAATCACGGAACCACTACAAGAATTGAGGGAATGATGTTTCTATCAATAGTGACAGGCGAACAGTATCGATATGGGAAAGAAGAAAAAGATACATGAGGACTCTCTGGTAGCCATTCTGTACGGAGTGTGATGATGCACATACACCGCTCTTAAGAGCATGACAAAGAATAACTTACACAACATGGTGTAGGAGTGCTTGCCAATACTATGGTCAAAAGATAGGCAAAATAGAGGAGAATCAGGTCGTAGAAGTGAAGAATTTAGTCCATTTGTGCATTCTGAAAATTGAGACATAGGAAAGGGAGTGCAAGCGTGTCTATGCTTTTCAGAGAAGATCGAGAAGGTGAGAAGATCATCACAATAAATTGTTATTGGCGTTTAGGAATGGGATCAGAGTTAGGTCACAATGTGAACGGGCTGGCTAATTCGGAAAATTGCCCGCACCGTAGAGGGACGTGAGGCCGGAAATTAGTCAAAGGAGAGCGAGGTCAACTAAATCAGAATGAAGCAGTCGAGACCAATCATACCATGAAGCGGATTAGGTAAACAGCACCGGCAAAAGGTACAGCAGCATAGGAGTGTCCGAAGAAGTGGTCCAAAGAACGAGGCAGGGTCAGACAGGGTGTGGTAATCAAGAAAGGGGCCTGGGGGAAGCAGGTTCATGGACTAGGGCTTCGCAATAGTTTAAGTTCTTTCTTTTGTTTTTAAGGAAAAAGAAGAAGAAGAAAAAAAAAGTAAAAATAAAAAAAAAGATAAAAAAAGGGGCTGGGAGCAGGAGAGGAATAGTTCCAGCGAGCATGAAAGGCCAGACATCTCCTCAGCACCTCCATAGAACCTCAGCACCGCAAAGACATTGCAGATGCAGCGCATGAACCCATGCCATACACTACCCATCATTGCCAGTCAACAGCAATCCGGGATAGCTAACCTCACATCTGCCGACTACCTCTGGTGGACAAAAGAGAGGGCGGCCGATATCTCCACACAAAGCATACTTAGCGTATTTTGGCCACCACCCCGGACATCTGACAGCCAGCCTCGCATATGTTAACACCCTCAGCCCAATAAATAACCCAAAGCCACTCCCTTGGGAGACCTGAGATGATTGGTGACATCCCCAGGCGATCCAGATATGAGCAGGCCAAACAGTAGCACCACCGCCAAGAACCTTAACAAACAACAGAAAGGGATGGACCCCAGTACCCTTGATCCACCTACCCAGTGAACTAGCCGTGCCTGAGGGGGGTGAAAAAAAAAGCCAAAGCGAAGATAGGTAATGGGAGAGGTGGGAGGAGGAGGAGTAAAAGAAAAAAGGGAGATGGATAAGGGGGGGGGATTTGGGGGTACAATATAGGTCCGGTCTGAAGAAAGAGACCCAACAGGTCCTAATTACCTCATACCAAAGGAGCCCCATCTTCACCACAAAAGGAGCCCCCGACTTGAAGAGAATCTGACCTAAGTCTAGCACAAGACAAGTCAGGTCAAATCAAACTCACCGCACCCACTCATTCATTTATACTAACCTATTTTTTAAAACTACCACAACAGTTTACAGACTCTTAAAATAAAACTGAACTGGGGAGTTTGTTTCAACTCATCCACAACTCGTTATACAAAACCATGCTTTCCTATATCTCTTCCCGAATCTGAATTTTGCCAACTCTAAAACCATTGCTTCGAAGATCCTGTCTAGCAAATAATTTTAGATCTACACTAATTAACATCCCCCTTTATTCATTATTTCCATTTTGATACACCTCAATCATAATTCCCCCCCTGATTTAGGCCTGTACAGAGAGTGAAGCAGATTCACGAGCCTCAGTCTATCCTCAATAAGCAGGTTTCACTCTGATACATAGGATCAACTTTGCGTCATCCTCTTTTGTATGTTTTCCAGAACGTTTTAACATATCCATTCTGTAATACGGTGGATCAAATACTGTGTCAGCATAACATGCTTAGATGAGGCCTAACACAATGGATAATAAAGAGTGAAGAACAAACCTAGAGAACTCTATTAATCTTTGCACTCTTGCGTATTCAATAAAGCCGAGGGATCTGTTATCACTTTATTGCGAGACTGAGTGTTGACTAGGCAGCGGAATTTGATCAACAACATAGACAGAATTTTGTTGGGACTTATTAGCCCTTAAACTGTTCCAAAGTAGATCTAACGTTTTTTCAACATTTGAAGTATGTAAAAAACTAGATCTTTTTGTTTTGTCTTTTTTACAACACATGAAAACGTGTAAAAAAAACTATTGACATCTACTATTCTTTTGTTATATATTTTGAAAATATGTAAAAAAAACGTAGATCTACTGTTTGGAGCACTACGCATGTGAAAATAGATATTTTCTCGTACAATGTAAGGGACCTAATGAGTGTAAGTGATTATTATAGTTATTCCCTAAGCACAAATAACATAAACATTGGTGCCACCATAATATAGCACATAGTAGGCATATTTTGATGTCCATTTAACTAATAAAAACTACTCTATGGCTGTAAAGGGGTCACGACGGCTTGTGATGCATGCACACCTCACCAGGTAATGTTAATCGTTTGCTATTGAGCCCGGTCCACTCCTACCATGTCATTACTGTTAGACTGACTACACAGCCTTCAATTGCCAACATAACTAACACATTACCACAATATAGTAGTTTACACGCAAATCATACCATGCGTCTCCTATACTACTACAGTGCTGAAGATTGAGACACATATACAACTTTATGGGAATCTTCATATTGAAGAAACGTTATCGCTACACAGTGACTATAGCGCAATCTCCCATACAGAGAAACCTGCAAGTATAGGGGAGTTTTGAGGTCAATCAGTTCCTCAGCCTGTAGTCGATGTGTTTCAAGGAAATCCACACCCTTGTAGAAAGTACAGCATAAGGGCCGGAGAAGTGGCTTAAAAACTGTGGACAAGTGAGTGGAATCCGAGGCGGCGGGGTACATAGTGTAAGTAGGTCTGTCGTCCAAAGGTTGGAACAAGTCTGTTGAAGAAATTCCCTGTGTCAATGATCCCATGTTGTGCAGACGTCTGACAGATTGTGATAAATGGTTTTCAACCTTCTGACGCAAGACTATTTACACTACTGAGATGGTTCCACTACTGAACCCCGATGCTCCTGCTTCCATCATACCCTGAACACAAATTTAAAGCTATACAAAAACACTCTACCGCCCTAAGTCTGTACTTGTCTCAAATGATTGATGGACACTGATCACATCGCGACACCATGCTGGAGGGACTGATTTACCTCAAACTACACCCCTCCTTAACACCTTTCAGCTTTATGTATTAGACTGATAAAGCCAATGTGTGCAGAAAACTTTTCTTAACAGTGAATTCCATATGATACATAATTGTCACAATTCTTCAACTTGTCGGTTTAAACAATTATATCAACTACTATTGTTATTATTACTACTACTATTTGCTGCTGGCTGTTTTTACCATTATTACTGTTTTTTGAACAAATGTTTCGACTGACGTTCATTGGTAATCATCCCCCTCCACCAACCATGGTATTTGCCGACCCTGTCTTGTGGTCCTACTTATACTATTTGAGCCCGTGTCTGCTTGAATACACTCGTCCAAGAAGACTAATAAGATGCGGTCTGGAAATTGCTTCTCCATTAGTTGATTTTCATCACTATATCTTGTAAAAAGTTTTTATGTTAAAGGTAGGTCTTTAATAACATGAACTAGAGAATGTGTTAAATGCCAGTAAGAACGCCATAGATAGCGAGTAAGCACCCCATAACCCATCCTGATGGCTGCACCATATACCCAGAGAACCCCACCTGTGTTTTCGAACAAGCCCCATGACACCAAGACCATGTTAGGATAGACACCCCATACCCAGGACTTGGGTGCACCCCAAATACCCATCCTTTGGTGTGTCACCCCATACCCAGCCCTGTGGGTTGCAACCCCATACGCCAGACCTCTGATGAGGAGCATCCCCTTATACCCAGCCTGTTGGTGCACCCATATCCATGCTGTGCGGGGGACACGCACATACCCAGCCACTGTGATGGTGGTCACCCCTACCCACTGTGGGATAGCACCCCATACCCAGCCTGTGATTGTGCACCCCAGCATACCCACCTGTGGGGAGCACCCCATACCCCAGCCTGTGGGGTGACACCCATACCCACCTGCTGGGTGCACCCCATACCAGCCATGATGGGTGCACCCATATCCAGTCAGTGGGTGCACCGCCATATCCAGTCTGTCTGGGTGCAACCACAAGTCCCCAAGCCTGTTGGGTGTCGCACCACCATACCCAGCCTGTGGGTGCACCCATTAATTGACACCCAGCCTGTAATTGCACACCCCATGCCCAGCTTGTGGGTGCACCCCCAAACCCAGCCTGTCGTGCAACCCCATACCCCGTGGAGTGGGTGACCTCCCATACCCAGCATGCATGGGGTGCACCCATTTCCATCCTGTGGGTGCACTCCATACCCAGCTTGTGGTGTGCACTCCATACCCAAGCGTGTGGAGGTGAACACCCCATACCCAGCCTGAGGATGCACCCCATACCCAGGCCTGTGGGTGCACCCATACCTGCGCTGTTTGTGTTCCCCAACAGACCTGTGGGTGACACAAATAACCAGCTTGTAATGCAACCCACATACCCATCCTGTTGATGCACCCCAGATACCAGCCTGTGGGTGCACCCCATACGGCCACACAGATGGGTGCACCCTCCCAGCTTGTGGGAGTAACCGCCATACCCAGCCTAGTTGGTGCAACACACATAACCCACTTTGTGGTGCAAACCCATACTCAGCTATTTGGGTTGCACCCACATACCCATCCTGTGGTGCACCCCATACCCATCCCTGTGGGTGCACCCCATATCCAGCAAGTGTGTGCTACCCCATTACACCAGCGTGTTGATGCACCACCCTACACCAGCACTGTGGTTGCACCCCATACCCAGCCTGTTTATAAGTGCTACACCATACCCAGCTGTGGGTAGAACCCCATACCGCCAACCCTGTTAAAAGTGCACCCCATACCCTTTCCTGTGGTGTGCACACGCGCTCGTACCCAACCTGTTAGCGCACCCCCATACCCAGCCATGTGGGTGCACCTATACCCAGACCTGTGGTGTTGCAGCCCCAAGCCCACCTGTAGGGTAGAGCACCCCATCACCCACCGTTTGGGTGCACCCCATAACCAGCCTAGTGGGTGGCACCACCATACCCGTAACCTGTGGGTGCGACCCCATACCCCACCTGTGGGTGCACCCTATAGCCCCCCAGCCTGTGGGGCACCAATACCCAGCCATGGTTATGGTGCATCCCCCATACCCAGCCTGTGGTGCACCACCCATACCCAGACCTATGGGTGTCAACCCTACTAACCCACCTGTGGGAGGCACCCTAAACCAAACCGTTGTGTGTGGAACCCTATAACCCAGTCCTGGTGGTGCACCCATACCCAGCCTGTTTGTGTCACCCATACCCAGCCAAGTGGTGCGTGCAAACCCTATACCCAGCCGTGGGTGCACCGCATACCCACCTGTGGTGCACCCTATGAACCAGACCTGTGGGGTGCACCCTGACTAACAAAAAACTATATGCTTATTAGGATAGAAGGACTCAAGTGCAACTAATAGTACATGGTTAATGTGGACAACGTATCCCGTCCGTCATGGAGCTTTGTCAAGAGCCGTCACACCACACAGCTTTGTATAAAGGCTCCTGGAGAGCGAAACGTTGCACAATAAAATGTCACAGTAGTTGCACTTGTGCCCTACCTAAATAAGCCTTATAGTAGTAATAGTAACAATATTCGTAGACTGAAATAATAGATCTATAGAATACAAAAAAACAAAGTGGAAATTGCGCAAGAAGTTAACCTTAACCAATAACAAATTCAACAGGAACATTAACAGAATGACACACCATCAAGCTCCAATATATCCTTTGGAGGATGAATGGTTCAGAGAACCGACATGTTGATAAATTTAGAACACATGTGCAACGTCTTGGGTATCCTTTATATGCGAGGTAAACTTAATCGTCACCAGCAATGCGATTCAGAGCTCGTCCTACCGGGTAAGAAATTAGAACAGTAAATAAAAGTCTGGCTAAGAGACTGGTCATCTATCAAGGTAGGAGTGTAGATCTAATATTAGAACTCGACAAATTCAGTCCTCCAGGACAGTGTTCTGTCACCTCTGTAGTCGAAACAGATAAAGACATACTCCCCAAGGAAAACATTTTATGAATAAGTGACAGTGTCACAATGTCTCCTCACCAAACCTTAGTATTAGAACAATATTTATATAACAACCAAAAATAACAAGTTAGAGAAATCTGTCTAGGAAAAAAGAAATCAAAGCTAAGGTCATGTCAGTTGATAGTGGTCTCAAGACTACTCAGGTTAACCGGAAACGCTATAAGTTTCCTCCCCAAACTAATCAGTTTAATCAAGTTAGTAAACAAAGCAACATTAGACCTTGCCAACAAAGACATAAAATAAGTATAACACCCACAACAACCACTACCCACAGCAACCACTACCCACTGCAACCAAAACTACCACACAACAACCACTACCCACAACACCCAACTACCCACAGCAACCACAAACCCACACAACCCTACCCAAGAAAACCACACCCACACAACCATCCCCCTAGAAACTCCCCCAAAAACCACCCAAACAAAAAAAAGAAATTTAAAAAACCCCTAACGAACCCTAAAAGAAAAAAAAAACTACCAAGCTCCCCCCAAACCCACACAAAAACCTACCCCCAAAAAACCATCCCAGAAATCCCCAAGAAACCATCCCCCCAAAACCATAACAAAAATTAACAAAACCCATAAAAAAACCCTAAAAAACCACTACCCATGCAACCACTACCAAGCAACCCTACCCCAAAACCCAATTTAATCAAATACCAAGAAACCCAAAACCCCGCAAAAATAAAAAAAACCCCCACAAAAACCCATACCCACAAACCCTACCCCCCAAAAACCCACTCCCCCTCAACCACTACCCACAAACCACTACCCACAGCCCCCCACTCCCCCACAGAAACCCATACCCACGAAACCCACTCCCCCACACAACCATACCACGCAAAAACCTACCAAGAACCACTCCCCACCCCCCACTACCCCAAAAACAACCCCCCCCAAAAAGCAACCACTCCCCACAGCAACCACTACCAACGCAACACTACCCTAAAACCTACCCACAGAACCATACCCACGAAACCCACTACCCAAAACCCCCTCCCCCAAAACCCACTACCCCCCCCCCCAAGCAACCACTCCCCACGCAACCCTCCCCAAAACAACCACTACCCACAGCAACCACTACCCACGCAACCCAATACCCACCAACCCCCCCCACAAAACCATCCCCACGCAAAAATACCCACGAAACCACTACCCCAGCAACCACTACCCAGCAACACTACCCACAAAACCCCACTCCCCCAACAACCACTACCACAAACAAACCACACCCACTCCCAAAACCATACCCACAGAAACCACCCCAAAAAACAACCACTCCCCAAACCCCTCCCAGCACCATACCCACGAAACCCACTACCCAAGCACCACTACCCACCAACCACTACCCAGCAACCACTCCCCACAAACCAACCTAAAACCCCCCCGAAACCCATACCCCCCAAAAACCCACTACCCACAAAACTACCCACAAAACCCACTCCCCACGAACCACTACCCCAAGAACCCCCTACCCAAAAACAACCACTCCCACGCCCCACTACCCCGCAACCAACCCAAACAACACTACCCACACAACCACTCCCCCGAACACTACCCACACAACCACTCCCACAGCAACCCATACCCCCCAAAAACCCCTCCCCCAACAACCCACTACCCACGCAACCACTACCAAAGAAAACCACTACCCAACCCCACTACCCCCCAAAACCCATCCCCACAGAAACCCTCCCCAAAAAACCACTCCCCACGCCACCACAAACCCACAACAACCATACCCACCAACCACTCCCCAAAACCAACCACTCCCACAACAACCCCCAAACCCACGCAACCACTACCAAAACAACCCTACCACACAACCATACCCACAACAACCACTAAAAACAACCCAACCCCACCAAAACAACCACTACCCCCCAAAAACCACTACCCACCAACCATACCCAAGAAACCCACTACCCACAACAACCACTTACCCACAAACAACCACTACCCAGCAACCATACCCACAACAACCATCCACAAAACCCAAATCCCACCAACCACTCCCCACCAACCACCCCCACACAACCACACCCACCCCCCCACTCCCACAGCAACCACTACCCACAAAAAACCTCCCAAAACCAACCATACCCCAAAACCACTACCACCAACCATACCCACACAACCACCCAAAAACCCACACCAACCACTACCCACAAAAACCCTACCCACAGCAACCACTCCCCACACAACCATACCCAAAACAACCATAAACCCCTTCCCCAACAACCACTACCCACACAACCACTACCCAAGCAAAACCACAACCCCCCCCAACAACCATACCCAAAAACCAACCCCAAAAATTACCCCAGCAACCAACCCCACAAAACCACTACCCAACAACCACTCCCCCACAAAAACCACTCCCCCAACCAACCCCACAAAACCCCAAAAACCAAAAACAACCCAAACAACCATCCCACACAACCACTACCCACAAAAACCCACTACCCACAAAACCCATCCCAAAAACCACTCCCACAAAACCATCCCCAAACAAAAACCACACCCACCAACCACACCCCACAAAAAACCACTACCACAACAACCCTACCCACAGCAACCATCCCCACAACAACCAAAACCCAAAAAAAACCATACCCACACCCCCTACCCCCCAACCCCCCCCCAAAAAACCCCCCACACCCCAAAAACCATCCCACAGCAACCACTACCCAAAACAACCACCCCACCAACCACAACCCCTCACAACCATACCCCCCAAAAACACTACCCCAAACCACCCCAAAACAACCACACCCAAAACAACCCAACCCACACAACCACTCCCCACAAAAACCACTACCCACGCAACCACTACCCACAACAACCACAAACCCACAAAACCACTACCCACAAAACCCACTCCCCCCCCCCCCCCAAAAAACCACTACCCAAAAAACCTACCCACCCAACCCACACCCACAAACCACTACCCACCAAAAACCACTACCCACAACCCCTACCCACAAAACCATACCCACAGCAACCATACCCACAAAAACCCAAATACCCAAAACAACCCCACACCCAAACAGCAACCACTCCCCCAAAAAACCAAACCCCCAAAACCTCCCAAAAACAAACCACACCCACACAACCACTACCCGCAACAACCCCCCAAAACCCCCACAACAACCACTACCCACAACAACCAAAAAACCCACGCAACCACTACCCCCCAAAACCATACCCACACAACCTTTTCCCCAAAAAAAAACCCACTACCCCCCAAACCCAAAACCCCCACAGCAACCATCCCCACAACAACCATCCCCACAAAAACCACTACCCACGCACCACTACCCAAACAAAACCCCAAAACCCCACCCCCAAAAAACAACCCTCCCCACGCAACCATACCCACAGAACCACTAAAACCACCAACCCCAACCCACTCCCACGCAACCACTACCCACAGCAACCACTACCCCAACAACCATCCCCACGCAACCACTCCCCCAAAAAACCACTCCCCACGAACCATACCCACGCAAACTACCCACACAACCACAACCCCCACACAACCCCCCCACACCCCACACAACCCCACTACCCACAGCAAACCATACCCACGCAACCATACCCACAAACCCTACCCCCAACCACTACCCAAACAACCACTCCCCCAAGCAACCACTACCCACAGAAACCCCTCCCCCACGCAAAACCCCCCCCAAAACCCTACCCACAAAAAACATCCCCCCCAAACACTCCCCACAACCACTACCCAACAACCACACCCAAAACCCTACCCCAGAAAACCATACCCACGCAACCCCCCCCCTACCCACACCCACCACTACCCACTAACCATACCCAACAACCACTACCCACACAACCACTACCCCACAACCAACCCCCAAAAATACCCACGCAACCACTCCCCACACAACCACCCCACAGAAACCCACTACCCACGAAACCCCTACCCACAAAACCACACCCACACAACCACCCCCACAAACCACTCCCCACAGCAACCCTACCCACGAAACCCAAATCCCCACGCAACCACTCCCCACAAAACCACTACCCACGCAACCACTACCCACGCAACCACTACCACAGCAAACCCTCCCCAAACCACACCCCCGCAACCATCCCCACGCAACCACTACCCACGAAACCCACCCCCACAAAACCCACTCCCCACGAAACCACTACCCACAGAAACCACCCCCCAACCACTACCCACAGCAACCATACCCCCCAAACCCACTACCCAAGAAACCCACAAACCCCCCAGCAACCATACCCACACAACCATACCCACAGCAACCACTACCCCACAGCAACACTCCCCACAGCAACCAAAATAACCCCCCCAAAAACCACACCCAAAACCACTACCCACACCCCAAAACCAAAAACCCCAAAACCACAGAACCACTACCCACCAACATCCCCACAGAAACCAGTGCAATAACGACTGCACCGTTTGAAGGCTTGGTGGTTCCAGGCCAACATTTTCAAAAGTACATTATGTCTTCGGGGGAGATTATTCCCTGCTATATTTGCAGTCATAATGAAATTTAGAAATTCTTTAATGCATGAGCAAAATTCTAATGCTGTGGGGTTCATAATGCATTTAGCAGATTATTTTCTGTAGCATTCTAATGCATGTAGCAATCATAATGATGTAGAAATTTTCATAATGCATGTACAATTCTTAATGCATGTAGCAGTTTCAAATGAAGTACAGTTTTCATATACATGTAGCAATTCAAATGCATATAACAGATTCATAATGATATAGCTTTTCAAAATGCATGTAGCAGATTCAAAATGCTTTGTAGCAATTATAATGCATATAGCAGTTTCAAAATGCATGTAGCAATTCAAATGCATGTAGCAAGATTCATAATGCTGTAGCAGATTCTAATGCTGTAGCGGTTTTCATAATGCTGTAGCAGATTCATAATGCTATAGCAATTCAAAATGTTTTTTTAGCAGATTCATAATGATTAGCGATTCATAATGCATATAGCAGATTAAAATGCATTAGCAGATTCAAAAATGCATATAGCAGATTCATAATGCATGTAGCAATTTTATGCATATAGAGATTCAAAAGATGTAGCAGATATAAGCTATAGCAGTTTTTTTAAAAATGCATATAGCAGATTCATAATGCAGTAGCAGATTCATAATGCTATAGCAGATTCAAATGATGTAGCAGATTCAAAATGAAGTGCGTTAAATGCTGTAGCAGATTCAAATGCATGTAGCAGTTTCTAATGATTAGCAGTTCATAATGCATGAGCAGATTCATAATGATGTAGCAAAACCCTCCATTTCTATCCCTTTATTAACACCCCCCTAAACCTGAAGTTTTTTTGACAAAGGAGATGAGCAACTCCAGGTACGGGCCCCTCAAAATTTTACAGAGCAGTGGGGTGCAGGGGGGGGGTGAAGGCAAGATAAAGGGGGGCTAGGTAAGACCAAGGGTAGTTGGGTAAGATCAAGGAGGGTCTGGGTAAGATAAAGGGTCAGTAAGATAAAGGGGGTCTAGGAAGATAAAAGGAGGGTCTAGGTAAGATAAAGGGGGGGTCAGTAAGATCAAGGGCTCTGGAAAGATAAAGGAGGGTCTAGGTAAGATCAAGGGTGGTCTAGGTAATATCGAGGGATTTAGGTAGATCAAGGGGGCTAGGTAAGATAAGGGGGTTTCTAGGTTAATTCACGGGGGTTAGGTAAGTAAAGGGGGTTAGCTAAGATAAAGGGGGGCTAGGAAGATCAAGGGTCTAGGTAAGATCAAGGGGTCTAGGAAAGACAAGGGGTCTGGGTAAGATAAAGGGGTCTGGGTAAGACAAGGGTCGGGAAAAGATCAAGGGGTTGGTAAGATAGGGGTTAGGATGTCAAGGGGTTAGAAAGTCAAGGGGTCTAGTAATAAGGGGCTAGGTAAGATCAAGGGGTCTAGGAAAGATAAAGGATGTCTAGGAAGATCAAGGTGGTCTAGGTAAGATCAAGGGGGTCTGGGTAAGATCAAGGTGGTCTAGGAAGTCAGGGGTCTGGAAAGATAAGGGGGGGTTAGGTAAGATCAAAGGTCTGGAAAGATAAAGGGTGTTACAAAAAAACGCGATTCTAAAAGTTAGAGATCTCCAGTGAATACTAGAAAGGACTGCCTTCTAGCATCCGCCTTTTAGGGTTTTCGTAACAAGTGCAGTATCCTTGTCCAATTATCCCTTAAATTCAGTTTATTCATAATGCTTCAGGATTTCAATGGTAGGTACTAACTAAGAAATTAAAAATTTTAATAAATTTTTTTAAGTCTAGAGGTATATTATCAAATTAAATTAAACACAGCAATCAAAAAAAAATCAATCTCTCGGTTCAAAATTATTGTGCTGAAAAACATATCACATTTATAATTCTTGTACCCTCTGGTACATTAACATTTAATAAAATATTACAAAAAAATTTTTAAATAATTTTATTAAGTTCTAATATTATATTTAAATTTAATTAAACAAAAAAATACAAATTAAATAAAATAAACTTTTGACCATGGCAACAGAAAGTTTTGCTTGAACAAGAAAAAATGCTAACCTACCATTAACAAAGGGCTGCAACCTCAATAAAATAATATAACGGCACTAAGAGGGACCATCAGCAGACCTCCACAAAGTTAAAAACCCCATACTACGAATCAAGTTCACATAGGGAAAAACCCGACTGTGACAATCACAGAAACCGTACAAATTTGGGAGAAGCTTAGCAGGCCTGAGATGTTCAAGTGTCTAACGAAACCCAAACCCCTACAACTCGAAAATACTAAGTCTATACAATGTTCTGTAACAAGTTCTAAAACTAACAAGATTAAAGAGACAGACAAACTGTCCCAACCCCCAAGCGAGTCAGAGCAGACTGAATACTTCCAGAGAGGTGAGGACACCCCCCCCCCCCGATACGTGATCCCCCCGTGGGCAGCACAGCTCAGAAGCCCGGGAGTAAACGAGCGACAACGATAATTACAGTGTTTTACAAACAAGATTGAATGAGACATATTTTGTACATCCTAACAACATAAGTCAAAAAAGAATATAAAGCAAAATTTTACGATTTAGTATTATCGCAAATATAAGAATTAAAAAATATGAAAAGATAATATAAATTTTTATATAAAAAAAATCATTTT
>NC_069471.1:30465649-30509069 GCF_026875155.1 Cherax quadricarinatus | reverse complement strand
CCAACCTCAACAGAACACATGACCATAACACAAGGCAAGATCACTCTTTGATTTTCCCCGGTCCTTCCACCTACAAAAACTATCACAAAAAAGGGCCCAAAAAATTGGAATTCATTACCGTAATATAAAAAAAACACCTTTTTACAAATTCAAGTCCCCTTCTCAAATTTCACTTACTCACTAAAAACCAAATAAATACTGAATAATAAACCTTAAAAATTGTATATCCAAATGTTACCAAAAATTAATCACAAATTTTAAACTTAGGACCCAATCTAACTTTGTTATTTTTTTAAATACACTACCAAAAGAATACCCTTTCACGAATGACAAAAAGCATGCAACCAATGACGCTTTGAATACTCTTTGTGCTTTTTAGTTATCTTTTACAATAATGTCTTATCACGTTTCATCTTTGCTTAGTTAATCTTAATTTAAATTTTTAAAGCCACCCGAAAATGCTATGCTTTAAAATGGCTTTGGCATGCTCCCTTTTCCCTGATTTTTTTTTTGTACCTCTGTTTGCTGCTTAAATTTCAAAATAAAAAAATAAATAAATAAATAAATAAATAATGGGGATGATAAATATCCGTACAGTTGATATTAGTGTTTATGAAGTACAGCCCCCTTTTAAAGTTTAAGTGGTGGGCAACTTGGTGGTCCCTACAATACCAAAAAAACACCCATCCCCCGAAATACTAAAGGCTTGTTTGTATCATCTGGGGGGAAATTTGTGGGGAAAGACACAAAATAAAATATAACATTGAAATTCCTTCAGCTGGGGTTAACATAGCCTGCATTTTAATTGCAGTCTTCTTATAGTTTTTGAGTGGGACTAATTAACCTGATTAAAGGGTTTTTGTTCCCCTTTTTCTCTTTTGTACTAGTAGGTTTTGACAAAAAATTAGTGGAATCTTTTGTCAGATTTAGGTGATCAATAAAAATTTACCATTTTTTAAGTGGCTTAGCCCTTGTTTCTTGAAAAAAGCTCCATGGGCACTTTTTACATAGTCAGTCAAATTATATAATCAGTTATCGTATAAAAAGCCACCATGGAAAAATTTTTTAACATTTATGCAGAGGATTTTATATTACATAAATGGCATAAAATTTCATCAATGGATGTGTTACTAACCCTTTTACGTCCAGAAAACCCCCAAAATTAATTTGGTCTTGTGTTCACTCTTATTTTTTTTTTCAAAAATAAGATATTTTTTTTTTTCTGAAATGGGTGAGAATTCTTTTTGAAGGTTTTAAAAAGACCAAAAGTAAAAATTTGATGAAAAACTTTTGAAAATTTTGCACTTGTAAAGTTAGTGTTTGGCACAATTTTCGCACAGAATTTTTTTTTGATTTTGGGCCTATTTTAAGCCAATTCCCCTTCCCTCTTCAGCCAAATTCTTGTGGTCAGTAGATGCTTCGTTTTTCAATTTTAATGAGAATTGCCCATTGAAATATTTCAGCTACTGTATAAAAACACAGGGAAATTGGTAATTTTTGGCCAATTTTTTCGTAATTTAAAAAACTCCAATTTAAAAAAACCCTCCAAAAAACTATTAAACATTCCTGGGACTAAAACACATTTCCTCTTTTTCTTAGTCTTGTCCTCAGTCCTCTCCTAATTACACTTGCCTCCATTTTTGAATTTTTAATCACAAAAATAGAAGATTTACTCAATTTTTTGGGATAAAAAAAAATAAAACCGGGAAATGTTGGGTCATGGTTTACACTTTCCAAAAAATTGTATGAAACTTTTAAAAAAACCTATAAAACAGACAAAGGGGTAGGATTGGCCTTCCCTTTCTATGTTTACAGAAAAATTTGAATATTTCTGCTAATTTGAGCTCAATTTCAAGTTATTCCATATCTTTCCTTAATTTTCCATTCTGTCAAATGATACAAGAAATCACCAAAAAACCCATAAAAACCTTCTGAGAAACCCCTCAAAAATTGCTGTCATGCCATATACAAGGTCACAGTTTTTTTTTTTCCCATCAGTATGCATGGGGCAGTTTTTTTTTTATACTAGCACACACTGTGCACGCTTATCTAAGTGAACTGAGCTCTGATCAGAACTACGTTAGGCCCCTGGCCTTATTATAATAAAGGACGCTGAAAAGGTTAAAGTTTGCATCAAATTGTGAAGGGCCATCATCATTGTAGGGGGGTTAATGTCCAATTTTTGTTGGTTTGGGAAGGTTGAGGCAGCGAAGGTGAGGGATCACCCTCTTGGCTATAATAAGAATTGCAGCAGTACACCCTCACCTTCTTTATTCTGAGTCTTGATTTGGGTTTTTAAATCTTCTTTTATTGCCCCTGCCCCTTTGGCCTTTGACTGTTGTTCAATGTTTTGGTTGAGGGTAATGAGAAATAAGAGGAAATTTGAGAAAGTTTTACTTCATTTGGTAGTGGCCAGTGGGGGGGTGATAACAAGCACCCTTTTGGTTGACAGTATAACTTCATTTGGTTTGTTTCTGCAGCTGATATGTCTTGGGGGTTTTTACATATGTCATGTTTGTTTTCTTTGCTAGGGAAAAAGCCCTTGTGTTGTGAGAACTACCTCTCTTTGAGGGCCAACCACACATGGTGATGGAAATGATAATGATTTTTTCCCGTTATTGTGAAAACATACACATTTAAAGTAAATAGAGTATAAGATTTTTTTTACAGAATGTCTTTTTATTCTAAGTTAGAGGGGGCTGTAAAGCGCACAGTAGCATCGCAGGGGTAGGGAGACAGAATAACGATGCTTAGTGTAGACAGCTACATAGATGGTTTAAGATAAAAAAAGATTTCTTTCGGATTTTTAACCCCGGGGGGGTTAGCCACCCGGAAAAACCCAAAAAGTCAGTGCGTCATCGGGGACTTTTAACTTATTTCCATTGGGTCCTTAAACTTGTCCCCCGGGTGCGACCCCCACCATCGACTAAACCCCCCGGACCTATTTTTCTGCTAGGTGAACAGGAAACAGATGTAAGGAACGTGTCGAAAGTTTCCACCCGCCGGGTCGAAACCCGGGCCCCCCGTGTGGAATTGGGGGCTTTTGCCACCAGGGCCCCCGGGCCCCCAAAGGAATAATTTCAACACCAGCCTTGCCATAATTTTTTTTTATTTATCAAGCCATGCATTTAACTAAGGACCAAAGTGAGCCCCTCTTTTTCTGAAAACTCTACCCATATGGCATGCAAGCTTCTTAAAACCCCCCGACTGTCGCAACCCCCCAACCTAGGTGTCCCCCTATGTCGCAAAATTTAAAAAAAAAAAATTTTTTTTCTTATAAAAGTAGAGAATCTTTTCCGATGTATGACACCAAAAAACGAAATTTGATGGAAAACTGACGGGAATTCGCTCTCACAAAATTTGCGACCTTTGGGGATATTTACAAAAAGGGGATTTCCCCACTTTTAGCCCTTTTTCAAAAAAATTTCCCTGTTCAGTCGACCAAACCAAGCTATTTCTTTAAAATCCATTTTTTTATCGATTGAGTACAAGAAATGCCCCTTTACTGATTTTAACTACCCAATAACGTTGTCAAAATTTGCAATTTTGGCCCCTTTCCGAAAATTAAAAAAAAATGACGTTTCAAAATAAGGTCCAAATGAACAATGCAACTTTCCGGCCCTCTAAAATAAATTTTCTTTGTTCATAAATCACATCTCTGGGCCCCTCTGATATTACTTTTGGGTTTTCTTTTTTTGAATTTTTTTTCCCAAAAAAAAAAATAGAAGTTTTACGGGTTATGCAGCCCTACTGCAATACGGGTAAAAATTTGGGTTATAAAAAAACATAAACCCCAATTCATGTTTGCATATTAGAATGGTTTATTTTGGGCATTTATTGGGAAAATGACAATTTTTTTTACTTTTGAACACGGGAAAAAATAAAGGGCTTTTCCCCCCAAATTTGAGTTTCCATTTCCGGGGTTTTTTTTTATAGAAAATCGATCAACATCCCCTCAAATTTCTATAATATGTTTTCCATTCTATAAAGGTGGACCAAAAAAACCCGGAAAATACGACCAAAAATACTATACGAAAATACCCCAACAAATTGGGCCCCATTTTAAATTTAAAAAAAAATTGGTCGGGATTTTTTTTTTTTCTCATTATCCCACTGAAAGCTCCAGGTTTTTTTTTTATATGGGAAAACGGGACCCCCCCCAGCCCCCATTTTTCTCACTTTTGGGGGGCCTACCACTTTCCCCTGTTTGATTTGAAGTGCTAAAAAAATTTATGAGACGTGGGGCCCCCGTTTTTAACGGCGTTTTGCTTTAAGGGCGTTTCACTTTTTTGGCGTTCCCTAAAGGTCATTGCAAAAATTTTGACCAAAATTGCCCAAAAAGGGGTCCCCCCACCTGACTTTTTAATACGGGCACCGGCCCCCCCTGGTTTGTTTACATTCTCGGGGAGATCCGTTTAAACACTAAGTCTCTCCATTATTCTGGAAACTCCAAAAATTTTTAATGTTTTTAAAAGTTATTTCATATTTTATTAACTCTGATAAATGCTTATGTTTTTCAGTACTTAAATAAACTTACATTACTGTGCTGGCATGCAGGTACACATTAAAACCCGTTAAAAGTGCTTATGTTCCAGACCCTCTTTTTAGTAATGATAATAAAATTTATCGACTCTTAAAAGTTTGTATATTAGTTAAAAACCCCTTTACTGTCGCAACCCCCCAAACCTAGGTGTTTTTCCTGGTGTCGCAAAATTTAAAAAAAAAAATTTTTTTTTTCTTATGAAAAGATAGAGAATCTTTTCCCGATTTTTAATGACACAAAAAAAAAAAACGAAATTCGATGGAAAAATGAACCGGGAAATTTTGCTCCGCGAAATTAGCGACCTCGGCGCTGTTTTTTCAAATCGGCGATTTCGGCCCACTTTGAGCCCTATTTTCGGCTAATTCCATTGTTCCAGTCGCCCAAACTCATAGCTATTTCTTTAGAATTTCATTTTTTCTATCGATTGAGTACAAGAAACTGCCCATTTACTGATTTCAACTACCTAATAATGTGGTCAGAAATTTGCAATTTGGCCAATTTCACGAAAACTAAAAAATATGACAATTTCAAAATAAGGTCCAGAATGAACCAATGCAGACATTCCAGGCTCTAAAATAACGTTTTCTTTGTTCATCAATCACGTCTCCGGGCCCCCTCTGATATTACTCTTGCTTTCTATTTTAAAATTTTTATTCAAACAAAAAATATTAGACTTACTATTATGCAGACTACTGCAATGCTGAAATAACTGAAATAAAAAACATCAACCCATTCATGACTGCATTTAGAATGGCTAGTTGCACATTTATGGACAATGGCATCATTTGTTTACTTTTGAACTTTGGGCCCAAAAATCAAATTTCCCTACTTTGAGCTCCATTTCTGGGTTCTTTTTATAGTAAAATCAATCAAAAACACCTCTATTTCGTAATATGTTTTCCATTCTATCAAATGAGACCAAGAAAACGAGAATACACCCATAAATACTATACGAAAATAGACCACAAAGTCGGCATTTTAATTAAAAAAAACGGTCGGAGTTTTTTTTTCTCATTATGCACTGCGTGCTCCAGGATCTTTTTTATATGGTGCACACTGACCCCACAGACCCATTCTCTCACATGTGGGCCTACCAGCTTTCTCCTGCTTGATTTGAAGCCGCTAGAATTTATGAGTATATATACGTCAAACACGGCACCTCGTAAAACGTATATATACGGCCGCGACAGTCAAAGGGTTAAATACACATTTTCATTAATCCATCCATGATATTTTTTTAAAAATTATATAATAAACATGATACATAACATAAAAAGATGATAAATACACCCCACAATAGAATAAATAAACATAAATATGAGATGTGGTAACCAGATAACTTGTACAAGTGATGCCAAGAATAACATTTTTTCTAATCTAGCATAAGAGAAAATGTGTTACTGGGGGTAACTGTAGAAAATTATTTCTTTTGTATGTATGTAAGTTTATTCAGGTATACACAAATACAGTTACATAGATTATCATATATAACAGCATATGTGTAGAGATCCCAGGATAACCCAAAAAAGTCAGAGTGATTTATTTCCATTGCCTTCACTCAGAGCTTCATTTCTTCTCAAAATGATGTTACATGAGAATGGGCGTGTTCTTCTTTATTTATTTTACCGTATCAATGTAGAGACAACTTGTACACAGTGTAACTTGTACACAAACCAGACGTGTACACTTGGTTTACAAAGCTTACCTTCGCCTGGTTTGTTTACATAACTCTGCGCCTGTCCTCTCTCATGCACTCATTCTTTCTCTCTCTCATTTATTCGTTTATCTCATTTACTTACTCCTGACCCTACATTAAGACTACAAATATTTTAAGGTAAGTAATGAGTGAATGTTTATATAAAATTTATCGCTCGGGGATCTTAAATATAGAATATTTTGGGGGTGGGTTGGCCGGGTATGGTCCCCCGGCTGACTACCAAAATCCACCTTGATTTTTTAAAATAAATACTACTCATCTCACCCTAATTAAACTACAAATTTTTAAAAGGTAAGTAAGAGTGCACTAGTGGTATTGTACTTTTTTATTGTTTTTTATCCTATTCAATGCTAACTTAATACAGGGACCCCGCATATGAACCCCTTTGCTAGCGAACAATCCGCATAGCGAACGCTTTGTTCGCTAAAATTTTGCCCCATAGTGGAAAAAAAACCCGCTCGCAAATTTTGTCTGAGCCCGGTCCAATGGGGCCCTCAGCCAGCCTCACATGTGCCGCCCGCCCATTGTTTTCCAGCTACCTCCGCGGTAACATTCAACATACACCGGAATATTTGTATTATTACAGGTTTTCGGTGCTTTTTGTGGAAAATAAGTGACCAGGGGGGCCCCAAGAAACTTCTTTTGCCCCCCCTACCCCAAAGGGAGAAAAAACCCTTGAAATTAAAGAAAGAATCATTGATAAGTAAAAAAGTGGAGTACGTATCACGACCGGGCGGGTTGTAAAAAAGAAACCAAATAAACCATCGCTTCTTTGTGGGCAAGAAAAGGGAATCAAGGGAAACTGTTTTTTGCCCAAAAGGTTTTTAAAGTGTTTTTTGAAACAAAAATCCAAGTATGGAAGATGTTGAGAGACTTTATTGGGGTAAAAAATGAAAAACAGCTAGCAGGAGATAGCGCCTCAAGGGTCATATTTTAAAAGGGTAGAAATTGCATGAGATTTAATTAAAAAAAAAGCCTGAACTAGTGATATGTGAGTGGGAATTTAAGGGCCCGCAAAGGTTGGTTTTTAGAGTTTAAGAAGCTTTGTGGCATCCATATTTGGGTACGGCATGGTAGGGGCCCCGTTCGGACCCCAAAGCGGCTAAAAATATGGCATGAATTCAAGGAGTACAAGAAACTGAAGGGCTGGAAAACCCGAACAAGTTTTAATTGTGATGAAACAGGCCTGTTCTGGAAGAAAATGCCAAGCAGGACCTACATTACTCAGGGGGAAAAAGGGCACTCCCAGGACATAAGCCTATGAAGACGGCTTACTTTGTTGATGTGTGCCAAGCTAGTTTTGATTGCAAAGTTAGCCTTTATTAGTGTATCACTCTGAAACTCCCAGAGCGTTCAGGCAAAAGAATGTCCTCAAGGATAATTTGTGTTGCTGGGGAGGGCAAACAGTAAGGCATGGTCACTAGGGAATTTTTCTATAACTGGTTACACCATGCATTTGCCCCCAATGTGAAAGATTCCCTAACTGAAAAGAAATTAGACCTTAAGTGCCTCTGGTGTTAGACAATGCCCCTGGTAAACCTACAGACGTGGCAGAGCGACTTTATGGGACATGAGCTTCATTAAGGTGAATTTTTTTGCCTCCTAATACACTCCTCTCCTGCACCCATGGACCAGCAGGTCATTTCCAACTTCAAAAAAACTGTACACAAAAGCTCTGTTTCAAAATTTGCTTTGAAGTGACCACAGACACGGGAAATTGACTCTAAAAGAGTTTTGGAAGGATCACTTTAATATCCCTCAGTTGTGTAAACCTTATAGGTAAGGCTTGGGAGGGAGTGACTAAGAGAACCTTGAACTCTGCTTGGAAGAAACTTTGCCAGAATGTGTAGACAAAGGGATTTTTGAAGGGTTTGAGGCAAACCCCTGAGAGGAGTAGTATACCAGTTGAGGAATCAATTGTGGGAAATTTGGGGGAAATCCTTGGGGGTTTGGGGGTTAGTGGGGAGGATGTGGAAGAGTTGGTGGAGGAGGACAATTTAAGAACTAACCACTGATGAGCTGATAGAAACAACTTCAAGAGCAAGAGGCCAGACCTGGGGAAACTGGTTCCCAAAAGGGGGGGAGAGAGAAATTGAAGGAATTGCCTACTTCAAAGATTAAGGGAAATGTGTGCAAAATGGCTTTAAGTGCAAACCTTTTTTTATGAAATCACCCTCACACAGCTATTGCAAGCCGTGCTGGTGACTGTTACAATGACACTGTTGTGAACCACTTTAGACAAATCATAAAGGAACGAGAGGTACAGGCCACTATGGACAGATATGTTGTGCGAAAGAAGTCCAGTGACTCTGAAGCTGGTCCTAGTGGCATTAAAAGAAGAAGGGAAGTAACCCCAGAAAAGGACTTGCCTCCTCAAGTCTTAATGGAAGGGGATTCCCCTTCTAAACACTAACACTCTCTCTCCCCTCCTCCCATCCCATCAATCATCACCAGATCTTCAATAAAAGTAAGTGTCATGTAATTGTGCATGCCTTTTTCAGTTTGTGTGTACTAAAATTAACATTTTTTTGTGGTAAAAAAATTTTTTTTTCATACTTTTGGGTGTCTTGCACGGATTAATTTTATTTCCATTATTTCTTATGGGGAAAATTAATTCGCATAGCGAACATTTCGCATAACGACCAGCCCTCTTGCACGGATTAAGTTCGCTATGCGGGGGTCCACTGTATATGTTAGTGTAAACTTGTTATTTAGTATTTGTATGTATTTATAAGGTGAAAAAAAAGGGTGTTCCACTTTACGGCGATTTCCGCTTTATGGCGGTAGCCTGGAACCTAACCTGCAGTATAAGTGGGGCCCTACTGTATATATACGTCAAACACGGTACCTCGTAAGACGTATATATACGACCAAAACAGTCAAAGGGTTAATGGCTTTCCATAATTAGAAATAAAAATATTAGCTAGACAGATGTTGAAATCAGTGGACAAAATGAAAAAAAAAAATACTATAGATTTTGTCTGTAGTGATAGTGTCCTGTTGTCTTCTGAATCATTGGACCAAGTCCGATGACTCCAACATTTGTCTAGTATGGGGCACAGCTGCCACGTCTAGGACCTGACTGTTTTCATTGTTCCCTGAGCCAAAGGCTGCCTGTGCCAGTTTATTGTTAGTGCTCACTCTCACACACACTTGTCATTCAGTCTCCAGTTTTTTCCTGGATATATAGCATTTTGTGTGACTATTAACATTAAGTAAAGTGAAAGAAACAATGGCTCCTAAAGCAAGTGGTGGTGGCAAGAGGAAATATGCGGCTCTCAGTGTTAAGCAGAAACTTGAACTAATAAAGAAAGTTGAGTCTGGCATTTTAGTGGCACAGGAATGTGAGAAATATGGTGTTAAGAAACAAAGTCTGATATCTGTAGAAGCAAGGACAAATTTACACACTGTGAACGTGCATGTTAGTAGAGCATTACAACTGCTTTGACAGAATAAAACTTATTCTAAGTCACCACTATTGATTACAGCAGTTTACACCTTATCTCTCCATCACACAAATGCAAATAAAATTGCTGTAAATTTCACACAGTACTATAAAACTACTATTTAGTTTAGTATTTGACTGTAGATTTACAGGTTACAATACTCTTATTTGGAAAAGAATTCCAAATTTTAGGGTCCTTTATTTGCATGGAGTTTGTGAAAAGGTCAAGTCGAATATAGGGTATATCGAAAAGATACTTATTTCTTACATTGTGTTTGTGTTACGTTGCAGCTCTCCAGGAAGAATCAAAGCACTAGGTTGAGGTTTGTTCTGAGTGTCCTGTATGTATAGAGTGTATACTAGTAAGAGTGGATGCATTTTATGCTCTGTAAGTTGGAACTTTTGAATAGAGGGGATGTGTTGTCAGAACCCTGAATGGGTGTTAGGTTATATGCTGTTGTAGATCTCCAAGCACAAATACCCTGAGTGAGGTAAGGATAGCTTAGAGAGTAGTACAGAGTGACTAATGTTGACTGGGGAATAAATTAGCATATTTTTGATTGAATGCCTGCAGTCTGGAAATTTCCTTAAATATTTGTTGGATGTAAATGTTGAATTTCAAGTTGCAATTAAGGTGTATCCCTAAGAATTTTCCCTTGTCTTTCTATGTGAGAATTATTTTTATTGAAATGGGTATTTTTAACTTGATTCCCAAACATCATGCAGAAGGCCTCAGTAAGTTTATCAGTTGTCATCCATGTTGAAATCTTTATGAGTTCCTTGTTCATTATGTGGTTGAGAACAATAAGAAATGGATTAGATATGATAAATTTGTCATTTGCAAAAGGACTAGTTCAAGTTTCTGGGAGGCATTTGGTAGGTCATTTATGCAGATGAGGATGGGACAAGGATGTTTCCGTTAGGCACTCCTGTGTTGACAGTTTGTGTTAACAAGATAGTATTGATTATCACATGTTGATGTCTGTCAGTGAGGTAGGACTTGATATAAGTAAGAGCATGCCTCTGATACCATAATGCTCTAGTTTCAGCAGCTGTTATATGAAGTCTGTGATTTTTAATAAACCTAGTCATAATTAAAAGCTACTTAATTTTTAATTTGATTTTACTTGCAGGACAACAATAGAATAAACAAGATGTGGAGTTTTGAAGGGGACTATCGTCGGAAACCACAGCAGAGGTTGGGCGGTGCCAGCAAAACAAAGAATTTAGAGCGCTCAGAGCTTCTTAATCAACTTAAATCTGATAGAGAAGAACGAGAGGTGAGTCAGTACAAGTAATACAGTCATAAACACTTCAGGCATAGTTGTTATCCATCACATTTTGAGAATTTTACCAATAGTAATTGTGTCCAGGCCACTTCAAAGCAGAAAATTCTATGAAGTCTGTTAACAAAAACGTTAGCTTTAACCCTTGGAGGGTCGACAGGCCTTCTCCGAGACTCGTTCTCAGGGTCGGCCAAATTTAAAAAAAAATAATTTTTTCTTATGAAAAGATAGAGAATCTTTTCCCGATCATAATGACACCAAAAGTATGAAATTTGATGGAAAACTTACGGAATTATGCTCTTGCAAAGTTAGCGGTCTCGGCGATTTTGCCCATATTGAGCCCCATTTTCAGCCAATTCCACTGTACTAGTCGACAAAAAACATGAATATTTCGCTAGAACTCCATTTTTTCTATCGAATGAGTGCAAGAAACCACCCATTTACCATTTTCAACTATCCAGTACAGTGGTCATAATTTAGCAATTTTGCCAATTTCACACAATTTTCAAAAGATGCCAATTTCCGAATAGGGCCCAGAATAAACAAGAAAGACATTCCTGGCACTAAAATGACATTTCCCCTGTTCATTAGTCACATCTCAAGGCCCCTCTTACATTCTTTTGCTTTCCACTTAGAATTTTTATTCTCACAAAAAATAGAAGATTTACTGTTATGCAGACTACTGCATTAGTGTAAAAAATGGTATAAATAATATTGGCGCACTTATGAAAGAATATTAGACTTACCAGTTGACGTGTATTGGACGCTTGGCATGATTTGTTTACTTTTGAACTTTGGTAAAAATCGAACATGTCTGCTACTTTGAGCTCAATTTCAAGGTACTTTTCATTGTAAAACCAGTCAAAATCATCTCAATTTCTGTAATATGTCTTCCATTCTATAAAATGAGACCAGGAAAACTAGAATACAACAATAAATACCATACGAAAATACAGTGCAAAGTCTCTGTTTTATTCCCAGAAAACGGTCTAAGTTTTTTTTTCTCATTATGCACTGTGTGCTGCAGGATTTTTTTTATATTGTGCACACTGACCACATAGACCCATTCTCCCACTAGATTTGAGGGCACTAGAATTTAGGCGTACGAGTACGTCAAAAACCCTGGGTCGTAAGCCGTACTAGTACGGCCGAAACCCTCAAAGGGTTAAAAACAAAAGGCTGTGCCAATGATACAGTGAAGGTGTTTCTCTTTCTGGTAATGTTTTGATGAAAATGGCACAGTATTTCCAGCAAGAAGTGGATTATAATTCCAGTCTACTATAGTGGACCCTCGGGTAACGGAGGCATCGGCTAATGCCAAAATCGGATAGCGGCACATTTTTGTATCAAAATATTGGCTCGGCTAACGCCCAAGAACTTGGTTAAGGGCATTCGTCCCGAACATGTCCGCATGGCCTGAGCCCATGTAAAGCCAGTGTTAAATTAAAATTTAAATATTTCCTATTTATAAATTTCATACATTGTTTAAGTGTGAATAGTGGTGGTGGGTTCTGCAGCTGCCTCCACCACCACTAATATATACGGCTTCTCTCAGTGGCCCTTATAAACCCAACAACAGCACCACCACTACTTACTCCTCACATACAATATGACATATTTTATTCATCCTAGAGTATATATCATGTTTCTCTGTTACGAATATCATTTATTATGCCATATTAGATGAATTGTGATAGATAAATAAGCCGTAGAGATGATATTAGCGTCATGTTGAAGCATAAACTCGTTTTTTCCCAAAAAAACTCTCCTTTTCTTCCTACCTGTTTTCATTACCAAAAGAGTCATTAACCCTTTGAGGGTCCGTCCCGTAGATCTACGGCTTTATGTTCAGGGTCCAAACCGTAGAGCTACGTCATGAGCTCAGCTCACTCTGATAAACTGTGAGTGGTACATTTGGGCCTAGATATGAGAGAATACATCTATGTGGTATGTGTGCACCACATAAAATAGATCCTGCAGCACGCTGTGTATAATGAGAGAAAAAAACTGAAATCATGATTTTTCGATTAAAACAGCGACTTTGCAGTGTTTTTTTTGTATGTTTTTTATAGTTCTATTTGCGTTTTCTTGGTCTCGTTTGATAGAATGGAAGACATATTTCAGAAATAGAGATAATTTTGATTGGTTTTAGCACTGGAAATGGCCTGAAACTGAGCTCAAAGTAGCAGAATTTTAAAATTTTTTGCCGATATTAAAGAGTAAACAAAAAAACCTCACACGTCCTAATACACGCCACTGGTGGGTCTAATATGCTTTCACAAATATGGTGATGATATTATGAAATTATTACAGTTTTTGCATAACAGTAAATCTTCTTTTTTTTTGGTGTGAATAAAAATTCATTATGTGAATAAAAAATCAAAAGGGAAATTTATTTGTAAAGCCTCAAAACGTAACTAATAAAACAGAGGAAATGTTAGTTTAGTTCAAGGAATACCTACATTGTTTATTCTGGACCCTATTTTGAAATTGGAATATTTTGAACTTTGTGTTAAATTGGCCAAATTAACAATTTCCGATCACTTTAATTTGTAGTTGAAACAGTTGACTTGGCGTTTTCTTGTGCTCAATCGATAGAATAGAAGCAATACTAGTGAAATAGCTAAGAATTTGGTTGACTGGAATAATGTAATTGGCCTAAAATGGGAGTCAAAGTTGGCAAAATCGCCGATTTGTAAATATCGCTGACACATCAAAATTCGCGAGAGCATAATTTCGTCAATTTTCCATCAAATTTCGTACTTTTTGTTTTATTACCTTCACAAAAAGATTCTCTACCATTTCATAAGAAAAAATAACTTTTTTTTTTTTAAATTCTTGAGTCTGGGGCACCACTTCAGATTTGGGCCTTGGACCCTGAAGGGGTTAAAGGTAAGTGTGATGTTAAATGTTCATTTATCCATTTTATTAGTGCTTTATATTTATTTGTCATTGTTTTCTGTATGTAAATCTATATTTAATCTTAAAAAAAAATATTTTTTGTTAATACTTTTGGCTGTCTGAAACGGATTAATTGGATTTCCATTATTTCTTATGGGGAAAACTAATTCGGCTGAAGGCAAAATCGGTTCAAGGCAAGCTCTCTGGAACGGATTAATGCCGTTACCCAAGGGTCCACTGTACTCTATACTGGTTTATAATTCCAGTCTACTACTCTATACAATAGAAAAGAAAGCAAGAATTACATTACCAAAACTTAATAAATATACTGTAATGTGGTTCAGTAGATAGGCAGAATGGAATACAAGACATGATGTGTGTCAGATCTGCTCAGAACTTGTTTTTCAATGGCCACGGTGCATGATAGGAAAAACAAAAGTGACCGTGTGTATAGTTTAAAAGTAGTATAGTGGAACCCCGGATTTTGCACGCACCTGATATTACACTTTTCGGATTTCAGACACTTTTTTGTGAGAAATTTTGCTTCAAATTTTGGACCTTGTCCTGGGAATCGCATATATCATACATGTACCCCCCCCCCCAAGGGAACACCGTCAGTCTGGCTCTGTCGCTGCTTGAGTGAGCACTCATCTGAAACATTTCGCAATTTTTGTGCTTGTTTATTGATTGTGACTGTGAAATAAGTGACCATGGGCTCAAAGAAAGTTCCAGGTACCAGCCTTTTGGTAAAGAAAGTGAGAAACATGATAGAATTAAAGAAAGTAGAAAAATATGAAAGTGGCGTATGTTTAGCCGAGCTTGCCAGGATGTATGGGAAGTCGAAATCAACAATCTTTTCCATCCTGGCAAAGAAAGTAGAAATAAAAAAAGTTGAAGTTGCAGAAGGGGTGAATATGTTATTGAAACAGAGGTCACAAGTAGTCAAAGATGCGGAGAAGTTGTTGTTGGTATGGATCAGCGAAAAGCAATTAGCGGGAGATAGTGTTCTGGAGTCGATCATTTGTGAAACGGCAAGGCAGTTGCATGCGGATCTCGTAAAGAAAATGCCTGGAGCGAGTGCTGCTGTAAGTGAATTTAAGGCCAGCAGAGGCTGGTTCGAAAGATTCAAAAGGCGTATTGGCATACACAGTGTTGTAAGGCATTCCATTGTTCCAGTCGACCAAACTCATAGCTACTTCTTTAGAACTCCATTTTTTCTATCGATTGAGTACAAGAAACCACCCATTACCGATTTCAACTACCCAATAACGTGGTCAGAAATTTGCAATTTGGCCAATTTCATGAAAATTAAAAAATGTGACAATTTCAAAATAAGGTCCAGAATGAACAATACAGACATTCCTGGCTCTAAAATAACATTTTCTTTGTTCATCACTCATGTCTTCAGGCCCCTCTGATTTTACTCTTGCTTTCTATTTTGAATTTTTATTCAAACAAAAAATAGAAGATTTATGTTATGAAACTACTGCAATTTGTAATAATTGTATAAAAAATGTAACCCATTCATGACTGCATATTAGAATGGCACTTGAATTTATTGGGCAATGATATCATTTTTTATTTTGAAATGGGAAAAAAATCAAAAAAATTTCCCCTACTTTGAGTCCATTTAGGTTTTTTCATAGAAAAACAATAAAAAATCAGTCATTTCTATAAGTGTTTTCCTTCTATAAAATGAGCCCAAAGGGAAAATGAGAATACAATAAAAAACTTCGAAAATAGACCCAAAAAATTTTGGGATTTTAATTAAAAAAAAGGTCGGGGTTTATTTTCTCTGATGGTGCGCAGGATTTTTTTTTATTGGTGCACATGACCTACGACCCTTTTCTCACATGTGGGCCTACCCGTTTCTCCTGCTTGATTTTAAGCTGCTAGATTTTTTGGGTTTATACGTCAAAAAAAAGGTGGTCATAAGACTCAGTGGACCCCCCGGGTTTGCGATGCTATCGGTATTTGTAAATCCCGGGAACCCATGCATTTATCGCCAAAAATTTGCCTCGGTTCCCGTTACAAAACCCGGGATGCGATCGATTTGACGAGACGTTCCAGTGTTTACAAGCCCCAGTGTGCGCGCATTAAAGGGTCTTTTGGTACACCTATTATCACTGTTTTTGGTGCTTTTTTCTGAAAAAAAAGTCACCATGGGCCCAAAAAGTTCTGTGCCCAACCTTTCAAGACCAAGGGTGCTAAGATATGAAAAGAAAAAAAGAATAATTGCAAAGTATGAAAGTGGAGTGCAGTATCGGAGCTGGGGAGGTTGTTAGTAAAACCCCCAAACAACCTCCTTTCATAAAGGCAGGGGAAAAGGGAAAACGGAATGTTTTGCAAAAGGTGCAACTGTGATTACGAAACAGCGACCCCAAGTGTTAGAAAAAGTTAGAGACTGTTTTTTGGTGTGGTAAATGAAAAACAGATAGCAAGAGAAGCATCTTTCAAGCGATCATTTGTGAAAAGGCTAGGCAGTTGCATGACGATTTGGTAAAGAAATTGCCTGCAACTAGTGCTGATGTGAGTGAATTTAAGGCCAGCTAAGGTTGGTTTGAAAGATTTAAGAATCGTAGTGGCATACATAGTGTGATTAGGCATGGCGAGGCTGCCAGTTCAGACAACAAAGCGGCTGAAAAATATGTGCACGAATTCAAGGAGTACATAGAGGCTGAAGGATTGAAACATGAACAAGTGTTTAATTGTGGCAAAACAGGCCTGTTTTGGAAGAAATTGCCAAGCAAGACCTACATTACTCAGGAGGAAAAGCTACCTCAAGTCCTAATGGAGGGGGATTCCCCTTCTAAACAATAGGTTCAACACACTCCCCTCCTCCCATCCCATCAATCATCACCAGATCTTCATTAAAGGTAAGTGTCAATTATTCTATTGTTATTATTCTGTTATTGTTGTTATTGTAATTATTCTGTTGCATTAAACTTAATATTTCATGTCGTATAAGTTTTTTTTTCATACTTTTGGGTGTCTTGCAGGGATTAATTTGATTTCCATTATTTTTTATGGGGAAAATTGATTCGCTTTCTGATAATTTTGGTTTACGATGAGCTCTCAGGAACGAATTAATATCGTGAACCGGGGGTCCACTGTATATATATGACCAAAACAGTCAAAGAATTAATCTACATATCTCCTACCCACTCAAGCCTCCTTGCTCATCTGCAATCCTACTCTCTGTCTTAACCTCTAGTTCTTTCAATAATAACCCTACCATACACTTTACCTGGTATACTCAGTAAACTTTTTTTTTTTTTCAATGTACCAGCCGTATCCCACTGAGGTGGGGTGGCCCAAAAGGAAAAACAAAAGTTTCTCCTTTTAAATTTAGTAATATATACAGGAGAAGGGGTTACTAGCCACTTGCTCCCGGCATTTTAGTCGCCTCTTATGATACGCATGGCTTACAGAGGAAGAATTCTATTCCACTTCCCCATGGAGATAAGAGGAAATAAACAAGAACAAGAACTAGAAAGAAAATAGAAGAAAACCCAGAAGAGTATGTATATATTGCTTGTACATGTATGTGTAGTGTGACCTAAGTGTAGGTAGAAGTAGCAAGATGTACCTGAAATCTTGCATGTTCTTGAGACAGAAAAAAGGACACCAGCAATCCTACCATCATGTAAAACAATTACAGGCTTTTGTTTTACACTCACTTGGCAGGATGGTAGTACCTCCCTGGGCAATTGATGTCCACCAACCTACTACCTAGAACTCAGTAAACTTATTCTCCTATAATTTTTACAATCTCTTTTGTTCCCCTTCCCTTTATATGTAGGAAATATGCACACTCTCTGCCAATCCCTAGGTACCTTCCCCTCTTGCATACATTTATTAAACAAAAACATTAGCCACTCCAACACTATATATACCCCTGCTTTTAACATTTCTGTCATGATCCCATCAGTTCCATTTATTACATTTTGCTAACAAAGAGTGTAATTTGTTGTACAGTACTGTACTTTATTTCAGAGGCAACGACGAAGAGAGGCAGCTGCTCTTACTATTCAGTCATGGACCAGGGCAATGTTGAGTCGGAAAAGAACTAAACAAGACCTTCGGCAACAGTTTGACAGTAAATTAGCACTGGCTAAAGTTCGGGGAATATCTGATGCTTCAGCCATCAAATTAGTTGCCTTACTTATTAGAATATTTAATGCCAAAGAAGACTGTGAAAGATTGGTAAATATGCTGTATTGTTTGTAGCACTAAATGGTCCAGGTTTCTCATTATTGCTTTTGTTTTTTATCATATGGTTTATTCCTTAAAATCTAATCATTGTACCTTTTATCTTTAAAAGATCACTATTTTTACTTGCACTCATGCTTTAAAATTCTTTCTGCATTAAGTATTTTACTATTAATTTTGAAGCATGAACAATGATTTCTGGCACTGGTTTTATGAACCATTGCAGGAATCACCACCTATCAGTTATACTCCTATAAGAAAATAACATTCCTACTTCTTAGCTCTATTAGGTGGCCTTTTGCCTTCTCCTTCAAATGGTTTCCTGTTTTCTTCACCTATATAAGCAGGGCCTCTTGGGTAGAATAACAATTTATTACACCATAGACAAGACAGCTGACATGGGAAGGAGGCAGTTTCTGTAGTACATTGAACCTCTCCCAGAAAGATATATTTCATTCCTCAAAACATAGTATACTGGGAATTGGCTCTTATGAACCAGTGCAGAAATTCTACCAACAGTACCAAAAATGAAGGAGGTAATTGTAGTGGGAAGGAAACTATCATTGGTATGATAGAATTAGCACAGTTAGACTATGTACAAGCTGTGGCATTTTTAGATGCAGTCAGTGGCTCTGCTGCAGGTTCTAAGCAAAGTTCTTTCATCTTAAACAATAGGGGTATTATGACCCTTTACTGGGCTGAACAGCCATAGCCATAGCAATTCATGTAAATAGCATTCTTACTAGAATGGTATACCTCCAATCAGTCTTTGGTAAGGAAGGAAAAAGTTATAGTAATCAAAATGTAACAATACCATGACTGGTAGAAGAGTTAGAGGCATTGCATTTCCTTCTAATGAACTTCATAGCATATCAGGAACAGTCCCAGTGTTGTTGTTTCCATTCAAACAAATGGATTCAGAGAACATGTTGAGATTATTACATTTTTGTGTAATAGTGATTGTATTTCAGGGTTGTTGTGTTAGCTATTTATTAGTGCCTCATTGAATACTACCTGGATCTTGTAAGTGTAGTCTTTAGAGAAAGGAGATATTCATTCATGTGCATTTTTTCTTTTTGCCTTGAAAGACATTTGTTGCCAAGGCCTATTTTGGCCTTCAGTAAAGCTGGGTGTCTAACCTAGTTGAACCTTTGGGATTATTAAATTGTCAGTGAGGCTCTTTAGTGCTCAGCAACTTAAGTGTAACCAGTGGCTTATTAATCATCCCACTTTGTATTTGTGTGTAGGTTGATCTAACATGGCCTTGTTTTGGTAATGTAACCACTTTGGGTTTAATAAATGATATCATTGGTAGATTTGTGGCTGCTGATTGAACTGCAGTTACTGCCCAAGAAAAACTTTAGATAGATACATAGAAAACTTAAAATCTTTAACTTACATATGATAAGAGGGTGTTACTGTATTTGTACTGCAGGAAAAGAATGAGTGCATTATTCAAGCCTGAGGAGATCACTTCCCTTTGAAAGTGTCTTATTTCTCTGTAATACATATTAGAAGAACTAGAAGTTATGCATAAGAGAAGGAGCTTTACTAGTCAGTTAGGTGTACAGTATTGTTTTACAACAATACTCACCAATGTGTTATTTGTCCATTTGATCCAGTACTTACTAGGGACTGTACTGTAAGTACTGTCTTTTGTCTTCAGCATTGTAATTTTCTCTATTCCTGGTGAATCCTTTCTACATCTCTAGTTACAACATAGTGGCTATGGGAAAATGGGATTTGCTTAATGTATAATTCATCTAATAAACATTTTCTCCAGTCCTTATCTTGATTATTAATCATGGTTTGAAAAGGACACTTGTGTTCATTTCAGTACATTTATTAAAGGAAACATTTCACCATGAGTGACTTCATTAGTTCTAATAGACAGATGAAGCCACTTGTGGCAAAACGTTTTCTTTAACTTTTTAACTGTGTCCAATATACTAATATGCACAACTTTTTGTGCCTTCAAATCTGCCACCTGCCAATATTTTTGACCTAAACAAAACACTTTGGTCTTCTACAGTCTTTTCATGCCCTTGAAAAATTCTGAGGCCAGAAGGGTCCACACTATGTATCATGGTTAACTACTCAGGCGATGACTCTATGCCCCATGTACTAGTTTGCCTAACTGTCAGAAGTAAATGATGAAATCAAGAGCTGTTGTTCCATCACCAGCTTTCCTACAAGCAAACAGGGTGTGCAAGTGGCACAAAGATGATTTATTCATTCAAAATTTATTACAATTTCCTGACATTTATTAACAGTGGAATTCTGTTGTAAAGCACATTAAGTATAATTAATCCAGGATAACCCAGTGAAGTCAAACAGTTTTAATTACAGTAGACCGTCGAGTAAGATGGTTTCCTTTAAAACGTTTTCTCCATTACACTGTTGTCAAATTGTGGCATATTTTTGTAATGAAGTTGGTAGAATTACCGACAATATGTAAAGTAAAAGGAAACAAGTGCAACTAAACTGACATTTTTATTGTGGCAACGTTTCGCTCTCCAGGAGCTTTATCAAGCTGTTACAAACAGTACATGGACACAGAGGGTATATATAGTGAGGTGCAATACTAGTGGTAGTAATAGTAGTAGTGAGATAAGTGTTAGTAGTAGTAGTAATACAACATGTAGAACAATTGACTCGCACAAGAGTAAAAGGATATAAAAGCTATAACTTGGGTAACATGAAAATAGGTTAGACAGATATTTCTATTGGAGGCTGGATAGAGAAGGCCTGTTTCAATTTAATGTGCTATGTGTATTATTAACAGGAGAGACTATGTGATGGCAGGGTTTACTGTTTTCAGGAGGATTCTTGCTAAGACTTCAGAGATGGTGAAGCTGCCTTTGTTTTGTTTAATTGTATTAGAAACAGCTATTAGTGAAGATTCAAGACACTTGCATTTGCAGAAATTGGCTTCTTTGATCACTAATTGGGCATCCCTGAATTTCATGAGATGATTGGTGGAATTTCGGTGTTGTACACAGGCGTTGTTCAAGTTATCGTTCCTGTATGCGTAAATGTGTTCATTGAGGCGGGTGTCGAGGTTTCTTGCTGTTTCACCTTCATAAATCTTGTCACAGCCTCCACAGGGTATAGTGTAAACCCCTCCGTTGACTGGTTCATGGTGCTTGGATTTTGTTCTGGTTAGATCCTTTATTGAAGTGCTGGAAGCGATGGCGACTCTGGTGTTAGCTTGTGAAAGTACTTTAGAAACATTCAGTGTAACCTGGCTGTTGAGAAGAATTATAACTTTGTTAGGAGTGGTGTTGGTGCGTGGAGAATTAATGATCCGAAGAGCTCTTTTCTTGCAATCTTTGATGAAAAAGGAAGGAAAATGTAAATCAGTGAAGGTTTGGTGAATGTATGTACATTCCTCATCAAGAAACTCAGGAATACAAATTCTGTATGCTCTCAGGAAAAATCCGATGATGATGCCTCTTTTGGTCCTAGTATCTTGACTGGAATAGAAGTGTGTGAGATCATTTTTATTGGTAGGTTTCCGATAAATTTGAAATCTTAGGTTGTTGTCTACTTTGTGAATGAGGACGTCTAGGAAAGGTAGCTTGTCATTGGACTCTTCTTCTAGTGTAAACTGGATCACCGGTTCAACTGCGTTGAGCCTTGCCTGTTTTGATGTACGGAATCTTCACATTTGCGCATTCAGGAACGATAACTTGAACAACGCCTGTGTACAACACCGAAATTCCACCAATCATCTCATGAAATTCAGGGACGCCCAATTAGTGATCAAAGAAGCCAATTTCTGCAAATGCAAGTGTCTTGAATCTTCACTAATAGCTGTTTCTAATACAATTAACCCTTTGACTGTCGCAACCCCCAATCCTGAGGTGTCTCCTGGTGTCGCAAAATTTAAAAAAAAAAAAATTATTTTTTCTTATGAAATGATAGAGAATCTTTTCCCGATTGTAATGACACCAAAAAAACGAAATTTGATGGAAAACTGACGGAATTATGCTCTCGCGAAGTTAGCGACCTCGGCGCTGTTTACAAAGCGGCGATTTCGCCCACTTTGAGCCCTATTTTCGGCTAATTCCATTGTTCCAGTCGCCCAAACTCATAGCTATTTCTTTAGAACTTCATTTTTTCTATCGATTGAATACAAGAAACTGCCCATTTACTGATTTCAACTACCTAATAATGTGGTCAGAAATTTGCAATTTGGCCAATTTCACGAAAACTAAAAAATATGACAATTTCAAAATAAGGTCCAGAATGAACAATGCAGACATTCCTGGCTCTAAAATAACATTTTCTTTGTTCATCAGTCACGTCTCCAGGCCCTTCTGATATTACTCTTGCTTTCTATTTTGAATTTTTATTCAAACAAAAAATATTAGACTTACTATTATGCAGACTACTGCAATGCTGTAATAACTGTATAAATAACATCAACCCATTCATGACTGCATATTAGAATGGCTAGTTGGACATTTATTGGACAATGGCATCATTTGTTTACTTTTGAACATTGGCAAAAATCAAACATTTCCCCTACTTTGAGCTCCATTTCTAGGTTCTTTTTATAGTAAAATCAATCAAAATCACCTCTATTTCTGTAATATGTTTTCCATTCTATCAAATGAGACCAAGAAAACGAGAATACAACCATAAATACTATACGAAAATAGACCACAAAGTCGGCATTTTAATTAAAAAAAACGGTCGGAGTTTTTTTTTTCTCATTATGCACTGCATGCTCCAGGATTTTTTTTATATGGTGCACACTGACCACACAGACCCATTCTCTCACATGTGGGCCTACCAGCTTTCTCCTGCTTGATTTGAAGCCGCTAGAATTTATGAGTATATATACGTCAAACACGGCACCTCGTAAAACGTATATATACGGCCGCGACAGTCAAAGGGTTAAACAAAACAAAGGCAGCTTCACCATTTCTGAAGTCTTAGCAAGAATCCTCCTGAAAACAGTAAACCCTGCCATCACATAGTCTCTCCTGTTGATAATACACATAGCACATTAAACTGAAACAGGCCTTCTCTATCCAGCCTCCAATAAAAATATCTGTCTAACCTATTTTCATGTTACCCAGGTTATAGCTTTTATATCCTTTTACTCTTGTGCGAGTCAATTGTTTTACACCTACTGCTGCTGCTGCTGCCACTGCCGCTGCCGCCGCCGCCGCTGCCGCCGCCGCCGTCGCCGCCGCTGCCGCCGCTCACTGCTACTACCACTAGTATTGCACCTCACTCTGAGCCTATATATATGCTCTGTGTCCATGTACTGTTTGTAACAGCTCGATAAAGCTCCTGGAGAGCGAAACGTTGCCACAATAAAAATGTCACATTAGTTGCACTTGTGTCCTTTTACTTGGCATAATTTTGTTTTACACTTCGTAAAATTCAGTTTAAATGGTGCTGCTCCTTGGTAGGGAAAAAAATTTCAGCGCCACAAGCTGGACGGTGGTGATTTTCCCGTGTGTAGTGAGTACTAGGCAGTCAGCCTGTGGTTGAGCGCATTGTCTTTTACAGGGAAGGCCTGAGTTTCCTACCCTGCCACCTCTGTACCAGTGCTCGGTACACCTACCATCCGACTTACGGCCTGCTCGACATATGACCGTACATTTGGCAGCTGGGCTGGGCAGGCTGATACATACCACTGTACAATATTTGATGATACTCACGGCGGCAATGTGCCATGCAGGCAACATCAATTTGAGTTACCCTGCCCTATCAGCAGCATCATACGTACTGTATTAACTGTACTAACTGGACAGTAAATTTCACCACGGTCCCTAAGAGGAAGTCTGAATTTTGCAATGGAGATTGTGGCAAGAAAGGCACTTACTCTTGAACTCTCTCTATTTGTTTTCACTGTTGCACATAAATCTGTATCTGTCTGCTTGTATATCTGTCTGTATCTGTCTCTGTCTTTTGTCTTCCTGTGTGTGTCTGTCTTTCTGTCTACCTGTGTGTGTGTCTTTCTGTCTGTCTCTGTCTCAGAGCCGCTCGTGAACCAACAGGTATTACACACGAAGCAGAGTTGTCACATCTTCAGTATGATGCTAATATCGCTATACAGCTTATGTATCTATCACAATTCATCTAATATGACATAATAAACAATATAAATATAAAAACCTGATATGCACTCTAGAATGAATGAAATATGAACTTAATTACTTTAAGCTCCACATCTTGCACCTGTGCTGGTGTGCAGGTACACATTAAAATCATTAAGAGTGTGTTATTGGTCTTGACGATGCCCAGTGGAAATAAGTCACTCTGTCTGACTTTTTTGGGTTATCATAGGTTCTCTTCACATATGTTTACGCATCGGTGATTTTGCCCACTTTGAGCCCTATTTTCATCCAGTTCCAGTGTACTAGTCGACAAAAATCATAACTATTTCACTAGAGCTCCATTTTTCCTATCAAATGAGTACAAGAAACCACCCATTTACTGATTTCCACTATCCAATAAAGTGGTCAGAATTTAGCAATTTTGCAACAATTTCACACAAATTTCAAAAGATGCCAATTTCCAAATAGGGTCCAGAATAAACAAGAAAGACATTCCTGGCACTAAAATAACATTTCCTCTGTTTATTAGTCATGTCCCCATGCCCCTCTTACATTCTTTTGCTTTCCACTTTGAATTTTTATTCTCACAAAAAATAGAAGATTTACTGTTATGCAGACTACTGCATTAGAGTAGAAATGGTATAAATAATATCAGCGCACTCGTGAAAAAATATTAGACTCACCAGTTGACGTGTATTGGACGCGTAGCATTATTTGTTTACTTTTGAACTTTGGCAAAAATCGATAATTTCTGCTACTTTGAGTTCAGTTTCAAGGTACTTTTCATTGTAAAACCAATCAAAATTGTCTCAATTTCTGTAATATATCTTCCATTCTATAAAATGAGACCAGGAAAACTAGAATACCATCATAAATACCATATGAAAATACAGTGCAAAGTCGCTGTTTTAAACCGAAAACAAAGTTTTTTTTCTCATTACGCACTGTGTGCTGCAGGATTTTTTTATACTGCGCACAATGACCACATACACCCATTCTTTCATATGTAGGCCTACCAGCTTTCTCTCACTAGATTTGAGGGCGCTAGAATTTAGGCGTACTACTACGTCAAAAACCCTGGTGCATAAGCCGTACTAGTACGTCAGAAACCCTGAAAAGGTTAACCCTTTGACTATCGCAAGCCCCTTTCTGAAACTGTCATTCTATGTCGCAAAAGTTTTGGAAAAAAAAAGTTATTTTTTCTTTGAAATGATAGAGAATCTTTTCCCGATGGTAATGACACCGAAAGTATGAAATTTGGTCGAAAACTCGTGGAATTACACTCCCGTGAGTTTAGCGGTCTCGGCGACATACGCATCGGCAATTTCCCCGACTTTGAGCCCCGTTTTTGGCCAATTCCATTGCTCCAGTTGACCAAACTCAGCTATTTCTTTAGAACTCCATTTTTTCTATCAGTTAAGTACAATAAACCATCCATTTACCGATTTGAACTGCCCAATAAAGTGGTCAGAAATTGGCAGTTTGGTCAATTTCACGCAAATTAAAAAAGACGCCAATTTCAAAATAGGGTCCAGAATATACAATGTAGACATTCTTGGCACTAAAATAACATATCCTCTGTTCATTAGTTACGTCTCTAGGCCCCTCTTATATTACTATTGCTTTCTATTTTGATTTTTTATTCATACAAAAAATACAAAATTTGCTGTTATGCAGACTACTGCGTTATTGTAAAAATGGTATAAATAATATCAGTGCACTAGAATATTAGACCTCGTAGTTGATGTGTATTGGACGTGTGGTGTAATTGCTTACTCCTGAACATTGGTAAAAACCGAACGTTTCCGCTACTTTGAGCTCAATTTCAAGGTTGTTTTCATCGTGAAAGTAATGAAAAATCATCTCTACTTCTGTAATATGTTTTCCATTTTATCACCTGAGACCATGAAAATGAGAATACAATGATAAATACTATACGAAAATACACCTCAGAGTTGGCATTTTAATCCAAAAAAACGGTCAGTCTTTTTTTTCTCATTATGCACTGCATGCTGCAGGATTTTTTTTATATGGTGCACACTGACCACACAGACCCATTCTCTCACATGTGGGCCTACCAGCTTTCTCCTGCTTGATTTGAAGCTGCTAGAATTTACGCGTATAAATACGTCAGAAACAGTGGCACGTAAGATGTATATATACGATGTAAACAGTCAGAGTTAATAATGATAATAATAACACAATAATAATCACTCTGAGGCACATTGAATGTGTATAAAACATTAATATAGACATTTTGCTTAATCCATCTATGATTTTTTTCAAAATTATATAATAAACATGCAATGTAACATGTAAATTAACATAAATATGACATGTTTTTCCAGTCGGCTTGACAGAGTGAATAAATACCATTTGTGTTCGGGCTGGTAACAACAACAACAACTAGTTTGTTTACAGAACTCGCGAACCTTCTACACTCATTCTCTCTCTTGTTTATTCATTTAATCTTGTTTACTCACCTCTCACTCTACATTAAGACTACAGATATTTTAAGGTAAGTAATGAGTAAGCACTATATTATATTATAGTTTAATATTATTATTATTATTATTATTATTATTATTATTGTTATTATTATTAGTACATACGTATTACTGTAATAATAATTATTAATTTTTTTTTTCCCCAACAAGTCGGCCGTCTCCCACCAAGGCAGGGTGACCCAAAAAAAAGAAAATCCCCAAGAAGAAAATACTTTCATCATCATTCAACACTTTCACCTCACTCACACATAATCACTGTTTTTGCAGAGGTGCCCAGAAATACAACAGTTTAGAAGTTTTTTTTTTTTTTTTTTTTTTTCAACAAGTTTTGGCCGTCTCCCACCGAGCAGGGTGACCAAAGAAAGAAAATCCCAAAAAGAAATACTTTCATCATCATTCCTTTCACACACTCGCATTATCACTGTTTTGCGAGGCTCAGAATACAACAGTTAATGATAACATATAAAGATACACAACTATCCCTCCAAACTGCAATATCCAAACCCCTCCTTAGAGTGCAGGCATGTACTCCCATTTCCCGACTCAAGTCGGTTAATAAAAATTTACGGTTCCTGAATCCTTCACTAATATTACCCTGCTCACACTCAACAGCTTGTCAGATCCAAATACCATTGTCTCCATTCATCCTTCTAACACGCTCACATAGCTGCTGGAAGTCAACCCTCGCACAACACCCCTTCCCTTCTCTCCAACCTTTTCGAGGACAACCCCTACCCCGCCTTCCTTTCCCTACAGATTTATGCACTCTCCATGTCATTCTACTTTGATCCATTCTCTCTAAATGACCAAACCACCTCAACAACCCCTCTTCAGCCCTCTGACTAATACTTTTATTAACTCTACACCTTCTCCTAATTTCCACACTCCGAATTTTCTGCATAATATTTACACCACACATTGCCCTTAGACAGGACATCTCCACTGCCTCAAACCGCCTCCTCACTGTAGCATTTACAACCCAAGCTTCACACCCATATAAGAGTGTTGGTACTACTATACTTTCATACATTCCCTTCTTTGCCTCCATAGATAACATTTTTTGCCTCCACATACCTCAATGCACCACTCACCTTTTTTCCTTCATCAATTCTATGATTAACCTCATCCTTCATAAATCCATCTGCTGACATGTCAACACCCAAATAGTATCTGAAAACATTCACTTCTTCCATACTCCTCCTCCCCAATTTGATATCCAATTTTTCTTTATCTAAAACATTTGATACTCTCATCACCTTACTCTTTTCTGTGTTCACTTTCAACTTTCTACCTTTACACACACTCCCAAATTCGTCCACTAACCTTTGCAATTTTTCTTTAGAATCTTCCATAAGCACAGTATCATCAGCAAACTGTAACTGTGTCACTTCCCATTTTGTATTTAATTCCCCATAATTTAATCCCACCCCTCTCCCGAACACCCTAGCATTTACTTCTTTTACAACCCCATCTATAAATATATTAAACAACCATGGTGACATTATTCATCCCTGTCTAAGACCTACTTTTACCGGGAAGTAGTCTCCCTCTCTTCTACACACCCTAGCCTGAGCCTCACTATTTTCATAAAAACTCTTTACAGCATTTAGTAACTTAACACCGATTCCTTATACTTGCAACATCTGCCACATTGTTTCCCTATCCACTCTATCATATACCTTTTCTAAATCTATAAATGCAATAAAAACTTCCCTACCTTTATCTAAATACTGCTCACATATATGCTTCAATGTAAACACTTGATCTACACATCCCCTACCCACTCTATAACCTCCTTGCTCATCCGCAATCCTACATTCTGTCTTGCTTCTAATTCAATAATAACCATACCGTACACTTTTCCTGGTATACTCAGTAAACTTCTTTCTTTCTTTCAACGCACCAGCCGTATCCCACCAAGGCAGGGTGGCCCAAAAGGAAAAACAAAAGTGTACTCAATGAACTTATTCCTCTATAATTTTTACAATCTCTTTTGTCCCCCTTCCCTTTATATAAAGGGACTATACACACTCTCCACCAGTCCCTGGGTACCTTCCTCTCTTTCATACATTTATTAAACAAAAATACCAACCACTCCAACACTATGTCCCCCTCCCCCCTGCTTTTAACATTTCTGTCATGATCCCATCAGTTCCAGCTGCTTTACCCCCTTTCATTCTACATAATGCCTCACGCACCTCCCCCACACTCACATCCTGCTCTTTTTCACTCCTAAAAGATGGTATACCTCCCTATCCAGTGCATAAAATTACCGCCCCCCTTTCTTTGTCGACATTTAAAAGTTCCTCAAAATATTCTCGCCATCTACCCAATACCTGCATCTCCCCATCTACTAACTCCCCTACTCTGTTTTTAACTGATAAATCCTTTTTTTCCCTAGGCTTTCTTAACTTGTTTAACTTGCTCCAAAATTTTTTCTTATTTTCATTAAAATTTCTTGACAATGCCTCTCCCACTCTATCATCCACTCTCCTTTTGCACTCTCTCACTCTCTTGACCTTTCTTTTACTCTCCATATACTCTACTCTTCTTATAACACTTCTGCTTTGTAAATACCTCTCATAAGCTACCTTTTTCTCTTTTATTACACCCTTTATTTCATCATTCCACCAATCACTCCTCTTTCCTCCTGCACCCACCCTCCTATAACCACAAACTTCTGCCCCACATTCTAATACTGCATTTTTAAAACTATTCCAACCCTTTTCAACCCCCCCACTACTCATAACTGCACCAGCCCACCTTTCTGCCAATAGTTGCTTATATTTCACCCAAACTTCCTCCTCCCGAAGTTTATACACTTTCACCTCCCTCTTACTTGTTGTTGCCATTTTCCTCTTATCCCATCTACCTCTTACTCTAACTGTAGCTACAACTAGTTAATGAGCCAATATATCAGTTGCCCCTCTATAAATGTGTACATCCTTGAGCCTACCCATCAACCTTTTATCCACCAATACATATTCTAACAAACTACTTTCATCACGTGCTATATCATACCCTGTATATTTATTTATCCTCTTTTTCATAAAATATGTATTACTTATTACCAAGCCTCTTTCTACACATAGCTCAATTAAAGGCTCCCCATTTTCATTTACCCCTGGCACCCCAAATTTATCTACTACTCCCCCCAACCACAAGTACTCTCACACTTGGTCCAAAACTCCCCATGCATTCACTCAACATTTCCCAAAATCTCTCTCTCTCCTCTATACTTCTCTCTTCCCAGGGTGCATATACGCTTGCTATAACCCACTTCTCACATCCAACCTTTATTTTACTCCACATAATCCTTGAATTAACCCTTTAACTGTCGCAAGCCCCTTTCTGAAACTGTCATTCTATGTCCCAAAGTACCAAAAGTACAAAATTTCGTCGAAAACTCATGGAATTACACTCCCGTGAAGTTAGCGGTCTTGGCAACATATACACATCAGCAATTTCGCCAACTTTGGGTCCTGTTTTTGGCCAATTCCGTTGTTCCAGTTGACCAAATTCATAGCTATTTCTTTAGAACTCCATTTACAGATTTGAACTACCCAATAAAGTGGTTAGAAATTGGCAATTTGGCCAATTTCATGCAAATTAAAAAAGATGCCAATTTAACCCCTTCAGGGTCTAAGGCCAAAATCTGAAGTGGTGCTCCAGTGTCCAAGAAATTTTGAAAAAAAAAAAAAAAAATATTTTTTCTTACAGAATTAAAGAGCATATTTTTGTGAAGGTAATAAGACAAAAAAAAAAATTCTGATCAGTACTTACCGAGATACAGTGCCAAGAAGTTTGTCAAAAATGATGTGGTGGCGGCAACATCGACGAATTCCACATACGTGCATTACATTATTTTGCGGTTTTTATAGTTTTTTCTTTTCTTTTCCAATTTTTTTCTACTACTAACATTTGGGGCCTGAGAGACCAATACTGTATATAATGTATATATATAAACTCACTGTATTGAACACAAGAACTGCACTAAAGTTATTATCATATTATTGTTTACCACTGTTGTTTATTACAATAAACATACACAAATCTTGTATAATACTAATGTTCTATCATATATTTACATATTTACAATCACTGGACATGGTTTTAGAACTGCTGGAGTTTGTGGAACTCCTTGAAACAAGGCACCTTACATTCCTCACACATAAACCGAGTGTCTTTGCATCTTTGTTGCCGTCGTTTTGTTTGTGCACAGACGATGCATCTCTTCTGAGCAAATTTATTCTGAGTTGAAGGAAGTTGTATTATGAAATGATCACCTTCCCTCCTCAAACGCTTGGGTATATCCTGAGTAATTCGAGGACCTTGTTGTATAGCAGGTGTTCTTACCTGGTACTTCATTATGAGTTGTCTGACAACAGACAAACAAAATTCACCATACGGTGGTCTGTTGCCAGTCTTTATTTGGTACATATTATATGCATTGAGCATTGAAATGTCCATGAGATGGAAGAAAAGTTTCATGTACCACTTGTAACTCTTACGAACACAGTCAACAAAACCATTCTGCATGTCACATTTGTCAACCAAGCGCATGTTTTGTGTATAATCAATCACTGTCACTGGTTTTCGAATACGTTCATTAGTCACTCAATCAACTTTGCCACTGTCTTGCATTTCATTACGGTGAATGGTTGTCAACAATGTGACATCTCGTTTGTCATGCCACCGTAATGCCATGATGTCATTGGCAGTAAACACCTGCACGTCATCACGAGCACCTGCGTTGAGCCTGGGCATATGTTTACGATTAGAATGCACTGTGCCACACACATCTGTCTTGTTCACTTGCATGAAATCACTGAGTAATGGGCTTGTGTACCAGTTATCGGTATATAATGTATGCCCCTTACCAAGATAAGGTGCCATCATGTTTCTCACTACGTCACCTGAGATACCCAATAACATCTTGGTATCTTTCAATGTTTTACTACCCGTGTATACAACAATATCCAACACCAGGCCACTGTCACAATCACAGAGTACAAACAGTTTTATACCAAAGCGTTTCCTCTTGCTCGGTATATACTGCTTGAATGACAGTCTACCTTTGAACAAAATCAAAGACTCGTCAATTACAAGATTCTTGAATGGATAAAAGTATATGCTGAACTTTTGTTTGAGATACATGAAAACATTTCTGATCTTGTATAACCTGTCACTTCTGTCAGGCAGAGAAGTGCAACATACATAAGAGTAAGATAAACCTGTTCACTGGTATGATTTCACTGAAGACCAGGGTAGAAATTAGCCGATCTGTGGACCAGTATGCTTTTATATTATGCTTATAGACATGAGGCATAAGCATTATTGTTGCAAAAAGCAAATACATTTCTGCAACAGTCGTCTCTTTCCACCTGTGTAGTCTTGACTGTGGTGATATGATCGTATTTGCCATGGTGTACTCAAAATACTTATTACTTTCCCTGACAATAGTTTCCATCAATGGCTGTTCAAAGAATAATTTAAAGAATTCCAGTTAATTGGCCGTGGTTCCAAGGGGACAAGTAGGTAGAATTCCACTTTGAGAGTCATCAAAGTGGTGAGGCTTGGGAACAAAATTGGGATTTTGCTGCCAATCCCACATACGGTTTGCTGGTGGATACTGGACATCATAGGCTGGTTGTGCGGGTGGTTGTGGTTGTGGTGGGCTTGTGGCTGACGCTCCGCTTTGTCCTTGAACTGACGAGTCAGCAGCGTGGGTCCCAGCGTGGCCTGGTGAGTCACGCATGGCAGTGCCACTACCATCACCACTAACACCATCCACTGATGCCTGTGGTCTATCCATGCCAAGTGTAGCCACATCATCCTCACTATCACTACCTAAAACTGGTGTAGGGCCACGGGATGTACTCTGGGATATACTTCGTCCCCTGGGCACAGCATAGGGTACACTACCCGAGCGCGTGCGGCAGCGAACATACCGACGCTTCACTGGTGAATATGATTCCTCACTATCACTACTCGAATGATCGTCGAGCGCAGTAAAATCACAATCCACGTCACTATCATCATCATTACTGAAGTCAGAGGCCTGGCCACGCGAAAATATTAGTTTTCTCTTGCATTGAGGAACAACCGACCGTGAGTCACGAGTGCCCACACCAGAGGTAGAAGGTTGAGGATCGTCAGGGTTTTCTGCACTATTATCGATATCCTGGTCATTCTTTTCGGTCACTAACTTATCAAAGCCATAGAATTCGTCTTCATTTCCACTTCCATCAGTGTCAGAACTGTCAGATAGGAAGAGGAGAGTCCTAATTTTCTAGGGAGTGAGAGCTGACTTGCGACGAGGCATGGTGAACAAGGGTAACTGAGCCGGCGTTCCCACAATGCTATGCGGGCACCTAGATTTTTTGTTTATGGCACACACCCACCACGCAGACCCGTTCTCTCACATGTAGGCCTATGAGCGCTTTCGCGCTAAATTTGACGGCGCTAGAGTTTTGGCGTAGATCTACAGTTTGGACACAACGTGAAGCCGTAGATCTACGGGACGGACCCTGAAAGGGTTAAAATAAGGTCCAGAATAAACAATGTAGACATTCTTGGCACTAAAATAACATATCCTCTGTTCATTAGTCACGTCTCTAGGCCCCTCTTATGTTACTATTGCTTTCTATTTTGATTTTTTACTCATTCAAAAAAAATACAAAATTTACTGTTATGCAGACTACTGCATTATTGTAAAAATGGTATAAATAATATCAATGCACTAGTGAAAGAATATTAGACTCCCCAGTTGATGTGTATTGAACGTGTGGTGTAATTTGCTTACCCCTGAACATTGGTAAAAATCGAACATTTCCACTACTTCGAGCTCAATTTCAAGGTCGTTTTCATCGTGAAAGTAATGAAAATCATCTCTATTTCTGTAATATGTTTTCCATTTTATCACCTGAGACCATGAAAACTCGACTACAACGATAAATACTATTACCCACTTGTTGGGTGATGTCTTGGTAGCGGGGAGTAAATGATATGTCTTCGGAGGTTTCTTACTTTATTTGCAAAGTTGTTGTGGGTACACAGGCTTGTGTGTTTGTGCCCATGGCCCGGGAGGGCCGTGCCCGCAAGGGAGAGAGGAGTGGACACTTCTTGACTGTGTGAAAGGTGTCGCCAGAGTGAGAGCGAGTTGGACCAGCGTCCCACTGACCTGGGCAGGCCTAGAGAGGGCAGCACCTGAGTGCCGCGAAATATAAACTAAGCTGGCAGACAGCACAGGATGTCTATGCAGACACTACAGGCTGTCTACATTTGCTCGGCCACCTACCTTGAATACTGTTGGTAAAAAAAACTCGGTCTCTCTCTCGTAGGAACAGGGCACAGAACACAAAATAAAAAACATTATATATGTATATATTCATACATGGACATGGAAAAAAAAAACTTCCTACAAGGAGGGAAGAAAAGAACATGTGGGGTGTGCTAAACATCGTGGTCATAGGCAGTGAGCGTTGATGGGCATCACTGCTCGCCTTCCTGCGTCTGGACAGATACTGCAACACAGGAGACATCGCTGCAGCTGAGCTGTGACGTAACAGGGTATGGTCTCCTCTGGAACGGTGAAGCAGTCATCGTAGGAGTCGCTGCATGGTTTCACTCCACCTGAGGCATGACATGCTGGTGCCCTTGAGTGAGGTGCCATCAAAACTATGGCAACTTGGCAGGACTTCTGGCATGTGACTCAGGAGGGCACTTCTCGACTGGTACTGTCGCTTAGGCTGTCACTGCCGGCGAGTGTGGAGTAAGTCGTGGAGCGAGTCGTGGCAGAGACGACTGGGCAAAACATCAGGAAGTCGTAACATCATACACCAGACTGCCATGAGTGAGCTAGCAGTCAAAGTGACATCATCTTTGTGCAGGAGCTCAATGAAGCTTGTGACACAAGGCTGACACAGCTCCTGCCGACAGGGCTTAAACTGCGACTTGATGAGTGTCATTCTCTCGACAGTTGGAGTTATAGCAGAGGTTAGTTAAGCATCCCAGACTTGTTTCGTATATATAACTGCACTCTGAAGGTCTGGAGGTAAAAATGAAACAAATCTCGATGGGAATCATAGCAGGTATGATTCTGCAGGACATCTATGAGCGACGAGCATAAGAGCTTTCTGTACAAGGGCCTCATATGCTCAGGGCTGACTAATATCAGCTGTCAAACTCGCTGGGCACACCGGGTGACAAGTAACACAGTGGTGCTACTCTGGGGTCTTGGCTCAAGACTTCACTGGACACAAGGAAAACTTTACACACACCCATGGTACATGTGGTACAACATGGCTTAAACTAGCAAATGATGTTTTTCTGTGCACAAAATTGGCACTAAGCCATACACTAACATGTGAGAACACTGACTGAGAGGAATTAATTAACACACGACATATATCTTCTCTCAATCTTCTCGACAATACTGACGTAATTACTGAAACACTCGATGTGACATCATGTGATGTCGGGCATGACATCGCGAGGTGACATCGGCAGCACTGTGATGTCAGCAGACATCTCGAGGTGACGTCAGGCAGACATCATGATGTCATGAAGTCGGGCAGCAGCAGACCACAGCATGTGGCTTGGGACGTCTGGCTCGGTAACTCACGTGGCTCGTAGATCCACATGGCTTCGTCCACACCCCACGTGGCATCGGGATCCACATGGCGTCGTGATCTACGTGGCATGCTGATCCACGTAGCTTCGAGTGGCCTTGGGTACTCGGATACACAGCTCTGGCAATGAATCCACTCGGAAAACAGCAGAAAACACAGCAGAGGGAATGTGGGCACATAGTGGTGGTAGGCGGGTGAGCTTGGGCGAGGCGAGGAACGGCTACTTCCTCCTCCTCTCCCACAAACACAGGGAGACACGCACACTGGACGCAGAAATCACCACAAAACTCGCCTCTGGCTTGCTGAAATAGCTGTGCTGAGCTGAACAACAACAGCAGAACGTACAAGTGACGCTGAACAGGTGACTTGAGAAACAGTGTGGGATGCTGTAGCGTGGGGTCACTGGGATGCCACTTACAATTCTCGAAGAAATTTGGTAAATTTTGGCCTGGACCCTGCTTGTACCTGTGTCTGGATGCTGAAACGTGCAGACACGACATCAGGATTACTCGTTGAGAGATGGATGCTTCTTGTGTATGGTGATGAAGTGAACGCAACTTCATTCTATTTCCTTCCTCTCTCCGGGCAAACACAACTGCTGTGACCACCGCTTCCCACCATTTATTACCAGCTTGTTGGTGGTTCTTGGTCACCGCTGCCACCATTTATTACCAGCTTATTGGTTATTCTTGCAGAGCTGGTGAGTGAATGATAAAGGCTTCAGAGGCTTCTTACTTTATTTGCAAAGTCATGGTGGGTACACAGGCTTGTGTGTTTGTGCCCATGGCCTGGGAGGGCCATGCCACAAGGGAGAGAGGAGTGGACACTTCTTGACTGAGTGAAAGGTGTCACCAGAGTGAGAGCGAGTGGGACAAGCGTCCCACTGACCTGGGCAGGCCTAGAGAGGGCAGCACCTGAGTGCCGTGAAATATGTACTGTAGACAGTACAGGCTGTCTACAATACTATACGAAAATACACCTCAAAGTCTGCGTTTTAATCCAAAAAATGGTCAGTTTTTTTTTCTCATTATGCACTGTATGCTGCAGGATTTTTTTATGTGGTGCGCACTGACCACACAGACCCATTCTCTCACATGTGGGCCTACCAGCTTTCTCCTGCTTGATTTGAAGCCGCTAGAATTTACGCGTATAAATATGTCAGAAACAGTGGCGCGTAAGACGTATATATACGACATAAACAGTCAAAGGGTTAATGCATTATAGTCCCTCTTATTATTATTATTATTATTATTAATTTAGGGCACTGGAGCACAGATTCACTGTATAGCACTTTGTCTGGATTTTTGGGGTTATCCTAGGTAATGTACACTATGTATGATTACTTACATGTGCCTGTGAGAGAGAGAGAGAGAGAGAGAGAGATGGAGAGAGAGATGGAGAGAGAGAGAGATGGAGAGAGAGAGAGATGGAGAGAGAGAGAGATGGAGAGAGAGATGGAGATGGAGAGAGAGATGGAGAGAGAGAGAGATGGAGAGAGAGATGGAGATGGAGAGAGAGAGAGAGAGAGAGAGATGGAGGAGAGAGAGAGAGAGAGAGAGAGATGGAGAGAGAGAGAGGGAGATGGAGAGAGAGAGAGGGAGATGGAGAGAGAGAGAGAGAGAGATGGAGAGAGAAGATGTGCAGACCAGCTAGCAGCACCTCTAATTCGCATCTTTCAGCACTGCCTAGTACAGTGTAAATGGCCCTCTCTTTGGAAAGAGGCAAATGTAGTCCCTGTTCACAAAAAGAAGAGCAGAGCAGAAATCAGCAACTACAGACCAGTGTCACTCCTGTCAATCACTGGTAAGATCCTTGAGACAATAATCTCAAGACAAATGACAGAGTTTTTTGACTACCACTCACTACTTTGTGATCACCAATATGGCTTCAGGAAAGGTTACTCTGCTGCTGATCTGTTTTTTAAACCTCTCCACTAGTGGCCCCAAAGTCACTGGATGAATCCAAAGTCACTGTGTGGTAGCACTGGACATTGCTGGCACTTTAAACCCGGGTGTGGCCCCCAGGGCCTCTTAGCAAAAACTTCAAGCACTGGAATTGCAGCTTTTCGCTTTGTCCCCTCAGTGATTACCTTCATGGTAGATCTCTAAGTGTAGTTCTCAATGGAACGGAATCAGCAAGACATCCTATTGGGGCAAGTGTTCCACAAGGAAGAGTGCTGGGCCCATTGTTATGGAATGTCTACTTCAAGGACCTTCTTCATCTCATCCCAGAATCACATGCATATGCAGACGACTGTACACTGACATTCACTTATCCAAGAAGAAGAAATGCAGCTGCTCTAGCTACATCAATCACCAGCTGAGAGCTATATCACTTGGGGGAAATAGATGGCAAGTAACATTTGCACCTGAGAAAATGCAAATGATGATCGTCTCTAGGCACCATGATGGTAATGCTGGTGCGTAGTAAGGATGAATGGGAGGGTGTTTGCACCTGGAGAAGAAGTTGATATCTTGGGGTGAAATTTGACTCCAAACTAACCATGAAGAAACCATGTTGTAAATCTTGCAAACTAGGCAGCCAGGAAGCTTACAGCACTTTGCCGTATCTCGCATCTGCTTGACAGTGGGGGTTGCAAGATCCTGTACGAGGCACAAGTACGCTCACACCTTGAGTATGCTCCACTTTCTTGGTTTGCCTGCCCTCCCTCTCATCTGCGACTGCTTGACGAGTAGAGAACAGAGCAAGACGTCTCATCTCTCGCCTGGACCCATCCTGGATAGATCTGTCATTTCAGCAGAGCCTTCAACATAGGAGGGATGTGGGTGGCCTTACTGTTATGTACAAGGCCAATATTGTCAAAATACCACACTTGGATTCACTTCGAGGACAGCGTGAAACAAGCTTTTATGCCACAAGAGGGGGCAGAAAGCAGCAACTTCACTCTGGCTGACCTTCTCCAGGACATCACTCATCGAGATCATACATACCCAGGATGACTCGAGTATGGAACACATTCGTACAGCATAATGATGTCAACAAGATAAAGTCAGTTGATCAAATGAAAATGCTGGCCCATAGATTGCTCCAACTTTATCCTGCTCCCTACTTGTATGTCTCATAACAATAAAAATGCTTTCAAATGAGCTGATGTAGGTAACAGCTCTTAGCTTGCCAATAAAGTTAGGAATCCTTAACCTGTAAATAGCTTGTCAATAAAGCTAGGGATCCTTAACCTTGTCATACCCTGTGTAAAAAAAAAAAAAAAAAAAAAAGAGAGAGAGAGAGAGAGAGATGGAGAGAGATCCAAATTCAGTCAGTCAGGCAGCCGGCCTGCCAGCCAGCCGAATGTGTATTACACATGTTCTAGTGTTGTTTCTCTTTACTTAGGGCATAGGTTATAGGACATTCTGGCAGGATGACACTGCCAGTGGTGTTCTCCCATTCCACTGTGTCGACAATACTTAACCCTTTCAGGGTCCAAGGCCCAAATCTGGAGTCACGCACCAGTGTCCAAGATATTTAAAAAAAAAAATTTGTTATTTTTTCTTATGAAATCGTAGAGAATCTTTTTGTGAAGGTAATAAAACAAAAAGTACGAAAATTGGTGGAAAATTTACGAAATTATGCTCTCGCGAATTTTGATGTGTCAGCGATATTTACGAATCGGCGATTTTGCCGACTTTGACTCCCATTTTAGTCCAATTACATTATTCCAATCAACCAAATTCTTAGCTATTTCACTAGTATTACTTCTATTCTATCGATTGAGCACAAGAAATCGCCAAGTCAACTGTTTCAACTACAAAATAAAGTGATCGGAAATTGTTAATTTGGCCAATTTTAACACAAAGTTCAAAATATTCCAATTTCAAAATAGGGCCAGAATGAACAATGTAGGCATTCCTGGCACTAAACTAACATTTCCTCTGTTCATTAGTTATGTTTTGAGGCTTTACAAATAAATTCCATTTTGTTTTTTTATTCACATAATGAATTTTTATTCACACCAAAAAATAGAAGATTTACTGTTATGCAATACTGTAATAATTGTATAAATATCATCACCATATTTGTGAATGTATATTAGACCCACCAGCTGATGTGTATTAGACGTGTGAGGTCGTTTGTTTACTCTTGAATATCGGCAAAAATTTAACATTTCCGCTACTTTGAGCTCAGTTTCAAGCCATTTCCAATGCTAAAACCAATCAAAATCATCTCTATTTCTGTAATATGTCTTCCATTCTATCAAATGAGACCAAGAAATCGCAAATACAACTATAAAAAAACATAACGAAAAAAAACACTGCAAAGTTGCTGTTTTAATCGAAAAATCATGATTTCATTTTTTTTCTCTCATTATGCACAGTGTGCTGCAGGATCTGTTTTATGTGGTGCACACATACCACATAGATGTATTCTCTCATATCTAGGCCCAAATGTACCACTCACAGTTTATCAGAGTGAGCTGAGCTCATGGCGTAGATCTACGGTTTGGACCCTGAACGTAAAGCCGTAGATCTACGGGACGGACCCTGAAAGGGTTAAAGATAACAACAACATACGATACTGTATGAGATGTAAAATTTACAATACTCTTCTACCATGTATACATAATATACAGTACATAAATGATTAAAATATGTATATCAATAGAAGTAAATTATGGTAAAATAAATGAAATAATTGTACATTACATTACAGTACTATGTAGGTAGTTCATATAGCAAAGGTTTGACATTATGCCCTACCCAGTATGTTGGCAATTTTCAAAGGTTCGACTTGCATCCTTGTTAACTCACGACCAGTTGGTCAGAACCAAGCTCGGTCGTAAGTCGGATGGTGCTTGTACATACGTGTCCAGTGTGGTACCCAGCATTGTCTGTGAATCAGGCTTTGGTCTTTTCATTACCATACATTGCATCTGCCTAGGAACCCTGGCACCCAGGATGCAGGAAGTGGCAAGACAAAGTTAAAATGTTCAAGTCTTGGAGTTGTGAAGAAAATAGAGATACATATTAGATAAACTTAAATGTGATGAATGTATGGTGGACATGGCGAGAGCTTATGGCCTTAATGAAGCATCGGTTCGTAAGATGAAAAAGAGTGAAGCAAATATACGGGCTTGTGCAATGAATAACCTGGGCTGTATTCTGATTTACTGACTTGATTGATTTACTGAATGACTTGACTGGTTTACTGAATGACGTACTTGACTGACTGACGTACTTTCTTGACTGACTAACCTACTGACTTGACTGATTTACTGAATGACTTGGCTGATTTACTGAGTGACTTACTTGACTGACCTACTGACTTGACTGACTGACCTACTGATTTACATGACTGACTTGCAGGTTTGACTGATTTATTTAATGACAGCTGATTTACTGAATTCCTGCCCGACCTGACTTGACTGATTTACTGAATGACTTTACTGATTGACTAAATGACTGATTGACTAAATGATTTACTGAATGACATTTAGGTCCCTTACCACAGTTACTCTCTCACTTGGTTCGAAAGTTCCTACACACTTGCTTAACATTTCCCAAAATCAATCTCTCTCCTTCACTTCTTTCTTTTCTCCAGGTGCATACACTTATTATGGCCCACTTTTTGCATCTGACCCTTATTTTAATCCACATAATCCTTGACTTTATACATTTATATTCCCTTTCCTCCTTCCATAACTGATTCTTCAACATTATTGCTATCCCTTCCTTAGCTCTAACTCTCTCAGATACTCCTGACGTAATCCCATTTATTTCTTCCCACTGAAACTCCCCTACTTTCTTCAGCTTTATTTTGCTCAGAGCGAGGACATCCAACTTCTTTTCATTTATAACATTAGCAATCATCTCTTTCTTTCTTATTATATTTTTTAGTACAGTGGACCCCCAGTTTGCGATGGCATCAGTATCCGATAAATCCGGTATGCGATACATTTTAACGCAAAAATTTTGCCTCGGTTCCTGTTAAAAAACCCGGTATACACGATTCGTCTGAGATGTGTCCATGTGTGGCCCAGTGTTTACAAGCCAGCCTGTGTGCTCGCATCTAAGGATACATTCGGTACATTCCATATTATCACAGTGTTTTTGGTGCTTGTTTCTGCAAAATAAGTCACCATGGGCCCCAAGAAAGCTTCTAGTGCCAACCCTGTGGTAAAAAGGGTGAAAATTAGTATGGAAATTAAGAAAGATTTTGAAGGGTTTAGGGCTAACCCTGAGAAGCCTATGCCAGTTGTGGAATCCATTGTGCCTACTTCAAAAATTAAGGGAATGTGTGCAAAGTGGGTTGAACTGCAAACCTTTATGGATGAAAATCACCCTAACACAGCTATTGCAAGCCGTGCTGGTGAATATTACAATGACAATGTTGTGGCCCATTTTAGACAAATCGTAAAGGAACGGGAGGTACAGAGCTCTATGGACAGATTTGTTGTGCGACAGAGGTCCAATGACTCTTAAGCTGGTCCTAGTGGCATTAAAAGAAGAAGGGAAGTAACCCTAGAAAAGGACTTGCTATCTCAAGTCCTAATGGAAGGGGATTCCCCTTCTAAACAATAAGTTCGACACTCTCCCCTCCTCCCATCCCATCAATCACCACCAGATCTTCATTAAAGGTAAGTGTCATGTATTCTATTGTTAGTAGAGTACTACAAACTGTGCATGTCTTCTTCAGTTTGTGTGCATTAAACTTAATATTTCATGTGGTAAAATTTTTTTTTCATACTTTGGGGTGTCTTGCACGGATTAATTTGATTTCCATTATTTCTTATGGGGAAAATTGATTCGCTTTTCGATAATTTTGGTTCACGATGAGCTCTCAGGAACGGATTAATATCGCAAACCGGGGGTCCGCTGTATTTTCTACAGGAGGGGTTACTTGCCCATTGCTCCCATCATTTTAGTCACCTCATATGACACGCTTGGCTTATGGAGGAAAGATTTTTTTTTCCACTTCCCCATGGAGAATAGAGGAAATAAAAAAGAACAAGGGATACTTATAAGTTAGGTAAATTAAAGAAAGTAGTATTATGAACAAGCTTCTCATGAGAGCTAACAGTCCTTAGGTTGGACATAGTAAAAGAGTAAACAAATAATTACACATCTTTTCATTCCCTTTTCAGCTTATGACTTGTCAGTTGGTTGTACGAGAACAGCGTCAACTAGCAGAGTGGATATGTGGCTCTTTACAGCGCTGGATGTACCTGGTGCCTCGGTTGTCTAACATGGCTCTTAAAGTTGTCACTCACTCCACAGACGGTATTGACACTTTATAACTTACACAATCTAGTTCTTTTTTTATTTTTCTTTATGTTTACCCTCATGTGCATTTATTAAACACCATTAACCCTTTCAGGGTCCAAATGCCAAATTTCAAAGTGCGCACCAGTATCCAAGAATTTTCAAAAAATAATTTTCTTAGTTTTTCTTATGAAATGGTAGAGAATCTTTTTCTGAAGGTAATAAAACTAAAAGTATGAAATTTGATGGAAAATTGATGAAATTATGCTCTCGCGAATTTTGATGTGTCAGCGATATTTACGCATTGGCGATTTTGCCGACTTCATCTCCCATTTTAGGCCAATTACTTTATTTCAGTCGACCAAATTCTTAGCTATTTCTCTAGTATTATTTTTATTCTATCGATTGAGCACAAGAAATCGCCAGCTCAACTGTTTCATCTACAAAATAAAGTGATTGGAAATTGGTAATTTGGCCAATTTAGTGCAAAGTTCAAAATATTCCAGTTTCAAAATAGGGTCCAGAATAAACAATGCAGGCATTCCTGGCACTAAACTAACATTTCCTCTGTTCATTAGTTATGTTTTCAGGCTTTACAAATGAATTCCATTTTCATTTTTAATTCACATAATGAATTTTTATTCAAACCAAAAAATGGAAGATTTACTGTCATGCAATATTGTAATAATTGTATGATAAATTAGACACAAGTGCAACTCTTGGGTATCTTTATTGAGGAAACGTTTCGCCACACAGTGGCTTCATCAGTCCATACAAAGGAGAACCTTGAAGAATAGGAGGAGAACGAGGTAATCAGTCCCTCAACCTTGAGTCGATGTGGTCAGTCCATCAATCTTGAATAGAATACGGCATATGTGC
>NC_069471.1:30418532-30465149 GCF_026875155.1 Cherax quadricarinatus | reverse complement strand
TCAACGTTTATTTTTCCTTTTCCTATTTAAATATACTCTTTCCTCAAAAAAAAAGTATTTATTTGTGTAACAAATATTTTACACAGTATTTTCTTTTGAGTTAAATCACTTTCACTCTGTTTTCATGGTTGTCCTGGCTGTGAGTACTTTTTGAATCAAGACAATTATTTATCTTCGTCTTTTTAAAAAGATTGATTTCGTGTTCCTTCACCAACCATGATCTGGGATGAAATGTACCTTGATGTCAGCAGTACCTTCATTATCAGGATCTTCATGTACCTTGTTGTCAGGATATCCTTGATCCTGAGGGTCCTCTACATGTTCCTTTAATTTACTCCAAAACCCTCTACATGAACCTTGATCCTCAGGATGTTAGGAGTACTGTGATCCTGACACCTTAATATGACCTTGATATAATTAGGACCTTGATTCTGAGAATCATCTATGTGAACCTTGATATTGAAATACATTGACATTTATTTATTTATTTATTTATTTATTTATTTATTTATTTATAATTTGAGCACACTTACAGAGGTACAAAAAAAAATACAGATAAGAGCAGCATGCCAAAGCCACTTATACTATGCATAGCATTATGGGCTGGCTTAAAATTAACTTAAGATTAACTAAGCAATGATGAAATCAGTGAAAAACATTAATGTAAACTGTTTACTATAAAGCACAAGTAAAGTATTACAAAGACAGGTCATATGGTTGCATGCATTGTTGTAAATTCAGTAGAATGGAGTATTTGTTAGGTAGTGAATTTAAAAAATAATAAAGTTGATTGGGTTTTAGGTTTAACATTTATGTGATATAATTGTGAGAAACATTTAAGATATACAATTTATAAGGTTCAGTTATTCAGTATTTTTTTGGGTTTTTGGGTGAGTAAGTGATCTTTGAGAAGAGACTTGAATTTATAAACAGGTAGTTTTTTCTTTTATATTTAAAGGTAATGAATTCCAGATTTTAGGGCCTTTTATGTCATTGAGTTTTTGCATAGCGTGAGATGGACACGGGGAATATCAAAGAGTGATCTGTGCCTTGTGTTATGGTCATGTGTTCTGTTGAGGTTGGCAAGGAGATGTTTGGGGGGAGGGTTAATTTCAGAGTTGAGTGTTCTATGTATGTAATAGGTGCAGTAATAAGTATGGTTTGTTTTGTATGGTGAGTAGGTTGAGTGTTTTTGAATATTGGTGGAGTGTGCTGCCTGTAGTGAGAATTTGTTATCATTCTAACTGCAGCCTTTGTTGGGTAATTAGTGGTCTGAGTGGTTACTTGTTGTTGAGCCCATGCACAAATTCCATAGGTGAGATAGGGGTAAATAAGAGATTTGTATAGGGCCAGGAGGGCTGACTGGGAGCATAGTACCCGTATCTTCGATAGTATGGCCTACAGTCTTGGAAATTTTCTTAGAAATTTGTTGTATATGTGTATGAAATTTGAGTCTATTTCAAGGTGGATTCCTAAAAAATTTTTCCCTCTGTTAGCTTTGTGATAGGTGATCCGTTTATCATTATGTTAAGAGGGACATCTGTAGCTCTGTTACCAAACTGAATGAAGTAGGTTTTGTCAATGTTTAGTGTAAGTTTGTTAGTACTCATCCAGGTAGATATTTTCTGTAATTCGGTATTTACAGTATTGGCTAGCGTGACTGGGTGGGGTGGGAGAAGACGTATGTTGTTTCATCACCCAAATAGTGTGGGTTTGAGTAATTGAGAAGCATTTGGTAGGTCATTTATGTATGGGGAGAAAGAGAAGAGGCCAAGGACACTTCCCTGTGGGACACCAATGTAATTGGTTGTGCAGAAGAGTTTGCCCCATTTGCGTACACATATTGGCTTCTGTTGCTGAGGTAGGGACTTGAGGTGTTGAGGGAGTGCCCTCTTATACCATAGTGTGATAATTTTACGTGGAGCAAGTCATGGTCAACTGTATAAAAAGCTTTACGTAAGTCAATGAAGATCCCCAGTGGGACTTCTTTTTTCTCTTTGCAGTGTATATATGTTCTAGCATGTGTATAATAGCATCATTAGTATTTTTATTAGGCCTGAATCCAAATTGGCAGGGGTTGAGTATGTTTTGGGAGATAAGGTAGGAGTAGTTCGTTTATGAATTAATTTTTCGAAGATTTTTGAGAGAGGTGTAAGTTGGATATTGGCCTATAGTTATTCAACTCTGTTTGGTCTCCTCCTTTGGGATCGGGGTGACCCTTGCTATTTTGAGTACTGTAGGGAAGGTGGAGGATTCAATGGATTTGTTAAAGAGTGTTGCAATGATTGGTGATAGCACTTGTGACATTTTTTTTGTATATAAAGGGTGGTAAGGTATTTAAATCTCCTGCCTTGTTTTTTAGTGCGTTGATAATAAGGGAGACTTCGTATGGGGTTAGTCGGAGCTGGGAAACAGTGTGTTCGGGTAGTTGCCGGTGAGGTAGTCATTTGGTGGGGTATCTGAGCTTGGGATTTTATTGGCAAGGTTTTGTCCTATAGTGGAGAGAAAATCATTGAGTCTGTTTGCTGTTTCTGTTGGTGGGAGTTGGGGTTCATCTGATTTTGCTAATTTTATTTCGCTATTTGTGATATCTTTTTTGTTCCAGAATTTTGATAGGGGTTTTTCCAAAGGTCTTTTTTATATCACCGTAAGTGGATAATCTGTTCTCATAATACAATTTTTTTGCCCTTCTTATCAGGCTGGTTAGGATTGACGAGTAACGTTTTGTTTGGTCTCTGGTTATGTGACCCATTCTGTACTGTTTTTCATATTGGTGTTTTGTATTTATGGATTTGAGAATGCTGGGTGTTAGCCAGGGACTGTTCAGTCTCTTAGCTGTCATCTGCTTAGTTTTTTAGGGAAATGCTTGTTATAGAGGTATTGAGTTTTTTTTTTAGAAAAATTTTTAATACATTCGTCAATATCTGTATTGATTTCTAGCTCAGTGTGCCAATCAATGTTTGCTAATGCTGTTGTGAAGTTATTAATGGCTGCCTCATTGTGAAGTCTGAAGGTGACTTTAGTAGTGTCTTGGGGTAATTTACAAGAGTTGTTATGAGGAAAGTAGGGTAGTGGTCTGTGGTATTATCTGTATTATGCCTGATTTTAAAGGGATATGGTGTTGGTCCAGATGTGGTCAAGTAGGGAAACACTAGTCTCTGTAACTCTTGTAGGTTTTGTTACTGTTGGTAGCAACATACAGTTACTCATTGTGTTTGTGAATTCAGTAACGTGTGGGTCCTGGTTTTTGCAGGAGATTTTATTGAAGTCACCTGGAGTAGTAAGTGATCTTTGTTCATGCGTGATCCCGTTATCATACTTCCTAGGTTTTTACTAAATTGGCTAATGTTTGACTGTGGAACTCTGTAGATTTTTTATCAATGTGAGAGGTTTTCGAGGTATTTGGATTTTAATTTTTGGGTATTATATATTCCCCATGTTCATCTCTTGTGCAAGTATTAGTGATACATTTTAGTTGGTCTGAGTAGTATATGGGTGTGCCACCCCTTGTTGGTCTGGCCTACAGTTGTGTAGGCTGTGTAACCAGGAATGGTATAGACATCTGTAGTATCAGGCTTTAGCCAGGTTTCAGTTAGTGTAATGATGGACATATTGGCATGTAAGGAATTTAGTAATGCTATGAGGTCATCGTAATGCTTGCTTAAAGATTTTGATATTGTAGTTAAAGATAGTTATGTTGTTGTTGGCACTGAGAAGTGCCTTTGATTGTTCTGCAGTGTAGTAATTACAGTAACTGTTTGATTCATTTAAGTCATTAAATAAGAGGTTGGTATCTGGATCAATGTAGGAATCTATAGTTAGAATTAAGTATAAAAAAAAGTAAATAGTCTTAAGCTAAAAATAGCACCTGAATTATTTAACAAATGTAAAAATAATGAGCTAAGGTAGTTTTTTTTTTTTTTTTTTTTTTTTTTAAGCTAAAATAAGGAGACAATATAAAAGGGAACTAGTACAAATAAAGTGATGATCAAATAATGGAGCTTGGGATATGATAGTAGGTAGTACTATTAAATAAATGAGCTTTGGAAATATAATGCAAAATTGTGAACTTGTTTTTACTTTTGCACCTGAGAAAAGCACCTTGATATTTTAACAATTGTGAATGTATAAGCTAGGGTAGTTATATAAAGCTAAAATAAAGGAGAAAATATATAAGGGACTAAAATTAAGTAATGGTAAACAAAGTTAAATGGACAGATGGTCACTATGAAATAATATTGGTTTAGGAGTAAGATCTGATTTGTAATATTAGATAAATTGAGCAGTTTATTGCACAATAAAAGTAAAAAAAATGAGGTAGTTGGTACTAGCTAGCAAAAGATAGTTTTGGTACTTGCAAAAAAGTAATTGGAATATACACTAATTGAATATACAATGTAAAGTGACTAAAAAAACAAGTAGTGATAAACAAAATTAAATGGAGGAGGATCCTCTACAAGTACCTTGATGTAGTAATATGTCATTGATGTTAGCTAGGCCCGTATACCTTGTGCATGTACTTATACAAATGAAGATATTATTATTATTATTATTATTTATTATTATTATTATTATTATTATTTATTATTATTATTATTAGCAAGCTCTCTGCCCTTAAATCTTTAACGGTTTTGTTGGGCAGCCGGTTGTGTGTAGGTGTCTGGCCCTGCTGGGGGTTAGTTAGGTGCTCCACCTGATCTAATTAGGAACTTTTAGTTCCTGTTTCTATTAACTTAGGAACTTTTGTTCTTTTTCTTTCCTGGTTCAGCTTTGTGCAACAAATCTTGCTGGTGTGATCGACAAGTTTGGCTGGATGATACAGCTTCACCTCTTACTCACCCTTATAAACCCAACAAAGACAAACATCTCCTTGGGCTAAACAACATTTTTCCGGCCAAAAACACAACAATGGCGAGTAATTTCCTACAATACGGCAAGTTTGCTGCAGAATGCGAGTCTGGGCAGCCACATAATGTTCTTGGTGGAAGTAAGTGTCTGAAAGGCAAGTTTATATCTCATGTGTATAAATATTTCACTCAGACATAATCTCTAACTTTCATAAATTATATGAAATCAAAAAATGTTAGAATATTACGCTGGGCTTTAAGGATCCACCTTACCAGATCCTATTTTTCACATAAAGGGTTCGAGCAACGTTTTAGCCGATGCTCTCTCTCGCTCCTAATATATTGCCTAACTACGGAATGTCTTTGTCAGACTAGCCAGTTAGTGTGTTTCTGGTCCAGTTCTAGCAAGTGGATGACTAGCCCTTGGAGATGTACCTCCATCCCTATAAACCAGTCTAGTTGCTTTCTTCCACCACCTTCAGCTCCGCCCTTAAAACGCAGAGATATTTGCTTGTGGGTGTGGGTGTCATGCCTCCTGTGAGTTAACCCTTTGTAGAACAACAATTACATTGGGTTACTTCATTTCCCTTAAACCCTTTGCGGGTCGACAGGCCCTCTCCGAAACTCGTTCTCAGGGCCCTCGGCCCCCCCCCCCTAACCCAACCCCCCTTCAAAAAAAAATATTTATTTTCTCTTATGAAAAGATAGAGAATCTTTTCCGATCATATAAGACACCAAAAATTTGAATTTGATAGAAAACATCGTCGGCAATTATGCTCTCGCAAAGTTAGCGGGCTCGGCGATGTTTACGCATCGGCAAATTCGCGCGCCCACTTTGAGCCATTTTCGGCCAATTTCACTGTACTAGTCGACAAAAAACATGAATATTTCGCTAGTTTAGGAACTCCATTTTTTCTATCGAATGGGTGCAAGAAAAGAACACCCACCCATTTATGAATTCAACTTATCAAGTACAGTGGTCAGATTTAGCAATTTTCCAATTTTACACAAATTTCAAAAGAATGCCAATTTCGCTTGAGGTCCAGGAATAAACAAGAAAGACATTTCTGGCACTAAAATGACATTTTCCTCTCAGGCATTAGTTACGTCTCCAAGCCCCTCTTATATTCTTTTGCTTTCCACTTTGCATTTTTATTCTCACCAAAATATAAGCATTTAATGTTATGCAGAACTACTGCCATTAGTGTAAAAAAATGTTATATAAATTATTATTGGCGCCACTTGTGAAAGAATATTAGACTCCCAGTTGACGTGAATTGCACGCTTGGCACGATTTGTTTACTTTGAAGTTTGGTTAAAAATCGAACATTTCGCTACTTTGAACCATTTTCAAGGCACCTTTCATGTAAAACCACGTCAAAAATATCATTATTGCTGTAATATGTCTTCCGTTCTATAAAATGAGACCAAGAAAACCTAGAATACACATAAATTACCATACGAAAAATACACTGCAAAGTCGCTGATATTCCAAAAAATGGTCAAAGTTTTTTTTTTCTCATTTATGCACTGTGTGCTGCAGGATTTTTTTAGACTGTGCACCACTGACCAAATAGACCCATTCTTTCATATGGAAGGGCATACCAGCTTGCTCCCACTAGATTTGAGGCCGCTAAAATTTATGCCATACTAGAACGTCGAAACCCCTAAGCGTAAGACAATAGTACGACCAAAAAACCCTCAATGGGGTTTTTTAATAACAGGCCTAAATTGGAAATGAACGTCCTTGTATTATTAAGGCTAATTCTTATTAACAATTATTATCATTTATGTAACATGGCCATAAGTTTTATTGGAGGTATAGTAACCTGCTGCCGCCCGGTGTGCCGTGTATGGTGCTGTGATTTCGATGGTTAATGCCCCCCTTCCCCCCCCCCTTTATGTACAACTCTTTTTTTTTTTTATTACCCCTCTACTGAGTGTTGGTGAGTCACGTCACGTGACCCACTTGACCTGTTGGCTCAAGTTGGCGGGAGAGAGTGAAAAGTAGGCAGCCAACGAGAACACTCCTGCTCGTCTCTGGTAACTGGGCCAAAGTTTTATAATCCGGCCTGGGGATATTCTGTTTTATTCTGACTGCTTCCAATTTGGGAAAACAAGACTTCATACATTAAAGTAATCTCTATATACCCCCCCCCCCCCCCACAATATATGTTATATCTAGGATCCTCCTAATCATCTTGCTATGAAAGCCTTATATATATTTTAGGATAATATAGAAACATGCATTCTTAACTTATATACGATAAATTCGTATATATTCTGGCTTATGTTGTATATGAATATACTTAATTAAAATTTAGGCATTCCGGAGGATCACTATTATTTACCCTAACCTCTTGACCCAAAGTTTGTATATGCTCTAAAAAGGAATAGTGTTACAATATTGGATGTGTAACAATAAGTAAGTAAGTTTATTCAGGTATACCACAAATACAGTTACATAGAATTATCATACATAGCAGCATATGTGTAGAGAACCTAGGATAACCCAAAAAAAGTCGACAGAGTGACTTATTTCCATTGGGGTCACTCTGAGTGTGATGGAGTGGTAGAGCAAGTGATTGAGGCATGGTATATAAAAACATACATGTTATTAAATAATATGTACTATTATTATTTTATAACCTGCCTATTATATAATGTTAAAATAATACATGTTATTAATAATAACAATAATTATTAATAAGGCAGCCAGCCCTCCCACCCGCCACTCACTCAGTCAGTCAGTCTCCAGCCACTGTGCGAGTCGGTCATTGCTGTTTGTGTGGTGGTTGAAAGTATGGTCTCATGCCATGCCAGTTACACTCCATATAATCATCTCAATTCAACTGTCATCAGTAACTGCATGTAATATCAATAGAGAAATAAAGAATTATAATTTATAAATTTTTTTTAATCATCACAAGTCATCAGAGTTCGTCTGCCTTACGGAGTGGTGAGTGTTTTGTTTGTTAATTTTTTATTAAACCTACGTATAAATAATGTTCAAACTCATTCATGACTGCTTAATAATAATAAGAATAATTCATAATAATAATAATAATAATAATTTTTTTTTTACGAGGGTTGAAGCAGTGAGTGGTAGAGGCATCGTCAGTCAGTATGGCTTTGTTTTATGCTGGAGTGAGTATTATCCTCTGCGCTCTCCAAACATTTCACAATAATTATTCGTGTTTGGTGCTTGTTGATTGACTGTGGACTGCTACATAATTAAACCATGGGCCCAAATAAATTTTGGTTAAAGAAACTGAGAAGCACGAAAGAATTTGAAGAAAGTAATTATATAAAAATACGAGGCAGTGGTGGAAGGCGTACAATATTTTACGATGTTCTCAGGTACGTATTTTATTTGATTGTTCATGTGAAACATAAAGAAGGAGGAAACACTGCAGTAGACTGTTGGCCCAAACTATTCAGGTCCTTCACAAATCCAGCCATTAAAGAATAAATGCTACCCAACGCAATAAGCCTTTTTTGAACCTTCTATTTACTCGCATGACGACCCATCAAACCAACCACCTCTCACTTGTGTAATTATCAAACCTAAATGTGAAGCTACCAAGTTTTTGCTTTGAAGGCTTGGGTAGCTTTAATAAAGAGATTGGACAAATATATGAGTGGGAGAGCATGTACGTATAACATGTATATACATAGATTATTTCATTTTATTATTTTATTATATGTATTTCCCCTGCTATATTGGGGCACCAAACATCTACGATTTTCAACATTCATGGGGCTCTTGATCCCCTAACCCCCTGCGAATGGTTGAGGGAGACCTGTATACAGTCAACAGGGAATTGTTTTTCCAGAAGTTCTGCAGCCTGTGGAACTCTTTGAAACATGGTGTCATGCAACAGTGGTGTTTTACCATTACTCACACATTAATAAACGAGTGTCTCTGCGTTGTGTGGTTTTTTTGGTTATGTGAACAGACGTAAACACCTCTTTGAGCCTTTTTCTGAAAGCAGATAGCAGGCACTTTTACCAGGAGGTGTCACCATGCTTAGACGAGCAGGTAGTTGTTGATAATTGGTGGGCGGGCAATTGGAGGTGCTGTTCCTTGGTACTTGAATACTATTTGTCTGTTGGACAGACAAACAGAATATGCCGTACTGTGTTTGTTTCTCGTCCTCAATCTTATACATATTATAAAGCATTGAGCATGGGAAATGTCAAGAAGAGATGGAAAAAGAGTTTTATGTACCACTTATAACTCTTGCAAAACCCCCACCGCCCCCCAAGCATGTTCACATTTGTACCACTGAATGCATGTTGAAGGTTGTAATCAATCATAGCTGCAGTCTTTAGAATGGGTGTCATTGCGCTCTCTATGCTGCCCTGCACTGTCTGCCATTTCATTAGGGCTGAACTGTGATGACAGTGCAACACTCGTTTTGTATGCCACCGAAATGCCATGATGTATTGGCAGAATCGCCCTGCAACCTCACCTCTACAGTGCCACCGTCAACCGGGCATATGTTTCGATTTGCACGCACGTTGCACACTATCTGTCATGTTCACTCGCAAAAATACACTGAGTGAGGGCTTGTGTACAGTTATCTGTATATAATATATGACCCTTACCAAGGTATGGTTCTATCATTGTTCTAACCAAATCACCTGAGATGCCAATAACTTCCTGGTTATTTTGCAATGTATAACTTCCAGTGTTTCACAAATAATATCCAATACAGACCACTGTAAACAATCACAAAGCACAAACAACTTTATACCAAAGCGTTTCCTCTTGCTTGGTATGTACTGTTGAAGAAAGTCTCCTTTGAACAGAATCAAAGACTCGTCAAGTTACAAGCTTCCTGAAGGGGATAAAAATGCGTACTGAATTTTCTCTTTCAGATACATAAAAACACATTCCTATCTTATATAACCTGTGTTTCTGTCGGCCTTGTTTTGTGCTGAGAGTGAAGCATACGTAACATTAGCACAAATCGATTCATGGCATTATATCCACTGAAACCTGGGGTTGCAATCAGGCGGTCTGTTGACCAGTATGATTTCACTTTGTGCTTATACACCATGGTGGCATAAGCTATATTGTGGCAAAAGAAAGATTACAGCTCAGCCACAGTGCCTCCTTCCATGGTGTAGACGTGATTTTTGGTGAAAGTAAGTGTTTTGCCATGGTGTACGCGTAGTATGTTGCTTTCCATGGACAATACTTCCATCAGTGGTTGTCCCCCCGAATACCCCTCCCCGACCACCATTCCAGTTCAGTGGCATATGGTTCCCAAGTGTACAGATGCCGGATTCCACTTTGGCTGTCATCAAACTGGAGGGCATTTGGAACAAATTGGACAGCTTCCTGCCAAATCCCGGTGCGTGTTGCTGGGGTTACTGGACAATGACAGTGGTTGTTTGTTATGGTTGTGGAGGCTGGTGTGGTGGGTGGGTGGGGGATGGTGGCCCTTGTTGTAGATCAGTGGGCAGCCGCTGGCCACTGCTGGTTCCTCACCGCCGGCACCACTTACCACCACACGTGCACAATTTTCCATCCATTGGCGACAGTATCATCGTCATTTTTCACTGTCTGTTCCTGTGGTACAGCACAGGTGTACTCTGAGATGCACTCCTTCCCCTTGGAATGCATATGGCACACTACCAGTTTGAAGAACTTGTAGTTCATATTCACTATCACTATCATCACCATGCTCTCATCTGAGTTGGATTTGGGAAAAAATTAGAAGTTTCCTCTTGATTCTGGTACAACTGAAACGTGAACAAGACGACCCAGCCACCAGAGGGGTAGAATTAATAGAAAATGCTTTATACAAATTTTAAAGAAAAACAAATTTACAGTGCACTCTTACTTTCTTTTAAATTATTAATGTCAACCATTATGGTGTTGATAAGCAGTTGAACCTGCTTCAATTTTCTTTTAATTTTGGTGTTACTGCAAACTACTGTTCACACAACCAATCTGCCAATTTTCTACCAGTAATCAACATAAAGAATTAGACATTCCCATATATGATTTACATTCACAATACATTACACCGTGGTTGGGTATTTTGCAATTTGTTATTCTGTAAAGCTTTTCTTTGTTAATGTTATAACTGTTTTCTAACTATCTGTATATAATGAAATCACCAGTTCCATATATAGCAGCCGCTTAAAAGCAGGTTAGGTCTCCAGGGTTACTGATATAAAAAAAAAAAAAATTGCTGAAAAGTGAAACAGCCGTTTTCCACTTTCCAGTGAATGTAAAAGCTTGATAACATATTTACTATATCAATAGAACTAGGTGTAAAAAATGCATATACACCCTCTACTCATTTTGCGACATACTCGTTTACCAATGCCTCAAACTTAAGACAAGCTCTCTAACCAGTAGTCGTACCTAAATAATGTACAGTGCACCCTTGGTTATCGGCCGCTCCTGTTATTGGCCAACTCAGTGATCGGCCGGTTTTTCGGCTCCCGGTGATCGCCCATTACTTTGGTGATCAGCCCTTTCGGACGCGTCCGTCCACCGGCAGGGGCTGCTTGCGTGTCAGTTTGGCTGTCTTTCAGTGCGTGAGGAAGCCTCTGCTCATACATCCAAACATTTTGCTTTCTTTCCATTGTTTTTTTAGTGTTTTTTTGGCAGTGCAACTGCAAAATAAATAACCATGGCTCCAAAGAAAGTCCCTAGTAAAGTTCCTGTGGTCAAGAAAGTGAGAAATACCATGGAATTTAAGCATGAAGTGTAGCAGGCATGCAGAGAGTGTAGCAGGCATGCAGAGAGTGTAACAGGCATGCAGGAAGTGTAGCAGGCATGCAAGGAGTATAAAAGGCATGCAAAGGAGTGTTGTAGCAAGGCATGCAGGTAGTGTAGCAGGGATGCACGGAGTGTAACAGGCATGCAGGGAGTGTAGCAGACATGCAGGAAGTGTAGCAGGCATGCAGGAAGTGTAGCAGGCAGGCATGCAAGAAGTGTAACAAGCATGCATGGAGTATAACAGGCATGCAAGGAGTGTAGCAGGCATGCAGGGAGTGTAACAGGCATGCAGGTAGTGTAGCAGGCATGCATGCAAGGAGTGTAACAGGCATGCAGGGAGTGTAGCAGACATGCAGGAAGTGTAGCAGGCATGCAGGAAGTATAGCAGACATGCAGGAAGTGGGGCAGACATGAAGGAAGTGTAGCAGGCATGCAGGAAGTGTAGCAGGCATGCAGGAAGTGTAGCAGGCATTCCAGGAGCCAGCATGAGTCCTCAGCAAACGTATGTAATACTGATTTAATAGTTAAAAATATATTATTTTTGGTGAATATTCTGTCATAGAACGGATTTTGATTGGTAAATTACTTACATTAATCTTATGGGAAATATTATTTCGGTTTTAGGCCGAGCTTCTGGAACGGATTACGGCCGATAACCAAGGGTCCACTGTATATTACAGCTGATTTCCTCTATTCTTTTTATTTCAATATACAGTACACTATTGTATAAGCAGTTAAAAATATGCCAGAAAGGTTATAAATGGTGCAAATGTGACATTAAAACAATATCAAAGATGAGAAACACAAACTCACTACTATTATAGTATGCTCCTCACTTAGTGACGCATTCGTTTAACGATGTGGTACAGGTCTTCCATCATAAATCCGGCATCATTGGGATCTGTAGTGTGCTGGATTACTGAGTTTGCCAAATTATAGAGTGGTTAGGTTAGAATACACTTAATAAAATTAACCAACTTGACTTACACAGTTCATTGAACATCGGCAAAAATCGAACATTTCCGCTACTTTGAGCTCAATTTCAAGGTACTTTTCGTTATGAAAGCAATCAAAATCATGTCTATTTCTGTAATACACCTACCATCCGACTTACGACCAAGCTTGGTTCCGAACAACCGGTCGTAAGTCGAAATGGGCGTTACGTAAGTCGACCTTTGAAAATCTGCGACATATTGGGAATAAAAAGGGCAAAACTACCTTTCTACATAATACTGTAATGTAATGTACAATCATTATTTCATTCTTTTTACCATAATTTACTTCTATTGTTGTATTTTAATTATTTATGTACTGTATATAATGTATACATGGTAGTGATATGTATTGTAAATTTTACATTTGCATACAGTATCATATGTACTATTAATCTTTATGTATTGTCGACACAGTGGAAAGGGTTAGGAATACCACTGGTAGTGTCTCCTGCCAGAATGTTGTACGTTTACCTTTACCCTAAGTAAGAGAAAACAACTCTGGAAACATGTGTAATATTGTATCCGGCTGGCTGGCTGGCTGGGTGGCCCGGGTCTTGTGGTTGGCCGGGTGGGTGGCTGGGCTGGCTGGATGGATGGGTGGGGTGGCGGATGGGTGGGTGGCTGGGTGGGTGGCGTGAGTGGTGGATGGGTGGGTGGCTGGCCTGGAGTGGGTGGCGAGTGAGAGCTGGATGCATGGGTTGGCGTGAGCGTCTGGATGGTGGGCTGGGGGCTCTGGTATGGGTGGGTTGGGAATTTCGGCTGGATGGGTGGGTGAGCGGCTGGATGGGTGGCGTGGGTGGGCAGCTGGATGGGTGGGTGGGCGGCTGGATGGTGGGGTGGGCGGCTGGATGGGTGGGTGGGCGGCTGGATGGGTGGGTGGGTGGCTGGATGGGTGGGTAGTTGGCTGACCAAATGTGGTTGTCTCTCTGTATCTCTCTCTCACTGGTACACGTAAGTCAAGTTATCATACATATTATAAATTACCTAGGATAACCCAAAAAATCCAGACAAAGTGCTATACAGTGGATCTGTGCTCCAATGCCCTAAATTAATAATATTAATAATCATTATTATTACAATAATACATATGTACTAATATTAATATTATTATTATTAACCCTTTGAGGGTCGACAGGCCCTCTCCGAAACTCGTTCTCAGGGTCGGCCAAATTTCAAAAAAAAAAATTATTTTTTCTTATGAAAAAATAGAGTTTTTTTTTTCTAAACATTATAGGCTAAACAAAAAAATTTTACCGTCAATACTTACCGAGATATGGAGGCGTGAAGTTTGCCAAAATTGAACAACATCTGATAACAAATCCGACTGCCATCACCCGGTATTTTTCTATTCAAATTCAAAGTTTATTCTCTATAAAGATTACAATGTTGAATTTACAGAATTTGGTTGTGTGGTTTACATGTAGTTAAATAATGATTACAGAGTGTACCACTAGAACACCTAGCATGGCTAGGCATTTCGGGCAGACTTAGTTTAATTCTTTATTTTAAAATATTACAAATTATGAGGTAAGTTGGTATTATGGCTAAGTGACTAAATACTAGTTTGTGTATTTACTTTTTTATGTACTATTTTCAATTATTTTTCAATTTTTCTTTTTCTGAGTAACTTTTATGGCCTCATGAGTCACCATGATCTGTATTTTGTAAGTTATTTTTCTATTTTTTTCAATATACACAATAGGGCGTGTAAACATGTTGTCATTATTTTGTTTATAGAAAATATTTACACAACCAAACGATATGAAATGTTGTTTATTACTATTTTTCTATATTTTATATACACATACAGGTCTCCCTCAACATTCACGTTTTCAACTTTCACGGGCTTCACACATTCGCGAATTCCCAACCGCCAAATTCCCAGCCACCAAATTCCCAGCCGCCATTATATTTAAGTTCCCGCCACATGCGAGTCATACTACCCTCCCTCCAACCCCCGCAATGGCAGCTGCCCTCCCACCACTCAGTGTGGTGAGTGTTATGTTTCGTTCATTATTTGCTATTAAACTACAGTATAATAATGCTAACCCATTCATGACTGCATATTGGAATCGGCTATTAGGACAGGTATTAAATGGTGACATCATGTGTTTACTCTTGAACACTGCAAGAATTAAAACATTTCTGCTACAGCTAATAATAACAATCAGTTATAATATTAATAATAATAATAATAATAATAATAATAATAATATATATAATAATAATATTAAATATGTTATAATTGAAGAAGGAAATTGTACAAAAAATACGAGGTGGACAGGGTTGGAAATTCGTCAGTGTGATGTGTTTATGCTGGAGTAAACATTAGTCTCCCTGCTCTTCCAAACATTTCACAATAATTCATTGTGTTTGGTGCTTGTAGATAAGTGTCATGCCCCTATGGTTAACCTTTCTTTAATATTACATTGCGGTTATTTCCTTTAATAGCTAAATTGGAAATGAACGTCCTTGTATTATTAAGGCTAATTCTTATTAACAATTATTATAATTTATGTAACATGGCCATAAGTTTTATTGGAGGTATAGTAACCTGCCTGCCGCCCGGTGTGCCGGTGTATGGTTAGCTGTGATGTTCGATGGTTATACCCCCCTTCCCCCCCTTTATGTTCAAAATACTCTAAATGAGCTGTTGGTGAGTCATGTCACATGCCCCACTTGACCGTATGCTCAAGGTTTGAGGGACGAGCAAGTGAACAGTAGCAGCCAACGCGAACACTCTGCCGTATCTGGTAACTGGGCCAAAGTTTATAATCCGGCCTGGACCTATTCTGTATTATTCTGACTGCTTCCATTGGTGAAACAAGACTTCATACATTAAAATAATCTCTATATACATAATGTTATATCTAGGATCTCCTCCTAAATCATCTGCTATGAAAGCTTATAATATTTGGGATAATATAGAAACCATGCTTCTTAATTATATATTGGGATAATTCGTATATTATTTTCTGGTTTGTTGTATTATGAATATATATTTTTTATTTTTTTATTATCACCACCGGCCGAATACCTCCAGCAGTGGTGGCCGAAAAGAAAAAAACTTTCCCATCATTCACTCCATCACTGTTCTTGCCGAAGGGTGCTTTACACTTACAGTTTTAAACTGCAACATTAACACCCTCCTTCAGAGGCAGGCACTCTACTTCCCATCTCCAGGGACTCAAGTCCGCCTGCCGGTTTCCCTGAATCCCTTCATAAATGTTACTTTGCTCACACTCCAACAGACAGTCAAGTAATTAAAAAACCACTTTTTTCCATTCACTCTATCAACACGCTCACGGCATTGCCTGCTGGAAGTCCAAGCACTTCGCACACAAAACTCCTTACCCCCCTCCCTCCACCCTTCCTAGGCCGACCCTACCCGCCTTCCTTCCATACAGACTGATACACTCTTGAAGTCATTCTGTTTCGCTCCATCTCTTACATGTTCCGAACCACCTCAACAACCCTTCCTCAGCCCCTCTGGACAACAGTTTTGGTAATCCGCAACCTCCTCCTAACTTCCAAAACTTGAATTCTCTGCATTATATTCACACACCATTGCCTCAGACACGACATCTCCAACTGCTCCAGCCTTCTCCTCGCTGCCAAAACATTTCATCACCCATGGCTTCCACCCATATAAGCGCGTTGGTAAAACTATTACTCTCATACAAATTCCCCTCTTTGCTCCAGGACAAAGTTCTCTGTCTCCACAGACTTCATAAAGTGCTAAGTTTGCACCACTCACTCTTTTTCCCTCATCCCAAATTCTTATGATTCACCTCATTCTTTCATAGATCCCATCCGCTGACACGTCCACTCCCAATATCTTAATTAAAATTAGGCATTCCGGAGGATCACTATTATTACCCCTACCTCTCTGACCAAAGTTGTTATGCTCTAACAGGGAAAATGTGGTTACAATACTTGGAGTGTAACAAATGGGGGCCTGTGTCCGGGAAGCATAACACTGAATTTCCTTTAAAATGAATGTAGAAATGGCAGAAGACGGTTTGAAGATATAAACAAGGAGAGATTACAGAATTTGAAGCTTCAATCTTGTTGGCAATTAGTCACGAAGCTTGGGCATAAAAATTCGGACAGGCATTTCACTGCCCAGACAGTCAGATGTATGATACTGATGTCCTTTTTCCAGAGAGCGGGAGACTGAGAATGGAGAAGCAGATGTTCCTTCCTTTTTGAATTCTTTACTACAGACAACCGAGGCCGAAACTTCTACGACGCTAACAACCCTACTGGAGACGACGCGACATGACCTTCCCGATACTCGGAAATGCTTTCGCTGCTTACAACGACTCAATTTCCATCTCCATGGCTATATGGGAACAGAACTCCATCAGGCTAAGAATCGGTTCCAGTAAACCCTTTACAGATGTTTTTGAAAAACAGAACAAGAGGAAGTCCTTTTGGGATGATGAAACATTCCACCTCAAATCTCTTTTAGCCCTTTTGACTACTATTCAATCTAAGGAGAATTTCGAAGTCTAGAAACGTATTTTATTGCTTCAACACCTCCTTTGTAGAAGCCCTCCAGAGGAAAATTAAAAAGGGAGATTTTGAACGTGAATCTTTGCATTATGTCAACGGGAATTACTGAGGAAAAAAGAGATTCGAAGTAATATGTATACAATCCCTTCATTTGACTTAGTAAAGAGCCTCTTGATGCCTAATTTACTGAGGATAATTTAGATTCATTTTTTGCATGCATTCGAAATTCAGGCGAAGGTTGATGCAATGGCCTCCTAAAATATTGGGCTGCTTTTTTAATTACATTCATTTTCATAGGAAAAGCTCAAACAATAATTGGAAACTTACCTTTTGAAACAAATATTCTGATTATATACTCGGGTAAATGATTGTCTTTTGAATGCTTTCGGATTTATTACCCTGTTAGTTACTTGAAGGATGTTTAGAACTCTGAGGAAATATCCCAGCAAGTCTTGGGTGGAATTTGCCAGAGAAAAAAATCTTGGCTTGCGAGCTGTTGGCGTAGGGCTGCGGGAGCGCGCAGCCGAGTCACTTTTCCCAGCTGATATTGCAATGAAGACCTTTTTAAATATTTTCCATGAGAGAGGGTTCATACTTATCTTTTGACCATTTCTACTATTAACTGTTAGATACTGCTGCCACGCAGATCACTTGAAATTTCCATGCTATAACCACAGAAATGTCTAAGACCCCGGAAAAGAAATCTACCTCCCAAGGTTTTTAGTTCAAGATTGAATGGCTAGGAAAGCTCCAGCTGGCCCAAACCTTTGAAAGGTGTATTCAGGACAAAAAACAGGTGGAACAACACGGCTCTTCTCTCCAGGCATTACCCTAAAGATCAATTACCCACAGTGCCTTTTTTGTATAAAGTAGGGTCATAGACGTTCCAGTGTTGGCAATAAACAGCGGGAAGATAAGAAAACCAACCAAGAGGGACGATATCTACTCAGGTAATAAATTCCTCCGGAAGTATGAAACTCTGGATGATGGAATCTTTACCTTTCAGGCCTCGTCTAGCAGGTCCGTCAATAGTTGACTTTACCACGACAGTAGCTTCAGAAGAAAGGTCCCGAGTAGCTTATGGAACCCTACTTTTCCCAGGCGAAGTTCGGACTCTGTAAAGACGAGGTTTTAGTAAATATCACGACTTTGAGGATATGAGCTATCTCTCTGTATTAAGATCAAACCTGGTAAACGTTACCTACTAGTAATGAACCCCGGGCTAGCTGACGTATGATTAGAGGCTTACGGAGGCACCAATAAGAAAGGTCCCTATTATAAGGGATTTATGTGGAACTGCCTGGATATGTAGGCTGGATCAAGTGGGGACTTTCGATAAACCTTTTCCCATTGCGGCGTGGCATCTATTAATCGGGAACGAAATTGATCAATTGGAGTATACCCAGAGAGCCTCTGGTTTTAGATAAATCCATGTGAGTAAATTATGATTAGAAGCCGCGGAGGCAGGGCTTTTAGATTTATTTCCTTAATGTGGTCACCGAGCCATGGCTAAGATCTCTAAAAAATGTGATATTCAAACAGCCTTTAGAAATGTCTGATGAATTAGGTTTGAAACTTCTGTTTAGCGACAGCAATTCAGTCGAGGACCAAGGTGACAAGTTTTACCAGTCGCTGCGGACCTAGCTAGATAAATGTAATAAAGAAGAATTCTTTTATAGCTCTTAAGGACGATAAAAGTTAACCAATAAGGATAAAGAGGAAGGTTACCTTTTAGATGAAGACGGTTTTCTTTGGAAGAGAAATAATGATTTAATTGATTTGAGTTCAAAAGGAAACCTGTTAGTGGTGCCATCGTTCCTTACGTAATATAGAATTTGTACTAGACACATGATAATCCACTGGAGGGTCATTTTAGGGTCTCGTAAGACAGAGAAAAAGTTAGGGAAATATTTTTTTTTTTTTGGCCTCAGATGAGACTTACTTGCTGACAAACTCGAAAATGCCAGTTTGTCAAATAATAGGCCCCCCGGCCCCACCCCCAATCCCGCGTCTGCCCTTTACTTACAATACAAATGTCCTGAAGAACCTTTTGAAAGATTAGTTTTGATGTGTAGGACGTTGCCCGCAAAAAAAGGGTGTAACCAGTAGTTATATCTTCAACTATCGTAGTATGGCAAGCGGTATCCTTGTTCGCTATCCCAATGTCCAAAATTAATTTCCAGAAATATAGTGAAGAGCTTTAATTACGCTTCTTTTGCCTCAAGTAGGCATTACCACGGTGACATTAATCTGACAAGGTTCTAATTTTACGTCTAAAAGATTTTTAAAGAGGCTATGTCTCAATTAGGTGTTTTGTAAGAAAGATCTCTACAGATATCATCCCAGTCACCCAAGGAGTGCTAGAAAGATTCCACCAAACCTTAATCTACTTTACGTGCTTACTCGTGAGGCAATATTCTCGTGAATGGGAACGAAAGGTTTACCCTTTTGTTTTTTTTTTTTTAACCTTATCTTCTCTTCGCCCTCCGTGAAGCTGAACAAGAAAGTACTAAATACTCTCCATTTGACTTGATTTTTGGACATCAGGTACGAGGACCCATAGCATATTACGAGTTCTTGGATAGGGAGAGAGGACCTCTTCAATCCAGTCCTCTGCTTTGGAAAGAACATACTCTCAAATTAAAAAGCTTAGCTGCCCTGAATCTGACAGAAGCTCAGCCAAATGGAAGAAATCTTGTACGACCAAAAGGCTAAATCTCGTTCATTCTCTCCAAATGAATTAGGGTTAGTTAAAAACTTATTCAAGGGCATCTTAAAAACCTAGATATTTGGGGCTATGAAATAGTAGACAAGAAAAGAGGTGATTATCTGGTCCGCTGAACCAGGACGTTCGTAAGAAAAATTAAGAGCGAATCAACATAGAGATAACTTAAGAAGTATGAGTCTAGCCTTCTCCCTTACTATTATTACCTCTATCCAACCTACATCTCACTGAAATAGAATACACTGTAAGGGAAGTAAGGGAATTTAGATACATAATTCTGAAGTTTTAAAACTAGACCATTTCCTCGAATTCTTCCTACCTCCAAAAATCTCAAATAAAGAGTTAATCCACTAAAATAATAACTCTAATCTTCAAGATATCCTTACTCCTTGACATTGGGTTTCCACGACATTGAATTGTTAGAAGATAGTCCAAATAAAGCGAATCCCCTTATGGGTCTCTCTGCTAAGCAAGAATTAATTCAACAAGAATATAAAATACATTACTGGAATATAAATTTGATCCGCAACCCAGTGGACACCTTGGGCCTCTCCCTGTTTATTGGTCCCAAAAACCCGATGGTCCGTACGCCTATGCACGGATTATCTTAAAGTAAATTCAGTCACCAAACCAGATGGGTTTCCATTACCCAGATTGATGATTGAAATAGATGCTGTAAAGGGGGGGGGGCCAGTGCAACTTTTGTGACCAGATTTTAACTTTACTGAGAGGGTATTACCAGGTGCCTGTTAAACTCCTAGGGCCCAAGAGGATTTTCCGGGGTTCGTAGTTAAGAACGGACGATTTACTATAGGTTATGACTTTCGGCTTGGTACGCGCCTCACTTTTCCAGAGAATTATGAACATTTTAGTCCAACCTTAGAAGTTTGTAGAGGATACTTAGACGACCTGTGGTTTTTAGTTGATGATGGCGTCTCGTTTAGAAAGATTAAGAGCAACTATGAAGGCATTGCAGAAATACAATTTCACTGTAAATTTACAAAAATGTGACTTTGGTAAAGCCCGAATTAAATATCTCGGTTTTAAAATAGGAAGGGACTAGTAGCCGCCCCCCGACAGTTAAAGGTCCAAGCTATTTTAAATTTTCCGACGCCTCAAGAAGGAAAGCCCCTCCAACGATTTTTGGAATGGCTATTATTACGTCGTTTTTGCCCAAACTTTGCTCAAGTTGCTCCCCCCTGATAGATTGACCAGTCCTAAATATAAATTTAATTGGGAGAGAATTGATGAAAAAGCTTTTAAACGTATTATAAAACAGTTTCCTTTCCTCCGCCCCAGTATTGCGTGCACCCAAATTTCCAACTTCCTTTCACCCTCCTGTTGATGCCAGTGGATGCGCATAGGTGCTGTCTTATTGCAATCTTCCAAAAACGGTAATATTCTACATCAAATATGTTATTTTTCCTATAAATTGAAAGAATATCAAAGATTCTTATTTCAACCATAGAAAAGAGCCCTGGCTTTAGTTTTTGTCCTTAGAACACTTTGACGTATCCTCGGTTTATATCTCATGTGTATAAATATTTCACTCAGACATAATCTCTAACTTTCATAAATTATATGAAATCAAAAAATGTTAGAATATTACGCTGGGCTTTAAGGATCCACCTTACCAGATCCTATTTTTCACATAAAGGGTTCGAGCAACGTTTTAGCCGATGCTCTCTCTCGCTCCTAATATATTGCCTAACTACGGAATGTCTTTGTCAGACTAGCCAGTTAGTGTGTTTCTGGTCCAGTTCTAGCAAGTGGATGACTAGCCCTTGGAGATGTACCTCCATCCCTATAAACCAGTCTAGTTGCTTTCTTCCACCACCTTCAGCTCCGCCCTTAAAACGCAGAGATATTTGCTTGTGGGTGTGGGTGTCATGCCTCCTGTGAGTTAACCCTTTGTAGAACAACAATTACATTGGGTTACTTCATTTCCCTTAAACCCTTTGCGGGTCGACAGGCCCTCTCCGAAACTCGTTCTCAGGGCCCTCGGCCCCCCCCCCCTAACCCAACCCCCCTTCAAAAAAAAATATTTATTTTCTCTTATGAAAAGATAGAGAATCTTTTCCGATCATATAAGACACCAAAAATTTGAATTTGATAGAAAACATCGTCGGCAATTATGCTCTCGCAAAGTTAGCGGGCTCGGCGATGTTTACGCATCGGCAAATTCGCGCGCCCACTTTGAGCCATTTTCGGCCAATTTCACTGTACTAGTCGACAAAAAACATGAATATTTCGCTAGTTTAGGAACTCCATTTTTTCTATCGAATGGGTGCAAGAAAAGAACACCCACCCATTTATGAATTCAACTTATCAAGTACAGTGGTCAGATTTAGCAATTTTCCAATTTTACACAAATTTCAAAAGAATGCCAATTTCGCTTGAGGTCCAGGAATAAACAAGAAAGACATTTCTGGCACTAAAATGACATTTTCCTCTCAGGCATTAGTTACGTCTCCAAGCCCCTCTTATATTCTTTTGCTTTCCACTTTGCATTTTTATTCTCACCAAAATATAAGCATTTAATGTTATGCAGAACTACTGCCATTAGTGTAAAAAAATGTTATATAAATTATTATTGGCGCCACTTGTGAAAGAATATTAGACTCCCAGTTGACGTGAATTGCACGCTTGGCACGATTTGTTTACTTTGAAGTTTGGTTAAAAATCGAACATTTCGCTACTTTGAACCATTTTCAAGGCACCTTTCATGTAAAACCACGTCAAAAATATCATTATTGCTGTAATATGTCTTCCGTTCTATAAAATGAGACCAAGAAAACCTAGAATACACATAAATTACCATACGAAAAATACACTGCAAAGTCGCTGATATTCCAAAAAATGGTCAAAGTTTTTTTTTTCTCATTATGCACTGTGTGCTGCAGGATTTTTTTAGACTGTGCACACTGACCAAATAGACCCATTCTTTCATATGAAGGCCTACCAGCTTTCTCCCACTAGATTTGAGGCCGCTAAAATTTATGCATACTAGTACGTCGAAACCCCTAAGCGTAAGACAATAGTACGACCAAAAAACCCTCAATGGGGTTTTTTAATAACAGGCCTAAATTGGAAATGAACGTCCTTGTATTATTAAGGCTAATTCTTATTAACAATTATTATCATTTATGTAACATGGCCATAAGTTTTATTGGAGGTATAGTAACCTGCCTGCCGCCCGGTGTGCCGGTGTATGGTGCTGTGATTTCGATGGTTAATGCCCCCCTTCCCCCCCCCCTTTATGTACAACTCTTTTTTTTTTTTATTACCCCTCTACTGAGTGTTGGTGAGTCACGTCACGTGACCCACTTGACCTGTTGGCTCAAGTTGGCGGGAGAGAGTGAAAAGTAGGCAGCCAACGAGAACACTCCTGCTCGTCTCTGGTAACTGGGCCAAAGTTTTATAATCCGGCCTGGGGATATTCTGTTTTATTCTGACTGCTTCCAATTTGGGAAAACAAGACTTCATACATTAAAGTAATCTCTATATACCCCCCCCCCCCCCCACAATATATGTTATATCTAGGATCCTCCTAATCATCTTGCTATGAAAGCCTTATATATATTTTAGGATAATATAGAAACATGCATTCTTAACTTATATACGATAAATTCGTATATATTCTGGCTTATGTTGTATATGAATATACTTAATTAAAATTTAGGCATTCCGGAGGATCACTATTATTTACCCTAACCTCTTGACCCAAAGTTTGTATATGCTCTAAAAAGGAATAGTGTTACAATATTGGATGTGTAACAATAAGTAAGTAAGTTTATTCAGGTATACCACAAATACAGTTACATAGAATTATCATACATAGCAGCATATGTGTAGAGAACCTAGGATAACCCAAAAAAAGTCGACAGAGTGACTTATTTCCATTGGGGTCACTCTGAGTGTGATGGAGTGGTAGAGCAAGTGATTGAGGCATGGTATATAAAAACATACATGTTATTAAATAATATGTACTATTATTATTTTATAACCTGCCTATTATATAATGTTAAAATAATACATGTTATTAATAATAACAATAATTATTAATAAGGCAGCCAGCCCTCCCACCCGCCACTCACTCAGTCAGTCAGTCTCCAGCCACTGTGCGAGTCGGTCATTGCTGTTTGTGTGGTGGTTGAAAGTATGGTCTCATGCCATGCCAGTTACACTCCATATAATCATCTCAATTCAACTGTCATCAGTAACTGCATGTAATATCAATAGAGAAATAAAGAATTATAATTTATAAATTTTTTTTAATCATCACAAGTCATCAGAGTTCGTCTGCCTTACGGAGTGGTGAGTGTTTTGTTTGTTAATTTTTTATTAAACCTACGTATAAATAATGTTCAAACTCATTCATGACTGCTTAATAATAATAAGAATAATTCATAATAATAATAATAATAATAATTTTTTTTTTACGAGGGTTGAAGCAGTGAGTGGTAGAGGCATCGTCAGTCAGTATGGCTTTGTTTTATGCTGGAGTGAGTATTATCCTCTGCGCTCTCCAAACATTTCACAATAATTATTCGTGTTTGGTGCTTGTTGATTGACTGTGGACTGCTACATAATTAAACCATGGGCCCAAATAAATTTTGGTTAAAGAAACTGAGAAGCACGAAAGAATTTGAAGAAAGTAATTATATAAAAATACGAGGCAGTGGTGGAAGGCGTACAATATTTTACGATGTTCTCAGGTACGTATTTTATTTGATTGTTCATGTGAAACATAAAGAAGGAGGAAACACTGCAGTAGACTGTTGGCCCAAACTATTCAGGTCCTTCACAAATCCAGCCATTAAAGAATAAATGCTACCCAACGCAATAAGCCTTTTTTGAACCTTCTATTTACTCGCATGACGACCCATCAAACCAACCACCTCTCACTTGTGTAATTATCAAACCTAAATGTGAAGCTACCAAGTTTTTGCTTTGAAGGCTTGGGTAGCTTTAATAAAGAGATTGGACAAATATATGAGTGGGAGAGCATGTACGTATAACATGTATATACATAGATTATTTCATTTTATTATTTTATTATATGTATTTCCCCTGCTATATTGGGGCACCAAACATCTACGATTTTCAACATTCATGGGGCTCTTGATCCCCTAACCCCCTGCGAATGGTTGAGGGAGACCTGTATACAGTCAACAGGGAATTGTTTTTCCAGAAGTTCTGCAGCCTGTGGAACTCTTTGAAACATGGTGTCATGCAACAGTGGTGTTTTACCATTACTCACACATTAATAAACGAGTGTCTCTGCGTTGTGTGGTTTTTTTGGTTATGTGAACAGACGTAAACACCTCTTTGAGCCTTTTTCTGAAAGCAGATAGCAGGCACTTTTACCAGGAGGTGTCACCATGCTTAGACGAGCAGGTAGTTGTTGATAATTGGTGGGCGGGCAATTGGAGGTGCTGTTCCTTGGTACTTGAATACTATTTGTCTGTTGGACAGACAAACAGAATATGCCGTACTGTGTTTGTTTCTCGTCCTCAATCTTATACATATTATAAAGCATTGAGCATGGGAAATGTCAAGAAGAGATGGAAAAAGAGTTTTATGTACCACTTATAACTCTTGCAAAACCCCCACCGCCCCCCAAGCATGTTCACATTTGTACCACTGAATGCATGTTGAAGGTTGTAATCAATCATAGCTGCAGTCTTTAGAATGGGTGTCATTGCGCTCTCTATGCTGCCCTGCACTGTCTGCCATTTCATTAGGGCTGAACTGTGATGACAGTGCAACACTCGTTTTGTATGCCACCGAAATGCCATGATGTATTGGCAGAATCGCCCTGCAACCTCACCTCTACAGTGCCACCGTCAACCGGGCATATGTTTCGATTTGCACGCACGTTGCACACTATCTGTCATGTTCACTCGCAAAAATACACTGAGTGAGGGCTTGTGTACAGTTATCTGTATATAATATATGACCCTTACCAAGGTATGGTTCTATCATTGTTCTAACCAAATCACCTGAGATGCCAATAACTTCCTGGTTATTTTGCAATGTATAACTTCCAGTGTTTCACAAATAATATCCAATACAGACCACTGTAAACAATCACAAAGCACAAACAACTTTATACCAAAGCGTTTCCTCTTGCTTGGTATGTACTGTTGAAGAAAGTCTCCTTTGAACAGAATCAAAGACTCGTCAAGTTACAAGCTTCCTGAAGGGGATAAAAATGCGTACTGAATTTTCTCTTTCAGATACATAAAAACACATTCCTATCTTATATAACCTGTGTTTCTGTCGGCCTTGTTTTGTGCTGAGAGTGAAGCATACGTAACATTAGCACAAATCGATTCATGGCATTATATCCACTGAAACCTGGGGTTGCAATCAGGCGGTCTGTTGACCAGTATGATTTCACTTTGTGCTTATACACCATGGTGGCATAAGCTATATTGTGGCAAAAGAAAGATTACAGCTCAGCCACAGTGCCTCCTTCCATGGTGTAGACGTGATTTTTGGTGAAAGTAAGTGTTTTGCCATGGTGTACGCGTAGTATGTTGCTTTCCATGGACAATACTTCCATCAGTGGTTGTCCCCCCGAATACCCCTCCCCGACCACCATTCCAGTTCAGTGGCATATGGTTCCCAAGTGTACAGATGCCGGATTCCACTTTGGCTGTCATCAAACTGGAGGGCATTTGGAACAAATTGGACAGCTTCCTGCCAAATCCCGGTGCGTGTTGCTGGGGTTACTGGACAATGACAGTGGTTGTTTGTTATGGTTGTGGAGGCTGGTGTGGTGGGTGGGTGGGGGATGGTGGCCCTTGTTGTAGATCAGTGGGCAGCCGCTGGCCACTGCTGGTTCCTCACCGCCGGCACCACTTACCACCACACGTGCACAATTTTCCATCCATTGGCGACAGTATCATCGTCATTTTTCACTGTCTGTTCCTGTGGTACAGCACAGGTGTACTCTGAGATGCACTCCTTCCCCTTGGAATAGCATATGGCACACTACCAGTTTGAAGAACTTGTAGTTCATATTCACTATCACTATCATCACACATGCTCTCATCTGAGTCTGGGATTTGGGAAAATAGAAGTTTCCTCTTGGATTCTGGTACAACTGAACGTGAACAAGACGGCCCAGCACCAGAGGTGGAAGGCTGAGGGTCGTCTGGGTTTTCCTCACTATTACCGATATTATGGTAATTAGTTTCGGTCAAAACCTTGAAACTCATCTTCACTGGCACCTCCATCTGTATTAGAACTGTCACTGGGGAACAAAAGTGTCCCAATTCACCGAGGAGTGAGGAGCTTCTTACCGCGAGGCATGGTGGATGTTGTTTACTAAGATGGCGTTCCCACAATGCACCACTGGGTCCCAGATTTTTTTTCTACCGCGCACACCGACCACACAGACCCATTCTCTCACTTGTAGGCTTACCAGTCTTTTCCCGCGAGATTTGACGGCGCTAGAATTTGTGCGTACTAGTACGTCAAAAAACCCTGCATGTAAGACGTACTAGTACGTCCGAAACCCTCAAAGGGTTAAGCTATAATATAATAATTGTGTCCACTCATTACTTACCTTAAAATATCTGTAGTTTTAATGTAGAGTGAGAGGTGAGTAAACAAGATTAAATGAATAAATGAGAGAGAGAATGTGAATGTACAATGTTCACGAGTTATGTAAACAAACGTTGTTGTTCTTGTTGTTGTTACCAGCCCGGACACAAACGGTTCCTGTTCACTGTCAAGCCGACCAGAAAAACATCTCATATTTGTTAATTTATATGTTATGTAGCATGTTTATTATATAATTTTGAAAAAAAATCATAGATGGATTAACCCTTTGAGGGTTTTCGTCGTACTAGTACGTCTTACGTGTAGGGGTTTTTGACGTACTAGTACTCATAAATTCTAGCGGCCTAAAATCTAGTGGGAGAAAGTGGTAGGCCTTCATATGAAAGAATGGGTCTATGTGGTCAGTGTGCACAGTCTAAAAAAAATCCTGCAGCACACAGTGCATAATGAGAAAAAAAAAACTTTGACCATTTTTTTTTAATAAATCAGCGACTTTGCAGTGTATTTTCGTATGGTATTTATTGTTGTATTCTAGTTTTCTTGGTCTCATTTTATAGAATGGAAGACATATTACAGAAATTGAGATGATTTTAACTGGTTTTACAAAGAAGGTGCCTTGAAATTGAGCTCAAAGTAGCAGAAATGTTCGATTTTTACCAAACTTCAAAAGTAAACAAATCGTGCCAAGCGTGCAATGCACGTCAAACTGGTGAGTCTAATATTCTTTCACAAGTGCCCCAAATAATATTTATACCATTTTTTACACTAATGCAGTAGTCTGCATAACAGTAAATCTTATATTTTTTGTGGAAAATAAAAATTCAAAGTGGAAAGCAAAAGAATATAAGAGGGGCCTTGAGACATGACTAATGACTAGAGGAAATGTCATTTTAGTGCCATGAATGTCTTTCTTGTTTATTCTGGACCCTATTCGGAAATTGGCATCTTTTGAAATTTGTGTGAAATTGGCAAAATTGCTAAATTTGACCACTGTACTGGATAGTTGAATTTCATAAATGAGTGGTTTCTTGCACCCCATTCGATAGAAAAAATGGAGTTCTAGCGAAATATTTATGTTTTTTGTCGACTAGTACAGTGAAATTGGCCGAAAATGGGGCTCAAAGTGGGCAAAATCGCCGATGCGTAAACATTGCCGAGACCGCTAACTTTGCGAGAGCATAATTCCGTAAGTTTTCTATCAAATTTCAAACTTTTGGTGTCTTTATGATCGGGAAAAGATTCTCTATCTTTTCATAAGAGAAAATAATTTTTTTTTTTTTTAAATTTGGCCGACCCTGAGAACGAGTTTCGGAGAGGGCCTGTCGACCCTCAAAGGGTTAAGGAAAATGTCTATACAGTGGACCCCCGCTTAACGATCACCTCCCAATGCGACCAATTATGTAAGTGTATTTATGTAAGTGCGTTTGTGCATGTATGTTTGGGGGTCTGAAATGGACTAATCTACTTCACAATATTCCTTATGGGAACAAATTCGGTCAGTACTGGCACCTGAACATACTTCTGGAATGAAAAAATATCGTTAACCGGGGGTCCACTGTATAAACGTTTTATACACATTTAATGCGCCTCAGTGATTATTATTGTTTTTTTTTTTTTATCACACTGGCCGATTCTCACCAAGGCAGGGTGGCCCGAAAAAGAAAAACTTTCACCATCATTCACTCCATCACTGTCTTGCCAGAAGGGTGCCTTACACTACAGTTTTTAAACTGCAACATTAACACCCCTCTTTCAGAGTGCAGGCACTGTACTTCCCATCTCCAGGACTCAAGTCCGGCCTGCCGGTTTCCCTGAACCCCTTCATAAATGTTACTTTGCTCACACTCCAACAGCACGTCAAGTATTAAAAACCATTTATCTCCATTCACTCCTATCAAACACGCTCACGCATGCCTGCTGGAAGTCCAAGCCCTCGAACACAAAACCTCCTTTACTCCTCCTCCAACCTTTCCTAGGCCGACCCTACCCGCCTTCCTTCCACTACAGACTGATACACTCTTGAAGTCACTCTGTTTCGCTCCATTCTCTCTACATGTCCGAACCACCTCAACAACCCTTCCTCAGCCCTCTGGACAACAGTTTTGGTAATCCTGCACCTCCTCCTAACTTCCAAACTACGAATTCTCTGCATTATATTCACATCACACATTGCCCTCAGACATGACATCTCCACTGCCTCCAGCCTTCTCCTCGCTGCAACATTCATCACCCATGCTTCACACCCATATAAGAGCGTTGGTAAAACTATACTCTCATACATTCCCCTCTTTGCCTCAAGGACAAGTTCTTTGTCTCCACAGACTCCTAAGTGCACCACTCACTCTTTTTCCCTCATCAATTCTATGATTCACCTCTCTTTCATAGACCATCCGCTGACACGTCCACTCCCAAATATCTGAATACGTTCACCTCCTCCATACTCTCTCCCTCTAATCTGATATTCAATCTTTCATCACCTAATCTTTTTGTTATCCTCATACCTTACTCTTTCCTGTATTCACCTTTAATTTTCTTCTTTTGCACACCCTACCAAATTCATCCACCCAATCTCTGCAACTTCTCTTCGAATCTCCCAAGAGCACAGTGTCATCAGCAAAGAGCAGCTGTGACAAACTCCCACTTTGTGTGATTCTTTTTCTTTTAACTCCACGCCTCTTGCCAAGACCCTCGCATTTACTTCTTTTAAAAACCCCATCTATAAATATATTAAACAACCACGGTGACATCACACATCCTTGTCTAAGGCCTACTTTTACTGGGAAAAAATTTCCCTCTTTCCTACATACTCTAACTTGAGCCTCATATCCTCGTAAAAACTCTTCACTGCTTTCAGTAACCTACCTCCTACACCATACACTTGCAACATCTGCCACATTGCCCCCCTATCCCCCCTGTCTTTACGCCTTTTCCAAATCCATAAATGCCACAAAGACCTCTTTAGCCTTATCTAAATACTGTTCACTTATATGTTTCACTGTAAACACCTGGTCCACACCCCCTACCTTTCCTAAAGCCTCCTTGTTCATCTGCTATCCTATTCTCGTCTTACTCTTAATTCTTTCAATTAAAAACTCTACCATACACTTTACCCAGGTACACTCAACAGACTTATCCCCTATAATTTTTGCACTCTCTTTTATCCCCTTTGCCTTTATACAAAGGAACTATGCATGCTCTCTGCCAATCCCTAGGTACCTTACCCTCTTCCATACATTTATTAAATAATTGCACCAACCACTCCAAAAACTATTCCCCACCTGCTTTTAACATTTCTATCTTTATCCCATCAATCCCGGCTGCCTTACCCCCCTTTCTTTTACCTACTGCCTCACGACTTCCCCCACACTCACAACTGGCTTTCCCCCACTCCTACAAGATGGTTATTCCTCCTTGCCCTATACACGAAATCACAGCTTCCCTATCTTCATCAACATTTAACAATTCCCAAAATATTCCATCCATCTTCCCAATACCCCTAACTCTCCCTTTAATAACTCTCCTCTCCCATTTTTAACTGGACAAATCCATTTGTTCTCTAGGCTTTCTTAAAATTGTTAATTCACTCCAAAACTTTTTCTTATTTTCAACAAAATTTGTTGATAACATCTCACCCACTCTCTCATTTGCTCTCTTTTACATTGCTTCACACTCTCTTAACTTTCTCTCTTTTTCTCCATATACTCTTCCCCCCTTGCATCACTTTACTTTGTAAAAACTTCTATATGCTAACTTTTTCTCCCTTACTACTTCTTTACATCATCATTCCACAATCGCTCCTCTTCCCCTGCACCACTTTCCTGTAACACAAACTTCTGCTGAACCCCTCTAACACTACATTTTTAAAACCTACCCATACCTCTTCGACCCATTGCCTATGCTCTCATTAGCCATCTATCCTCCAATAGCTGTTTATATCTTACCCTAACTGCCTCCCCTTTTAGTTTATAAACCTTCACCTCTCTCTTCCCTGATGCTTCTATTCTCCTTGTATCCCATCTACCTTTTACTCTCAGTGTAGCTACAACTAGAAAGTGATCTGATATATCTGTGGCCCCTCTATAAACATGTACATCCCGAAGTCTACTCAACAGTCTTTTATCTACCAATACATAATCCAACAAATACTGTCATTTCGCCCCACATATATCGTGTTACTTATTTATCCTCTTTTTCTTAAATATGTATTACTATAACTAAAACCCCTTTCTATACAAAGTTCAATCAAAGGGCTCCCATTATCATTTACACCTGGCACCCAAAATTACCTACCACACCCTTCTAAAAGTTTCTCCTACTTTAGCATTCAAGTCCCCTACCACAATTACTCTCTCACTTGGGTTTAAAGGCTCCTTACATTCACTTAACATCTCCCAAAATCTTTCTCTCTCCTCTGCTTTTCCCCTCTTCTCCAGGTGCATACACGCTTATTATGACCCACTTCTCGCATCCAACCTTTACTTTAATCCACATAATTCTTGAATTTACACATTATATTCTCTTTTCTCCTTCCATACTGATCATTTAACATTACTGTACCCTTCCTTTGCTCTAACTCTCTCAGATACTCCAGATTTAATCCATTTATTTCCCCCACTGAAACTCTCCTACCCCCTTCAGCTTTGTTTCGCTTAGGGCCAGGACATCCAACTTCTTTTCATTCATAACATCAGCAACCATCTGTTTCTTGTCATCCGCACTACATCCACGCACATTTAAGCAACCCAGTTTTATAAAGTTTTTCTTCTTCTCTTTTTTAGTAATTGTATACAGGAGAAGGGGTTACTAGCCATTGCTCCCGGCATTTTAGTCGCCTCATACGACACGCATGGCTTACGGAGGAAAGATTCTTTTCCACTTCCCCATGGACAATAGAAGAAATAAAAAGAACAAGAGCTATTTAGAAAAAGGAGAAAAACCTAGATGTATGTATATATATATATATATGCATGTGCGTGTCTGTGAAGTGTGACCAAAGTGTAAGTAGGAGTAGCAAGATATCCCTGTTATCTTAGCGTGTTTATGAGACAGAAAAAGAAAACAGCAATCCTACCATCATGCAAAACAGTTACAGGTTTTTGTTTCACAGTCATCTGGCAGGACGGTAGTACTTCCCTGGGTGGTTGCTGTCTACCAACCTTGTGTGTTACATAATGTGTTTCTTATATAATTTTGTGTATATTACGTAATATAACAAATTTAATGATGCACCGAGCTCAGACAGCGTAAACAAACAAACAAACTGAACAGGTTGTGGACGATCACTCTGTCAGGCAAAATAGACGGTATTAATACGTGTCCAGTTTTAGTTCATTCATGTACATTTGTATGAGTTTGTGAAACTTTTTACCTTATAATATTTTTATTATTATTATAAATAATTAAATCACGAAACAAATACTCTTACACTGTGTACAAGTTAGTACAGAATTATAGCTATAAAGTGAAGGCATACGAAAGGATATTTTTCTGCAGTTATCCCTAGTAACAGGTGACGGGCTAGAGAAAACATAATTCTTCCGACACTTCTACAAACCGTTGGTAAACATCTCATATATATTTGTATAAATTTTTATACTGTGGGTGCATGTATCATGTTTGTGTGTTACATAATGTGTTTCTTATATAATTTTTGAAAAAAATATCATAGATAGATTAAGGGAAATGTCTATATTAACGTAATATGCGACATTAATGCGCCCAAGAGATTATTATTATTATTATTATTATTATTTATTATTATTATTATTATTGCATCAAGAGTAGAGAGACTCTTAGTGATTTTAATGTGTACCTACATGCCAGCACAGTGTGTAAGTTTATTTAGGTACAGGTGTACACAAGTTTAATTATCAAGTACAATACATATAAAATATACAATAACTTTAAACACTTGAAATTTTGGAAAGTTTCCAGACATAATAAGGAGATGTGCTCAGGGAGAATGTAAAACAAACTCGGTGGGCCGCTGTGACCGTATTAGAAAGACAGGTGGGGGGAGCCGTATAGCGAGTTTTGGTCATAATTTGAAATGTCCGTATTAGCAGAACGCCGTAAAGCGAAATGCCGTAAAGCGGGGCCCTGCTGTATGTATATTATATGTATATTATATATGTATTATTATTATACAGTGGAACCTCAAAAATCGAACGTATCTCATATCGAACGTTTCGAAAATAAGACCATTTTTTCGGACAAACTGTGTTCCTATTATCGAACACTCCCATATTTTCTTACCGCCGGGTATGGGACCTGTCCGCTGGCCCGCTCTGTCCGCGTCCCCACGCAGGCGCCGTGAGCAGTCTAGCTTTGTTTATGCTTGAGTGAACACTAACCTGCGATCTCATTCACACATTTACGATTATTTAATTGTGTTTAGTGCTTGTGGGGCTGTGAAATAAGCTGCCATGGGTCCAAAGAAACTTGCTAGCGGTACCCCTGTGGTAAAGAAAGTGAGAAACACCATAGATGTGAAGAAGGAAATAATACAGAAGTATGAGATTGGAGTGAGACTTGTTGAGCTTGCCAGGATGTACAGAGGACTGTGGACAGTTATTTTGTGAGACAGAAACAGACGACTGTGGACAGTTATTTTGTGATACAGAAACAGACGGCTGTGGAGTTATTTTGTGAGACAAACAGACGGTTGTGGACAGTTATTTTGTGAGACAGAAACAGATGACTGTGGATAGTTATTTTGTGAGACAGAAACAGAGGACTGTAGACAGTTATTTTGTGAGACTGGGGTCCAGTGACTCAAGCTGGTCCTAGTGGCATTAAAATACAGAGAAGGGCAGCAACCCCAGAGAGGGCTTTGATACCGGAAGTCCTCATGGAGGGGGATTCTCCTTCCAAACACTAACCCCAACTCCCTCTCTCCTCCTCCCTATCTTCCAGATGCCATCACCAATCTTCAATAAAGGTAAGTAAATATGTTATTTTATATGTATTACTATACATAATTAAAAACTTTTAGTATTTATTGTATGTAAAACTGTAATTAATCTCTATAAAATGTATTTTTTTTGTGAATATTTTTGGGTTTCTGGAACGGATTAATTGTATTTCCATTTTTTCTTATGGGAAATATTGCTTCGAATTTCAGACTTTTCGAATTTAGAACTAGCTCCTGGAACGGATTAAGTTCGAAATTTGAGGTTCCACTGTACATTATACAGTGGACCCCCGGTTAACGATATTTTTTCATTCCAGAAGTATGTTCAGGTGCCAGTACTGACCGAATTTGTTCCCATAAGGAATATTGTGAAGTAGATTAGTCCATTTCAGACCCCCAAACATATATGTACAAATGCACTTACATAAATACACTTACATAATTGGTCGCATTGGGAGGTGATCGTTAAGCGGGGGTCCACTGTATTATTATTATTATTATATTATACTATTATTATACATAGTTATTATTCATATTATTATTATACATATTATTATTATCATTATTATTATTATTATTATATAAATTATTTGTAATTTTTATTCACACAAAAAATATTAGATTTACTGTTATTCCTTATTGCAATAATTGTATAAATATGTCAACTCATTCACGACTGCATATTGGAATGGACAGTGATGTCATTTGTTTACTCTGAAACAGCTAAGCAATGGACCATTTCTCCTAGGTTGAGCTCAATTTCAAGGCACTTTTCGTCATGAAAGCAATCAAAATCGTATCTATTTCTGTAATATATCTTCCATTCTATCAAATGAGACCAAAAAACGAGAATACAACCATAAAAACCATTCAAAATTACCACTAAGGGGTGGCTAATTGCTGAGAAGTGAACTCTTACTATTTATGCTTAGATTTCTTTCATTTTAAGTGTAGGTTAAGAAGCATCTTTCCGTCATACATTGCCCAAGTTTCAACAAGATAGTCCAACAGATCCACAATTTCCTCAACCTACCTCCATCCTTACTTAGGGGAAAATGAAATAAATTATTCACCACTGAAGGTCATAATTAACCCTACCCTTCATTTACACAAGAACATCTGCGATGTTAAATTTATGCCATTACTCTGGCGCAACAGTCTCGGAACCACCATCCATTACTCTGATGAGTTTTTACAGATGACACCCGAATCTGCATGACAGTGTCTTCCATAGCAGACACTGCAAGGCTCCAGGCGGACATCAACCAAATCTTTCAGTGGGCTGCAGAAAACAATATGAAGTTCAACGATGAGAAATTTCAATTACTCAGATATGGTAAACATGAGGAAATTAAATCTTCATCAGAGTACAAAACAAATTCTGGCCACAAAATAGAGCGAAACACCAACGTCAAAGACCTGGGAGTGATTATGTCGGAGGATCTCACCTTCAAGGACCATAACATTGTATCAATCGCATCTGCTAGAAAAATGACAGGATGGATAATGAGAACCTTCAAAACTAGGGAGGCCAAGCCCATGATGACACTCTTCAGGTCACTTGTTCTATCTAGGCTGGAATATTGCTGCACTCTGACAGCACCTTTCAAGGCAGGTGAAATTGCGACCTAGAAAATGTACAGAGAACTTTCACGGCACGCATAACGGAGATAAAACACCTCAATTACTGGAGCGCTTGAGGTTTCTAAACCTGTATTCCCTGGAACGCAGGAGGGAGAGATACATGATTATATACACCTGGAAAATCCTAGAGGGACTAGTACCGAACTTGCACACGAAAAATCACTCACTACGAAAGCAAAAGACTTGGCAGACGATGCACCATCCCCCCAATGAAAAGCAGGGGTGTCACTAGCACGTTAAGAGACCATACAATAAGTGTCAGGGGCCCGAGACTGTTCAACTGCCTCCCAGCACACATAAGGGGGATTACCAACAGACCCCTGGCAGTCTTCAAGCTGGCACTGGACAAGCACCTAAAGTCAGTTCCTGATCAGCCGGGCTGTGGCTCGTACGTTGGTTTGCGTGCAGCCAGCAGCAACAGCCTGGTTGATCAGGCGCTGATCCACCAGCAGGCCTGGTCACAGACCGGGCCGCGGGGGCGTTGACCCCCGAAACTCTCTCCAGGTAAACTCCAGGTAACGGGGCACATGTATTTGTGCTGAAATATCTTTCTGACTTCTCCATTATCAAGAGTGAGTGAGGAGAACCTTGAATACAAGATTATCTTTCTGGCCAGGTATATCTTGACTGCAGGAATAAAATAATGCTTTAATTAACAAACAGGGTTTGTCTTGATGTTTTACAGCACTGTAAATTACCATTGCCTTGCAATTGAACTGTTACATTTGTTCAGAGAAGCAAGGTAATGTTTACTTCCTTTGCAACAAGCTGCACTTTTTACTTGCTCGTTAATGTAGGTTCTTGATGGCATGCACCTTCAAGGTTGTCCTATCTTGTCACCATTAATACCCTTTCAGGGTCCAAGGCCCAAATCTGGAGTCACGCACCAGTGTCCAAGAATTTTCAAAAAAAAAATTTGTTATTTTTTCTTATGAAATAGTAGAGAATCTTTTTGTGAAGGTAATAAAACAAAAAGTACGAAATTTGGTGGAAAATTGACGAAATTATGCTCTCGCGAATTTTGATGTGTCAGCGATATTTACGAATCGGCGATTTTGCCGACTTTGACTCCCATTTTAGGCCAATTACATTATTCCAATCAACCAAATTCTTAGCTATTTCACTAGTATTACTTCTATTCTATCGATTGAGCACAAGAAATCGCCAAGTCAACTGTTTCAACTACAAAATAAAGTGATCGGAAATTGTTAATTTGGCCAATTTAACACAAAGTTCAAAATATTCCAATTTCAAAATAGGGTCCAGAATAAAAATGTAGGCATTCCTGGCACTAAACTAACATTTCCTCTGTTCATTAGTTATGTTTTGAGGCTTTACAAATAAATTCCATTTTGATATTTTATTCACATAATGAATTTTTATTCACACAAAAAAATAGAAGATTTACTGTTATGCAATACTGTAATAATTGTATAAATATCATCACCATATTTGTGAATGTATATTAGACCCACCAGCTGACGTGTATTAGATGTGTGAGGTCGTTTGTTTACTCTTGAATATCGGCAAAAATTTAACATTTCCGCTACTTTGAGCTCAGTTTGAAGCCATTTCCAGTGCTAAAACCAATCAAAATCATCTCTATTTCTGTAATATGTCTTCCATTCTATCAAATGAGACCTAGAAATCACAAATACAACTATAAAAAACATACGAAAAAACACTGCAAAGTTGCTGTTTTAATCGAAAAATCATGATTTCATTTTTTTTCTCTCATTATACACAATGTGCTGCAGGATCTGTTTTGTGTGGTGCACACATACCACATAGATGTATTCTCTCATATCTAGGCCCAAATGTACCACTCACAGTTTATCAGAGTGAGCTGAACTCATGGCGTAGATCTACGGTTTGGACACTCACCGTAAAGCCGTAGATCTACGGGACGGACCCTGAAAGGGTTAAACACTCAGTTTAGATTGGAACTGTTCTCAGAAATAATTTGCTTAGAGTATGCAGGGAAATTTTGCATGGCAATATGATCAGCTGCTGTACTCTTGACTCCACACCTTGTATTATGAAGTTGATTGTCCTTTCCTAATGTTTTCAAATAGTCACAAAAACATACTGTTGTAAACACTCTCCTTAAGCAATGTTTTGCAGTATTGTACATGAGGGTTTTATGTCTTACTTTCTGAGTATTAAGTAGGGACACTTTCCTTGTTTTCTTCTTAGTCTTTACACTTGTTAACATTTCCTTGTGTTCTGTCTAATTGTATGTATGGTGAATTATTTTTATTTATTTTTATTACACATTGGCCAATTCCCACCAAGGTGGGGTGGCCCAAAAAAAGAAAACCTTTCATCATTCACTCCATCACTGTCTTGCCAGTGGGGTGCTTTACACTACAGTTATAAAACTGGAACATTAACACCCCTCCTTCAGAGTGTAGACACTGTACTTCCCATCTCCAGGACTCAAGTCCAGCCTGCCAGTTTCCCTGAATCCCTTCATAAATGTTACTTTGTTCACACTCCAACAGCATGTCGAGTATTAAAAACCATTTGTCTCCATTCACTCCTATCAAATACGCTGACACATACTTGCTGGAAGTCCAAGCCCCTAGCACACAAAACCTCCTTTACCCCCTCCCTCCAACCTTTCCTAGGCTGACCCCTACCCTGCCTTCCCTCCACTACAGATTTATACACACTCGAAGTCATTCTGTTTTGTTCCATTCTCTCTACATGTCTGAACCACCTCAACAACTCTTCCTCAGCCCTCTGGATAATAGTTTTGGTAATCCCGCACCTCCTCCTAATTTCAAAACTACAAATTCTCTGCATTATTTTCACACCACACATTGCCCTCAGACATGACATCCCCACTGCCTCCAGCCTTCTCCTCATTGCAATATTCAACACCCATGCTTCACACCCATATAAGAGTGTTGGTATAACTATACTCTCATACGTTCCCCTATTTGCTTCTACGGACAAAGTTTTTTGTCTCCACAGACTCCTAAGTGCACCACTCACTCTTTTCCCTTCATCAATTCTGTGATTCACCTCATCCTTCATAAACCCATTTCCTGACACATCAACTCCTAAATATCTGAATACATTCACCTCCTCCATACTCTCTCCCTCCAATCTGATATCCAGTCTTTTTGTTATCCTCATCACCTTACTCTTTCCTATATTCACTTTGAATTTTCTTCTTTTACATACCCTACCAAATTCATCCAGACAAAACATACAAGCATTATGCATCACATATGCATATTTAACCCTTTGACTGTTTACGCTGTATAAATACGTCTTACACGCCACTGTTTCTGACGTATATATGCAGTGGACTCCCTCCCCCCCCCCAAACGATATTTTGTCACTTCAGAAGTATGTTCAGGTGCCAGTACTGACCGAATTTGTTCCCATAAGGAATATTGTGAAGTAGATTAGTCCATTTCAGACCACCAAACATACACGTACAAACGCACTTACATAAATACAGTTACATAATTGGTCGCATTCGGAGGTGATCGTTATGCGGGGGTCCACTGTACTCATAAATTCTAGAGGCTTCAAATCAAGCAGGAGAAACCTGGTAGGCCCACATGTGAGAGACTGGGTCTGTGTGGTCAGTGTGCACCACATAAAAAAAATCCTGCAGCACACAATGCATAATGAGAAAAAAAAACTCTGACCCTTTTTTTTGGATTAAAACGCCGACTTTGAGGTGCATTTTCATATAGTATTTATCGTTGTATTCTCGTTTTCATGGTGTTAGGTGATAAAATGGAAAACGTGTTACAGAAATAGAGATGATTTTCATTACTTTCATGATGAAAACGACCTTGAAACTGAGGTCAAAGTAGCGGAAATGTTCGATTTTTACCAATGTTCAGGAGTAAGCATATCACACCACACGTCCAATACACGTCAACTGGGGAGTCTGATATTCTTTCACTAGTGCACTGATATTATTTATACCATTTTTAAAATAATGTAGTAGTCTGCATACCAGTAAATTTTGTATTTTTTTGTGTGAATAAAAAATCAAAATAGAAAGCAATAGTAATATAAGAGGGGCCTAGAGATGTGACTAATGAACAGAGGATATGTTATTTTAGTGCCAAGAATGTCTACCTTGTTTATTCTGGGCCCTATTTTGAAATTGGAATCTTTTTTGATTTGCGTGAAATTGGCCAAATTGCCAATTTCTGACCACTTTATTGGGTAGTTCAAATTGGTAAATAGATGGTTTCTTGTACTCAACTGATAGATAAAATGGAGTTCTAAAGAAATAGCTATGAGTTTGGTCAACTGGAAAAACAGAATTGGCTAGAAACAGGGCTCAAAGTCGGCAAAATCGTCGATACGTATATGTCGCCGAGACCGCTAACTTCGCGGGAGCGTAATTCCGTGAGTTTTCGAAAAATAATTTTTTTTCTTCAAAAATTTTGCGGCATAGAATGACATTTTCAGAAAGGGGCCTGCGACAATCAAAGGTTAAAGTTTCCATTTCTTTTACCCTTGGAGCTGATTATTATATTCTCCTTGATACCTCTAGCATCACTGATATTCCTCTTGGGTGCCATGTTGAATGTCCAGAATACCTGGAGAGTTTCCGGGGAGAGAGTTCCGGGGGTCAACCCCCCGCGGCCCGGTTTTGGTGACCAGGCCCCTGGTGGATCAGAGCTGATCAACCAGGCTGTTGCTGCGGCTGCAACGCAAACCAACGTACGAGCCACAGCCCGGCTGATCAGGAAACTGACTTTAGGTGCTTGTCCAGTGCCAGCTTGAAGACTCCCAGGGGTCTGTTGGTTTAATCCCCCTTATGTGTGCTGGGAGGCAGTTGAACAGTCTCGGGCCCCTGACACTTATTGTATGGTCTCTTAACTGCTAGTGACACCCCTGCTTTTCATTGGGGGGATGGTGCATCGTCTGCTAAGTCTTTTGCTTTCGAAAGTGAGTGATTTTCGTTTTGCAAGTTCGGTACTAGTCCTCTAGGATTTTCCAGGTGTATATAAATCATGTATCTCCCCCTCCCTGCGTTCCAGGGAATACAGGTTTAGGAACCTCAAGCGCTCCCAGTAATTGAGGTGTTTTATCTCCGTTATGCGTGCCGTGAAATTTCTCTGTACATTTTCTAGGTCGGCAGTTTTCACCTGTCTTGAAAGGTGCTGTTAGTGTGCAGCAATATTCCCAGCCTAGATAGAACAAGTGACCTGAAGAGTGTCATCATGGGCTTGACCTCCCTAGTTTTTGAAGGTTCTCATTATCCATCCTGTCATTTTTCTAAGATGCGATTGATACAATGTTATGGTCCTTGAAGGTGAGATCCTCCGAATGATCACTCCCAGGTCTTTGACGTTGGTGTTTCGCTCTATTTTTTGGCCAGAAATTTTTTTTGTACTCTTTATGAAGATTTAATTTCCTCAAAGTTTACCATATTGTAATTGAAATTTCTCATCGTTGAACTTCATATTGTTTTCTGCAGCCCACTGAAAGATTTGATTGATGTCCGCCTGGAGCCTTGCAGTTTTCTGCAATGGAAGACACTGTCATGCAGATTCGGGTGTCATCTGCAAAGGAAGCACGGTGCTGTGGCTGACATCCTTGTCTATGTCGGATATGAGGATGAGGAACAAGATGGGAGCGAGTACTGTGCCTTGTGGAACAGAGCTTTTCACCCTAGCTGGGCCCGGACTTTACTCTGTTGACGACTACTCTCTGTGTTCGTTAGTGAGGAAATTATAGATCCAAACGACCAGCTTTTCCTGTTATTCCTTTAGCACGCATTTTGTGCGCTTTTACGCCATGGTCACATTTGTCGAAGGTTTTTGCAAAGTTGTATATTTACATCTGCACCCCCCTTTTTGTCTTCTAGTCCCAATTTAAAGGCCCCCCTTGTCGTAGGGGATCCAAAAAATTTGGGACAAAAAGGGAAATGATGTGAGATGATGGGGAGAAAAAGATAAAAAAATATTTTTGATGAAACTGTAAAAGGAAAAGGGAAAAACCCCAAAATTGTTTTTTTAAAAAGGGAAAAGGAAATAAAACATGCAAATTTAAAAAGGGGGGTTTTTTTTCATATAACTTGGTATTCTGTCCCACAAAGTTTTTTTTTAAGGGTAATCAAGAAAAAAATTTCAGTTAACAGTTGTATTTAAAAAGAACCCAAACTACAAGTTTGAGTTCATATTATCTCTTTTTTTTTAATCTATTTCAGTCCCTAACTCTGGTAGCTGACATCTTGTTTCAATTTTCTAAAAATTTTCCCTTAAAATTTGGGGAAAACTACATAAAACCCCCTGAAACTTCACCTCGGGTTTGTGCTCTAATAATCTTCCCCTGTAAATTCTAACTCATGTTACATTCATTTTTAAAGCCTAGAGGTCTCCCCCCATAGTTTTAGGGGTTTAATTCAAAATGGGTTCATTGGATTTCCCCACACTAAAATTCCCTTTTTTTTTTTGGGAATAAAAAACCCACAGATTTGCTTTTTGAAGAGGTACCCTTTCAAATGGTACCTCACCCCCAAAATTGATGCAACTGAACACCAACCATCCGTGGTCCTCACTACCCCCAATGAGGGAAAAACTAAACACCAGCTGCCCAAAAGGTCCCCTCACCACCACAAGGAATGACATTGAACACAAAACCAAACCCGGGATAGTCCCCCTCCCCACCCCGGGTTGCACAGTGGGGGAACAATTTTTTGGGGGGGAAACCCAAAAGTCCCAAAATTTGGGGGGGAAAAGGCTAGGGGAAACCCTCCCCTGCCCCTTTTCCCCTGATGGTTCCCCCCAATGAGAAGTATGGCTAAATGATCATGTCCCAATAATTTTCATGATTTTTTGTCTTTGGGGGATGGAAAAGGGTTTAAAGTCGGGGAAAACTTGTTCTCTGATTTTTAATTTACAGTAAATGAAAAAAGGATGTTCCAGCCGGAGCTGGCTTTGTTTGGGAGCTTGGATCAGTTAAGTAGAGGGGAGAGAGGGGCTGCACCTATTTGGGTGCAATTAATTTTACACGGGAAAGAATAAAGTAAATTTTAAAGCTGATCAGGGGCCTCAGCTGTGGCTGGGAAGAGATTTTAAAATTTAAAAATAAGTTTTTTTCGGGAGGAAATCTTACAAAGAAGTACCTCTTTTTGCAGTTAAATGGAAGGAGAAAAAGGGGTTTTTTTGTCACCAGAGGGTTTGATGTCCAGGCATTTTTTTTGGGGGCCTCTGTTTGTGAGAGATGACGAGAGTATTTTTTAAGACCTATCATATTTTGTCAAAATTTAGGGACACCTAGTCAAAGTATTAAACCTTTTTCCCTTTTTGGGCTTATTTCGCCCCAAGTAAACCCCTTCAGCAAGCTGGTAGTGGATGTAGTTGGTCCAATTCCAAGGACCAGAATGGGAAATTTTTTTGAATTATTTTACTAAAAACCAATTAAAATTTGGGGTTTTTTTTTTTCCCAAAACCCTCCCCCCAAAAAAAAAAAAAATTTTCCGGGAACACCCCTCAAAAAGGGGAAAAGTAAAAAAATTCCTTAAAACCTTTAATTTTTTTTTCCCATGTTGGGGTTTTTTAAAATAAACAAACTAAGGGGCCCTTTTTTTATTTCGGGGGGGGGAAAAGTTTTGGAAATTTGGGGCTTTTTAAATGTTTTCCCCCCCTCTGGGGGTTTTTCCCTAAAATTTAAGAAAATGTTTGGTTTAAAAATATAAAAGGGGGAGGGGGAACCCTTTTTTTTGAATTTCCCCATAAAAGAACCGGTTTTAAAGTTTTTTTATTTTTTTTTTTTTTTTTTCCCAAAATTTCCCACTTAATTTCCCCCCCCCCCCCCGGTTTTTTGGGGACCTTTTAAATGTGGCCCGTAGTGCTCTGGAAGCGGGGGGAGAAGGTGCTGGTATTGGACCCCAAATTCGTGAAAAAATTGTATGGCAAGTTTCTGTGCCCTGAACAGGGGGGTGGGGAAAGTTTCAGGTGAAAGATAAAAAAATCCACCATGCGAGTGGGAAAAAAGAATGAGTGTAAAGTACACAGTAAACCATTTTAAAGGGTTTAAAGTTATATCAAAAAAAAATCCAGAGAGACAAATTATTTTAATGGAATGTAAAGGGGGTGCAAAACAGTAAATTTTTGTAATAGCAAAGGTTTTATTTAACCCTTGATGACTGACCGAGGAAAAAAAAGAAGATTCGTAGTAGTTTTTTTTCCCCCCCCTGTTTGAGTCCTCAGGTCAAGAGGGGAAAGGTCCCGTGGCGGGGCAGCGGGAACGAAATTGACGACAAGGGGCGAATGGAAAGGTAGAAACGATTTAAAAAAGAAAAAGACTGCCGTTTGGGAAATGGTTTTGGAAACATTTTTAAAACATTTCAGTGCTTTCCCCACGAATTTTTTTGAGTCGATACTGGGAATCCCCATGAAAAGGGCATTAAGGAAAGGGGAAAAATTTGTTGTTTTTGGAGAAAGCCCAAATTAGGTATATTTGGAAAAGGGGGGTTCTGCTTGAAAGGGCAGGGGGTAGGAGGGCAGAGGGGTTTGCTTTCCCGGGGTGGGATGGAGTTTATATTGTTTGCCCTTGGATGACCCTCATGAGAGGGAATGGGAGCAATCCTATTATCTGGGCTAGTGCTGGAAGGGGAACGATGTTGGGAGCCCTAGGAGTGAAGACCTGTTAGCGGTATAGGGCAGCAATAGAAATAATTAGGAAATTAAGGGTGGGAAAACCCCCTCATATTTTGGTGTTTTGCCCAAAGGGGGGGAGTTGGAAATTTAAAGGTTGTCAGGGCAATTGGTTTTCAATTGCTGGCTGGACCCCAAAAAACTGTAAGGAAAAGGGGGTAACTTTTTATTGAAAACTGGGAAACCCCTTCTATGGCAGAAAAAGACATGTATGCCAGGGTGGGGTTCACTTATTAGGCTGGGGAGTAGCACTGGCAACTGCAGTGGAGGGGGGCGTTTTTTGGGATTTAAAATAGGAATAGTTAGTGGTTATGGGTTTTGGGGAGGAAAACAGTGAAAGGGCCCAGTGTAGTAAAAATTTTTTAAATTCTAGGGGAACTAGTAAAAAGCAGAACGGGGGTAGATATTGAAAAAAAACCCCGTGACTTTGGGGGAAAAAGGCAGGAATGGTTTAAAGAAAAACAGAAATGAGCAGGAAGGGGGAAAGAGAAAAGGAAAAGTTTTTCAATGTTTTTATGCTAAAAGCCGTTTTGTGCTTTTGGAATAAGGTTTGGGGAGTTGAGTTAGTTGCTAGTGCAGGTAAAAAAAATTGGTGTATTTGCCTTTTAAATGAGACGTGGTTTAATTAAAAAATTGGGGGCATGCCTGCGGAATGTCATATTTTAGGGTTTTAAAAATTTTTCCAAAATAGATAGAAGTATCGGGGGAAACGGGGGTGGGGGTGGCATTGTATGTCCGAGATTTGCTTGAAACTGCCGCATAAAAAAAAGGTAAATTTAAATCTAAAATAAACCCCATAAGGGGTCTGTTTGGATAGAATTTTCAGGAGGGGCATGAAAAACTGATTTTAGGGGTGATATTTCCGTTTCCCCCCCAAATTAGATAGGGACCAAGGGGGGATACTATGGGGGGAAAATTTTTTAAGGCCACAAGGGAAAGATAATGTAAATAATTCTAGGAGACTTTAAAATTTAGTCTATTTATTGGAAAATTTTTTGATGGGAATTTTTTGAAAACATACGACTTCTTAGAAGTAGTTCGGATTTTTTTTTGAAGTAAAATTTAAAACCTACAAGGGGAAATAAACCCGCTTGACTTAGTTTTGGCAAACAAAGAATCCCCTTTTTAATTTAAATTTTGGAAAAATTTCCCGAGGAACTGGGTGCTAGCGACCACAAATCAATTACTTTAGATTTTAATGGAAGTACGATAGTAACGATAACCCCAGTAAACCCGTCCCAGATTTTCGCTTAGCGATTAAGATGGGCTTGAGAAAAATTATCATCTTTTTGATGGGGTAATGGAAAAGAGCTATCAGATGCAGTTTTTTGAACCCCTTACATGTGCCCCAAAAAACGTTTAAACCCATTAAAGAAAAATTTGATCAAATAGAAAGGGCCCAAAATGGATGAAAATAGGCTGAAATATCTACTAGGGCATAAAAAAGGAAAATTTAAAAGGGGGTATCAAAAAAGGTGGGGTTCCCTTTTTATGAATCAGTATATTGACATTAAGAGGTACATTAAAAAGGGGGGTAAGAACAGCTAAAAGGGATATGAAAAATTTAAAATTGCAAGGATTCTAAAAAATAACCCAAAAAAATTTTTTTCCCGGGTTTTATAGAACAAAAGTTAGAATAAGGGTAGGTCCCCTTTAAAAAAAAACTATGGGCACCTTTTCTGAAAGAGAATGAAAAGTGCTTTGATTTTAAATAATTTTCTTCTCTAAGTTTTTTTCACTGGAAGACCTAACAATATTCCAGTAATTTTAAATTTTTTAGGGGGGCTAGAAGAAGATAAATTTTTCACATCACCCCGTCATAGTGAAAAAGGTTTTTTGAAAAAGATAGACAGCCCCCCAAGCAAAAAAAGCGCCGGGTCCCCGATGAGGTGTTTTCAAGGGTTTTTTACCCGGAGTTTACCTGGAGAGGTTCCCGGGTCAATGGGCCCCCCCGGCCCCCGGGCTGTGACCAGGCCTCCTGGTGGATCAGAGCCCGATTTAACCGGC